>CM040126.1:118892885-119322475 GCA_022559845.1 Amorphophallus konjac | reverse complement strand
TAAACAGTGAAGCCATCATTCCATTGAGGGAGTGCCAACACTGGGGCCGAAGTCAACTTTTCCTTGAGCATATGAAAATTATCTTCACACTCTTCTGACTAGATATTTTTTGCTCCTTTCTTGGTCAACTTGGTCATTGGGGTTGCAATGGTAGAGAAGCCTTCAATGAACTGGCAATAGTATCCAGCCAGACCAAGGAAGCTTCTAATCTCCATGACTGTCTTCGGCGCTTCCCACTTTGTCACTGCTTCAACCTTGCTAGGGTCCACAGATATGTTGTTCCCGGATATAACATGTCCGAGAAACATCACTTGGTCTAGCCAAAATTCACACTTGCTGAATTTGGCGTAGAACTTATTCTCCTTAAGAGTCTGCAGAACCACTCTCAGACGTTACCGATGCTCCTCTTGACTAGTAGAATATATCTGGATGTCGTCTATAAAGACCACGACAAACTGATCTAGATAAAGGCGGAAGATCGGATTCATCTGTTCCATGAACACAGCCGGTGCATTAGTCAACCCGAATGGTACTACTAAGAACTCGTAGTGACCATAACGAGTCCTGAAGGTTGTCTTCGACACATCTTTGGGCTTGATTCTGATTTGGTGATAACCCGACCTCAGATGGATCTTGGAGAAGACCTTAGCAGATGACAATTGGTCAAATAATTCCTCAATCCTCGGTAGAGGATACTTGTTCTTAATGGTGGCCTGATTAAGCTTGCGGTAATCAATGCACAGCCGCATAGCCCCATCTTTCTTCCACACAAGTACGACTAGTGCTCCCGATGGAGACACACTAGGCCTAATGAAGCCTTTGTCTAGCAACTCCAGCAACTGCTTCCTGAGTTTGGCAAGCTCTGTCGGAGCCATTCTGTATGGTGAGATAGAGATAGATGCAGTGCCCGACACCAGATCAATAGAGATGTCCGTCTCTCGAACTAGTGGTAGTCCCGGTAGATCCTCGGGAAATACATCAGGAAATTATCGGACCATGTCCAAGTCTTCCAAAATCTTGACAGTGCCTTCTTCAAGTACCACACTAGCCAAGAAATAATCACATCCCTTACTAATCATGTAACACCCCAATATGTCCGAAACTCAAAAGTAATTAAATATTTTATATCTAGAGTCCATATAAACTTTAGATTCTCTTAACCATGGCCTAATACCTTGAATTGTATAGTGAATATGAGTTTAACTAATGTTATTAAATAAATTAAATGGATATCTCACTTTTTTAACATGTAACTCTTCATAGTAATATCGAAATAGGGTCGATATTAGACCCATTGCAAAGAGGATTTAAAGATCTACAAGTTTCATGTTGAATTTATTTTAAAATTTTGACATTTGGTTGGTCAAAATAAGATAGAATGAACTAATACTTTGACATATTATTATTGCTAATTTTTTTAGAATTTTTGTGAAAAAGTCATCCCCCTCCGAATCCTCTCCTTTCGTATCCGATGGGCATTTAAAAAAAAGAAAAACAAAAAAACTATGTTTCTCACCTTCCCCCCACTCCCAACGTTGTCTTCTTCCCCCATACTTATCCCCTCCCATCATCCTTATCTGCTTTTCTTCATCTTATCCCATCCTCCCCTCCCCTATATAAATCACCCTTCTCTTCCCCCTCCACCAACGTAACAACCCCCCCTCCTTCTCTCATCTCTTCTCTCCCCCCTCCCTCCCACACCTTCTCCCTCCTCTCCCCCTCCACCGTAATCCCTCTTCTCTCCCACCACTTCTCCAAACTCTCTCCCTCTCTCATCCCCTCAACTCTTCTCCCACCTCTCTCTCTCTAGTTCTCTAACTTTCCTAACCTCTCTCATTTTTTTTTATTTTCTTTTTATCTCTCTCTCTTTTCTCATTCTTTCTTTCTCTCTCTCCCTCTCTATCACACATTCTCTCACCTCTCCCTCTCTCTTTCTCGTTCTTTTTCTTGCATCTCTCTGTCTCTCTCTCAACTCTCCCTCTCTCTAATCTTTCCCTCTCTCATCTCCCTTCCCACACTCTCAACAAATAAGCAGAGAAGATAAGATGGAGTTGGAATAAGAAAAATATTTGAGAGAAGTATAGACGGAGAATTTGGGAGCATAATTGGAATGTTTCGCCCTCCTTTACGTAAAAAACCCTCCTTACGGATAAGTTGCGGGTTGTTTAAATTTTAGTATTTGTGGAAGATATAATAAAATAAAAATTATTTTTGGAGCAAGAAAATTATCTTTTCCTACTTAAAGATTATTACGGGAGCTCGGGTGAGATATTAAACTCAATTTGGGGAGCTCACCCTAAAGGTAGGCACATGATAACCCGACTGCATGTTATTTAATATTTATATTTCTTTAATTTGACTTTATTTGAGATGTAAATATTTCTACTTAAATTAGTGATTTATTTAACATATTTGGCTCGATGATTTATGCTTCAAATCTATTATTTATTTAGTTACTATTACGTTAATTTTACTTTAATAATTAGATGTGTAATTTTATGTAGTTAAATAATAGTGATTTATTTAGTTAATAAATTTGGCCCACTATCCTATGATTTAAAAGTTGATATTAAATTATGACTCAATGACAATCAGTTATTTTAGAAATTTTAATGGCAAGTTTTACATATCGAAGATGACTATGTAATAAGGGAAAAATAAATAATAATAATTAAGCATATGGACTGTGTCACTTTAAGCAGGTGTGGGGCGACAAACCGTAGTTAGCGTCCGCTACGGGATTAGGCCCATTTCAGAGGACAAACAGACTTTTGAAAAATTCAGAACCCATAATAAGAAAATTATCTGGGGAATGGTGGAATATTAACTCCCGATCTTGCATAGTTGATCAAGGCTGACAAGCTCCAGCGTTTAGACCATTTATCTTTAAGTCAACGTATGGATGCCTAGGTTTATTTTTGCTACTGTTTATAGTGATGGGATGCATGTCCAATATGTGCTTATCCAATATGTGATAAATAACTAATGCATTATGTGACTATGTAAATAGTCATGGCCTAATATGAAGTTCAAATTTGATATATGACTCTGATGTGATCTAAAAATAAATTTATCTGTATAAACTCTGAATTAGCTAAGATATCTGCCATGTCATTTATAAGTAAGATGAGATTTATTATATGCATTTTCTTATGAATATGAAAATCATTTTGTTCCATTATATTTCTTTCGCATTCATAGTGCATGTACAATCTAATGAAATTGTGATTATCTTTACATATTTCATGGATTTGCACAGGTGGTTATATGATAGGCATGTGATTGGTTTTAATGCCTACTGAGTCTTTGGACTCATTTCTGTTGTCTAACCATTTCAGGAAATTGTTAAGCGTGCACTCTGACTCTAACATGCAGTAGGTCGGAGGGTGATCTAGGGTGTAATTTAGATTTTCGCTGCATAGAATAAGTAGGTTAGTTTTCTTCTATATAATGAATGTAAACATGACGTTTGGATAAAGATATGTAGAAAACTATATACGATGTAAATTATATGTGTTTAGCTTATGGAAATGGTATGGTTGTGCTATTAGAATATGTGATGGTTTGGTTTCTAACGCCTTACAAATATCTCGGCCCATAACACTCCGTCTATATGCTGTGACATCCCCGGACACGATACGGGATCGCCGGAAGGGGGCGCCACAGATAGTGGTATCAGAGCAAAGTTTTGAGGCTTGGAATAATTTGTAGCCATTAGATTTATACACCATACCACAAGATCTTAAGAATTTATTTTAGAATTTGATGTCAAACCAACTTAGAGTCAAACTAATTCGGTCTGTTCTCCCCTGCAGGATATGGCAGGGAGTGATAGGGTTGAGATGAATACTTCTCCTCAAGAGTCTATGCCCTCAAATGGAACATCACGAGGAGTTGTCGGAGAAGCAATACATGGCGAGCTTGCTCCCGGTGGGCAAGGTGTGTTGTCTACTCAGGGTGTGTCAGACTTAGGAGGGTTTACACAAGCTTTTCAAGGGTTAGTGTAGACTATGCAGTTACAAGCCCAAACTTAGACGATGATGCAAGCCTAATTACAAACTCGTATGCAAGAACAACCGAATAGGGAAATATGTGCTAATTTGATGGAGAAATTCAAAAATATGAGTCCTCCTTCTTTTAAGGGGGAGAGCCAACCAGAGATTGTGGAAAATTGGGTGAGAGAAATTGAAAATATTTTCATAGCCATTAGATATGCAGAATAGGATAAGGTGATATTAGCTACATTTATGCTTAAGGACCGTGCGGATGAGTGGTGGAAGTCTGCACTTATGATCACTTTTAGAAATAGAGAGATTGAGATTGGTTGGAACAAATTTCTTGATGTCTTCCATGCAAAATTTCTTCCTCGGCATGTGAAGGATAAGAAAGAAGTAGAATTTTTAAATCTAACTCAAGAAGGTACATCAGTTGCTGACTATGAAGCAAAGTTTACTGAATTGGAAAAATATGCACCTCATATTTGTTATGATGAGCTGAGAAGAGTGAATAAATTTGTTAGAGATTTGAGGAGTAATATTAGAAGTAGAGTCGCAATTCTTGATTATCAGTCTGTGGCAGCAGTTTTGAGGGCCGCTTTTATTGTGGAAGCGGAATATGAGGAATTCTTGGAAGAAAGACAAAGGGATAATGCAAAAAGGCGCAATCTTGGTTCAGCCGGGAGGAAAGATAAGAAGCCAAAGATGGCATTTCCAGATAGGGTTCAGCCATTTTAAAGAGATAATATGCTAATTTGTCAGCAGTGCAGGATGCAACATAGAGGCAATGAATGTTGGCGGGCTACTGGTAAGTGTTTTTCATGTGGAGAGATAGGGCATATGATAAGAGATTATCTAAAAAGGCCAAGGTAAGAGCAACAACCACAACAACAGCTGAGAGTTCAAGTTAGAGTTTGTGCACTAACAAAGGAAGATACCCGAGATGCCAATGTAGTAGCTGAAGGTATTATTCTTATCAATGATATGCATGCTAGAGTTTTATTTTATCCTGGTGCTACACATTCATTTATTTCTCTGAGATTTGCTGAATTAATGAAACATAAACAAATTGTGAAAACTGATGAGATGTTCATTAACACACCAACATGTGAGATAGCTAGAACCACTTATGTTATTCCTAGCATTGATATGGTGATTCAGGGGAGGATTATGCCAGCATGTTTGTATCTACTAGAAATGACTGATTTTGATGTCATCCTGGGAATGGATTGGTTAGATAGAAATTTTACCCTTCTAGATTGTCATGGAAAGAAAGTGATTTTTCAGAAACCTGGGGAGCAGATATTTCACTATGAATGTCCAAGACACTATTCTAGTAGAATACTAGTTTCAGCCCTTAAGACTTTGAAATGGCTCAGAAGTGGGTGTCAAGGTTATTCGGCTAGTGTAGTGCCTATTCCTTCTAATGAAAATAAGTAAACCACCTCGAATATTGATATTGTTAAAGTATTTTCAGATGTATACCCTGATGAACTTCCGGGTTTGCCCCCACACCGAGAGGTGGAGTTCACTATTGAACTTTCACCGGGTACTTTACCCATTTCCATTGCTCCCTATAGAATGGCACCAGCTGAATTGACAGAATTGAAGAAACAATTACAAGAACTGCTAGATAAGAGGTTTATTCGACCAAGTGTATCCCCTTGGGGTGCACCTGTTCTGTTTGTCAGAAAGAAAGATGGGTTGCTTAGACTATGCATTGACTATAGGAAGTTGAATCAAGTGACCATTAAGAATAAATACTCTTTGCCAAGAATTGATGATTTATTTGACCAGCTTCGAGTTGCCACAGTGTTTTCAAAGATTGATCTTAGATCCGGATACCACCAACTAAGGATAAAGGAAGAAGATATCTCAAAAACTACTTTCAGAACACTATATGGGCATTATGAATTTCTGGTTATGTCATTTGGGTTAACTAATTGTAGCGACCCGGATTCCGGATACCCGGTGCACCCGGTATAAATACCGAATACACGTGATACCACATGGGACCCGCGAGGCCTCCCAAGCGCGGGAAAGCGCCGAAGGGAAAAAGGATTGTGTGGGAAATACATTGAAGCCAGCAGATATAACAGTAAGCAATTAAATTTCATTAGATTGGATTGCTAAAGTAGCAGAAATAAAATTACCCTTTTATTAAACATTCAAGTTTTCAATTATACACCAGAGTCTAGCCCAAGGAAGACAACAAGTCTAGCACAGTACAGTACGACAGGAAGAAACGTACACAGAAGTCGGAAGAAGCCCGACGCAGGTACGGCTGGCAGCTACAACAGCAAGCGAGCACTCCGCCAGGAACAGCAGAGGCAGACGGCGAAAACCCACCTGACAAGCAGCAGGGGTGAGTCTCAACAGAAACTCAGTAGGGGTCACGCGGATCCCCACTGGAAAACCGCACAAAGCGAAGGCAACGGAAGCAGCAACAAACGTAGCAAAGCAGGAAAGCTACACTACAAAGCTGTAAAGGAACAGACGGGAAGTAGGAGTAGGGAACACGCAGGAGAGGGTGAGAACCCGCACCAAACAAGCGGCTACCGAACTAACCTCGGTATCCCAAACTACTCCAAACAAAGGCAACAGATGGATGACCCTAAACTCACACAGAAGGGTACACCAGTCTGTCAACCAGCCCCAAACAAAGGCGAAGGCGAACGCCGACACCGGGAAACAGACAAAACACGACAGGGAACGTCGTGCACAAAGCCCCGCGCACAATCAGAACATCGCGCGGACGACAAACCACTGACCCCGAGTGCAGCCATGAACGGGCAACTCGCAAAGGTCACAGCGTACAGGAAAACGCCGAAAGCTACGCGTCACGTGACGGAAGCACCCCCTTAAAAGCCAGCTGCGTCCACTGACGTCTGACGCCGCACCTCAAGTGTCTCACCTACAGTACTGCTGTAACAACAGCAGAGATGTAGACACCAGCTGAACCAAACAGTAACAGCAAAACAAGTAACTAGTCAGGGTCACGCCCGTCGACGTAAGTCCTAACCCCTGACCACGTGTGCACACACTGGCTATAGCCTAAGCCAGGTCCTCTAGCTAGTATTCTCCCTCGGCAGGACGCCACCGTTGACTAGGAGCCCGCGGAACTAACTAAAAACCGCTCACTGGGAAAAACCCTCCGCCATCCGCTAGCGGGTCGGCACCTCTCGGCCTTAGGTCACACAAGTGGAGGCTTCACACGACACAGAAGCTCAAAACACAAGTGCCGAAGCACAGACAGGCAACTATGCCCATCCACACGCACTTCGAAGCACCAAATGACAGTATCACCACTGCCGACAACTCAGGACAAGCACTAGACCTCCTACGTAACGATCCTGAGCCAAACGACTCAAAGGTAAGATCGTCACAACAGCGGAACAAGCCGCCAATCGGTCTAATCCTAAGCCAAAGAAACCACGCTCCGCAGAAAACGACACACGGAGACCGGAGGGAGACATCAAGAACCCTCAGCACACCTGGACGCGCAAACCGAGGTAGAACAATACCTCGAAGCATCCAGAAGCAGTGTCTTAGGCAGGACAGAACCGCTAAGACACGCGCAAACAAGGTCACATGTCAACCACTGGGTCAGACCAGGTTGACCGAAACCCAAACAAGCACATGCAAAGGTAGGATAAGGAACCCTACCACAAGCAAGAAGACTCCTGGCTACCTTACAACGTAGTCTTAACCCTCATAGGACGTCAAGAGACATCCACGGGACAACGGGCAGACCACAAGGACAAGCCAAGACACACAGAATCATCGGGCGGAAAACCAAGGCACAAGGAAAGTAACGCACCAGCTCTAGACCGCTACAAGCAAACGACGGTCTAGGTTAGGGCCGTTATTTCCCAAACGACGGACGGACACCAGGCCGTCACTCACACCACCCTGATAACCTACAAACCACGCAAAAGCCAAGTAACGCACGGGAGCAGGGGCGTTACAAGCAAACGACGCACGGGGTCTCCACCGTCACATTCAACAGTGCAGCAAACCCAAACCAAAGCGAAGTAACGCGCTAAGCCAGGCGCGTCACTCACAAAATAGCGCGGCAGGGGAGGGCCGTCAGAACCAAACGACGCACGGGGGACCCATCCGTTACTCACAGACGGCATGGCCACCCTCAACCCAACACCACAGCAAACCACGGTCGGAGGCATGCGCGTTACTCACAAACGACGCACGGGGTCCCCACCGTCACACCCAACGGTGCAGTCAACCCAACCTCGACCAAAAGAGAATGTAACGGCCAGGGGCAGGCACGTCACACTCAAACAACGCATAGGGGCACGACCGCTAGAGGCACCGCCTCAACGAGTCAACGTCAGTCAATTGGCAAGTAACGGCCTGGGCAAGGCGCGCCACTTCCATCTAACGCACTGGGTCAAGCGCGTTAGACTAACCGACTCAACCCCAACATAAAACGACGAAGGCGAAGTAACGCACTAACCTAGGCGCGTTACAAGGAAGCGACGCGCCACTCTAGGGCCGTCACTCACCCAGAAGCCAAAGCGCTAAAACGATGCAGACCAAACGACGGTCAGTCGTAGGGCCGCTAAAGACAAGTAACGGTCGCTGGCATGACCGCTACTTCGGTTACGGCGGGAAAACATAGGAATGGCCGGATCGGCCCGTTCCACGCCCCATTCACGCCGAAACGCAGGGGAAACACACCGCAACACCGAATAACAACATTCAAGGGCCAAAATGCCCACATGCAACACCAAAAACGCTCGATCCGGGCGATTTAGACAAATCCACCCTAAGTGGGTCACCGAGGTTCCCGGGCTTCTACCGGCCTCGAATGAACACCGAATCGCACGAAATCAACGTGGATGGGATTCTAACATCCCTGCGGTCATTTAGAAACTAACTGAACCGCAAACGGTCACCGTTTACCGGCCGACCCTAAAAACCACGAAAATCACGGTTTAGGCAAAACAAGCCCAAACACACTCGTTTCCTAGCCGAACGCCGTGCAATGGCAGGGAAAACGAAGGTGAAGAAGCAAGGATCCGTCACCCTACCTCCACCGAAGAAACCGTGCCCCGAAGGGACTAAACCACGCCGAAAACCACTCGCGAACCAATTTCACCGGCTTTGAATCCACCGTTCGGGATCGCGCCAGAATCGATCCGATCCTCGCCTCATCGCGCACCAATCCAGCTCCACGTCCTCGCCAACTCACCCACGGTCGCTCCGTCTGCAGCCGGGGCCAAAGAGGGGGAGAAACGAGAGAGAACGGGAGAGAGAAACGGTCGCGGCCGAATGAGGGAAGAAAGAGAAAAAGAAAAGAAAAAGGAAAAGAAATTAGGAAATTTTCCTAATTTCCGAAAATTCCAAAAATGCGCCGAAAATACACAAATTCAGAAAAATACGCAAAAATAGTCGAAACGACCGGCTCGAGGAGTACATCGACGCTGTAGCATTCACGAGTTCGAGAATTGACAAATAAACTCACCGTAGGGTTCCGTAACTAGTACGTGAGAAAAACCCACACGGCTCGTCAAACTCAATTCGGAAGCCACAAAAGCGAACCGAAACTCAACGAAACCAATCCGAAACAGATCCGAAAGATCCATTAAAGATCCTACGAGATCCAACGAGATCCAGGGCATTACATCCTCCCCTCCTTCAAAGAATTTCGCCCCCGAAATTCAGGACTAACAAAGGAGAAACAGGGAAGAACAACCCAACAGCACAAAACTCGGAAAACACAGCTCAGAGGAACACCGTCAGATCACAATTACAGGTACACACTCAGCTTCCAAGACAGCAAGTCTACAGCACGAGTATGGCACCAAAGTGAATACATCTGACACCTCCGAAGCAAGGGCAACGTCGTTTACGTCTCACCAGAAATAGAGACACGACAGCCACAACAACAGACAACTGAGAAACACAACGACAACACGGCAAGCGGCAGCTTACACAAGGAACGCAGTCCCCACAGCTGACAGCTCGCAACATCATCGGCTCCAGTGCCAAAGGCAACAGGGAACACCTGGCACACAGGACACCAACGACAACAACAACGCTGCTGGACCCGAAACACAATCAAGTCAGTACTCACTCAGACATCACATCTGATCAAGTCGCAAGCTAACTCCACCAGGGAAAGAGAGCACAGCAAGCCAACTGACAAGACCATGGTCCAAGGCAGAGACACAAAATCATAAAGAAACAGCGCCAAAACAACACAACGGCAACACCTGCAGAATTCCGGCTCTACTTAACACGCAGAACCACGGAACACAACTGCAAGCAGGGTCACAACAAGGCACAAAAACAGCTGAACACACGACCACAAGAGACAGGTCACGCATCAGACTGCTCACCAAGAGAAAGACCCACAACAACGAAAAACAACAACAATGATCTCGGGGAATGCAACTCAAGGACTAGCAACACGCCTCAAGAGCACAACACCCAAGAAGAAAATACAGAGTAGAGGGTACTCAATCCGCAAAGATGCCGACAAATTCCCCAATACTCACACAATGCCGATGCCAACACAAGAAAACCACGAACAACGGCACGGAAACAATCAAAGTCAAGGCACGAGA
This sequence comes from Amorphophallus konjac, assembly GCA_022559845.1. Taxonomy (NCBI): domain Eukaryota; kingdom Viridiplantae; phylum Streptophyta; class Magnoliopsida; order Alismatales; family Araceae; genus Amorphophallus; species Amorphophallus konjac. The sequence continues at coordinate 119,311,890 of CM040126.1, read as the reverse complement.
AGCCAAGACAAAGCCACATCGAGAAAGGAACAAGACCTCTCGACAAATGGGTAGCCAACCCACACACTCCAGCTGTACTCTCAACAACGTGCACAGGCAACAGAACAACATCGATAATCGCATCTCAGCACACACCAGGCGTCATCGCAATCAACAAAGATCGCAATTAACACGCCACGAGCACTGATCACGCGAACAACCGATCACAAAGAGCCTAAGTGCAACAAGAGAAGAGCACCAGCTTCAGCGCAAAGCACAAGGAAAGCATCAATCTCAGCTCACCATCACGTCCTGACACAATAAATGAGCCTTCACAACACATCGGCCGTTAGACACAGCACGACAACTACGGTACACAACAGCTCTTAACACCATCATGGAGTCCAAAGCTAAGCAACCGTACAACAAGGAGCAGATCAGACTCAAAACAAAGCTGTCTACACTTAAGCAGACACAGGACAAAGGCACAACCAAGACAGCAATTCCAAGGCAAACCTCGGAAAGCTTCACCAAAGAGGGATGAGAAGCAACAAGCTCAACAACAACAGCTCACCAGGAAGGGAAAATCCAAGGCTCGCTCGAGCAACTTCTCAATCAAGGCAACACGACAATCGAAGCAACCAAAACAACGAAGCATCAGGAGCTACACAAACTCAAGCTGGGACAACCCAAGCAACGTAAGAACGTGCGTGGCCATCACACCAACGCTAAAAGTCATAAGCCACCTGAGCAAAATACAGAAAACAGCTCGAACAATGCACTGCAGGTCCATGCCAACCGACAAACACTGCCAAGCGCAACACGATCGAGACCAACTTCAAAACCGAACGAAGCACATCGTCTCATCTAGACGAGAGCAAAACCATCTCGCACAGTGCCAACCAAGCACGTACAAGACCACACGCAAAAAGCACCGCGATAAACCATCGCAACACCTACGCCAGCAAGAGACTGTACTGGGCCTAAAGACTCTGGTAACTGTATATCTGGATTTCCATGTATCTCACACGACAATGATCTGATAGCTCAGAAAAGAACTCCGAACATCTCAGAACACTGCTCTGATACCACCTGTAGCGACCCGGATTCCGGATACCCGGTGCACCCGGTATAAATACCGAATACACGTGATACCACATGGGACCCGCGAGGCCTCCCAAGCGCGGGAAAGCGCCGAAGGGAAAAAGGATTGTGTGGGAAATACATTGAAGCCAGCAGATATAACAGTAAGCAATTAAATTTCATTAGATTGGATTGCTAAAGTAGCAGAAATAAAATTACCCTTTTATTAAACATTCAAGTTTTCAATTATACACCAGAGTCTAGCCCAAGGAAGACAACAAGTCTAGCACAGTACAGTACGACAGGAAGAAACGTACACAGAAGTCGGAAGAAGCCCGACGCAGGTACGGCTGGCAGCTACAACAGCAAGCGAGCACTCCGCCAGGAACAGCAGAGGCAGACGGCGAAAACCCACCTGAAAAGCAGCAGGGGTGAGTCTCAACAGAAACTCAGTAGGGGTCACGCGGATCCCCACTGGAAAACCGCACAAAGCGAAGGCAACGGAAGCAGCAACAAACGTAGCAAAGCAGGAAAGCTACACTACAAAGCTGTAAAGGAACAGACGGGAAGTAGGAGTAGGGAACACGCAGGAGAGGGTGAGAACCCGCACCAAACAAGCGGCTACCGAACTAACCTCGGTATCCCAAACTACTCCAAACAAAGGCAACAGATGGATGACCCTAAACTCACACAGAAGGGTACACCAGTCTGTCAACCAGCCCCAAACAAAGGCGAAGGCGAACGCCGACACCGGGAAACAGACAAAACACGACAGGGAACGTCGTGCACAAAGCCCCGCGCACAATCAGAACATCGCGCGGACGACAAACCACTGACCCCGAGTGCAGCCACGAACGGGCAACTCGCAAAGGTCACAGCGTACAGGAAAACGCCGAAAGCTACGCGTCACGTGACGGAAGCACCCCCTTAAAAGCCAGCTGCGTCCACTGACGTCTGACGCCGCACCTCAAGTGTCTCACCTACAGTACTGCTGTAACAACAGCAGAGATGTAGACACCAGCTGAACCAAACAGTAACAGCAAAACAAGTAACTAGTCAGGGTCACGCCCGTCGACGTAAGTCCTAACCCCTGACCACGTGTGCACACACTGGCTATAGCCTAAGCCAGGTCCTCTAGCTAGTATTCTCCCTCGGCAGGACGCCACCGTTGACTAGGAGCCCGCGGAACTAACTAAAAACCGCTCACTGGGAAAAACCCTCCGCCATCCGCTAGCGGGTCGGCACCTCTCGGCCTTAGGTCACACAAGTGGAGGCTTCACACGACACAGAAGCTCAAAACACAAGTGCCGAAGCACAGACAGGCAACTATGCCCATCCACACGCACTTCGAAGCACCAAATGACAGTATCACCACTGCCGACAACTCAGGACAAGCACTAGACCTCCTACGTAACGATCCTGAGCCAAACGACTCAAAGGTAAGATCGTCACAACAGCGGAACAAGCCGCCAATCGGTCTAATCCTAAGCCAAAGAAACCACGCTCCGCAGAAAACGACACACGGAGACCGGAGGGAGACATCAAGAACCCTCAGCACACCTGGACGCGCAAACCGAGGTAGAACAATACCTCGAAGCATCCAGAAGCAGTGTCTTAGGCAGGACAGAACCGCTAAGACACGCGCAAACAAGGTCACATGTCAACCACTGGGTCAGACCAGGTTGACCGAAACCCAAACAAGCACATGCAAAGGTAGGATAAGGAACCCTACCACAAGCAAGAAGACTCCTGGCTACCTTACAACGTAGTCTTAACCCTCATAGGACGTCAAGAGACATCCACGGGACAACGGGCAGACCACAAGGACAAGCCAAGACACACAGAATCATCGGGCGGAAAACCAAGGCACAAGGAAAGTAACGCACCAGCTCTAGACCGCTACAAGCAAACGACGGTCTAGGTTAGGGCCGTTATTTCCCAAACGACGGACGGACACCAGGCCGTCACTCACACCACCCTGATAACCTACAAACCACGCAAAAGCCAAGTAACGCACGGGAGCAGGGGCGTTACAAGCAAACGACGCACGGGGTCTCCACCGTCACATTCAACAGTGCAGCAAACCCAAACCAAAGCGAAGTAACGCGCTAAGCCAGGCGCGTCACTCACAAAATAGCGCGGCAGGGGAGGGCCGTCAGAACCAAACGACGCACGGGGGACCCATCCGTTACTCACAGACGGCATGGCCACCCTCAACCCAACACCACAGCAAACCACGGTCGGAGGCATGCGCGTTACTCACAAACGACGCACGGGGTCCCCACCGTCACACCCAACGGTGCAGTCAACCCAACCTCGACCAAAAGAGAATGTAACGGCCAGGGGCAGGCACGTCACACTCAAACAACGCATAGGGGCACGACCGCTAGAGGCACCGCCTCAACGAGTCAACGTCAGTCAATTGGCAAGTAACGGCCTGGGCAAGGCGCGCCACTTCCATCTAACGCACTGGGTCAAGCGCGTTAGACTAACCGACTCAACCCCAACATAAAACGACGAAGGCGAAGTAACGCACTAACCTAGGCGCGTTACAAGGAAGCGACGCGCCACTCTAGGGCCGTCACTCACCCAGAAGCCAAAGCGCTAAAACGATGCAGACCAAACGACGGTCAGTCGTAGGGCCGCTAAAGACAAGTAACGGTCGCTGGCATGACCGCTACTTCGGTTACGGCGGGAAAACATAGGAATGGCCGGATCGGCCCGTTCCACGCCCCATTCACGCCGAAACGCAGGGGAAACACACCGCAACACCGAATAACAACATTCAAGGGCCAAAATGCCCACATGCAACACCAAAAACGCTCGATCCGGGCGATTTAGACAAATCCACCCTAAGTGGGTCACCGAGGTTCCCGGGCTTCTACCGGCCTCGAATGAACACCGAATCGCACGAAATCAACGTGGATGGGATTCTAACATCCCTGCGGTCATTTAGAAACTAACTGAACCGCAAACGGTCACCGTTTACCGGCCGACCCTAAAAACCACGAAAATCACGGTTTAGGCAAAACAAGCCCAAACACACTCGTTTCCTAGCCGAACGCCGTGCAATGGCAGGGAAAACGAAGGTGAAGAAGCAAGGATCCGTCACCCTACCTCCACCGAAGAAACCGTGCCCCGAAGGGACTAAACCACGCCGAAAACCACTCGCGAACCAATTTCACCGGCTTTGAATCCACCGTTCAGGATCGCGCCAGAATCGATCCGATCCTCGCCTCATCGCGCACCAATCCAGCTCCACGTCCTCGCCAACTCACCCACGGTCGCTCCGTCTGCAGCCGGGGCCAAAGAGGGGGAGAAACGAGAGAGAACAGGAGAGAGAAACGGTCGCGGCCGAATGAGGGAAGAAAGAGAAAAAGAAAAGAAAAAGGAAAAGAAATTAGGAAATTTTCCTAATTTCCGAAAATTCCAAAAATGCGCCGAAAATACACAAATTCAGAAAAATACGCAAAAATAGTCGAAACGACCGGCTCGAGGAGTACATCGACGCTGTAGCATTCACGAGTTCGAGAATTGACAAATAAACTCACCGTAGGGTTCCGTAACTAGTACGTGAGAAAAACCCACACGGCTCGTCAAACTCAATTCGGAAGCCACAAAAGCGAACCGAAACTCAACGAAACCAATCCGAAACAGATCCGAAAGATCCATTAAAGATCCTACGAGATCCAACGAGATCCAGGGCATTACACTAATGCACCAGTAGCATTTATGGATTTGATGAACAGAATTTTACAATCATATCTGGATACATTTATAGTGGTGTTTATTGATGATGTGTTGATCTATTCTCCTACTTTTGAAACTCATCGAGAACATTTGAAGATTGTGTAGGAAACTTTAAGGGAACATCAACTCTATGTGAAATTCAGTAAATGCGAATTTTGGTTAGACTAGGTTCAATTTCTAAGGCATATCATTTCTGGAGATGGAGTGTCTGTTGATCCATCTAAGGTTGAGACAATTTTGCATTGGGAAAGGCTGAAGAATGCCAGTGAGATTAGGAGCTTTTTGGGTCTAGCAGGTTACTATCGTAGGTTTATTGAAGGTTTTTCTTTTATTACAACTCCTATGACAAAATTAACTAGGAAAGGAGTTCCTTTTGAATGGTCAGATGAATGTGAAATGAGTTTCCAAGAATTAAAAATAAGGTTAACTATAGGCCTAGTGCTTACTTTACCTTGTGAGTCAAGAGGATTTGTGGTATATACAGATGCCTCTAGAAAAGGACTAGGATGTGTCTTGATGTAGAATAGCAAAGTAGTAGCTTATGCATCCAGACAATTAAAGAACCATGAGACGAATCGTCTAACACATGATTTAGAGTTGACATCAATAGTACATGCTCTGAAAATTTAGTGACATTATTTGTATGGTGAGCAGTTTGAGGTATTTACAGACCTTCAGAGTCTAAAATATATTTTTTCTCAGAAAGAGTTAAATTTAAGGCAGAGAAGGTGGGTTGAATTTTTGAAGGCTTATGATTTCACATTGAATTACCACCCAGGAAAAGTAAATGTGGTAGCAGATGCACTCAACAGGAAGAGGCTAATGGCAATCCAGTTACGTCAAATTTGAAAAATGACATCTGATGTAGTGGAGTATTCTCCCGTGTGTAAAGGGAAAAACTTATTTCTGGGCCAACTAACTATTCAGTCTACAATGGTTGAATGAATTGTGCAAGCACAACTAAATGATCGACAGTTACATGGATTGATTGGCACACCGAGATTTACTCAAAGTGCAGATTGAGCAATCAGATTTCAGAGAAGATTATGTGTATCTCAGAATGAGGAAATAAAGAAAGATCTATTGATTGAGGTGCATAAATCACAATATTCCATTCACCCAGGCAGTACAAAAATGTACAGAAACATGAAGAGATATTTTGGATTGGTTGGTATGGAAAAGAATATAACATAATTTGTCAGCAAGTGTCTTACTTGTCAACAAATAAAGGCGAAACATAAAAGGCCAGCGGGACCACTACAGTTGATGGAAATTCCACAATGGAAATGGGAGCATATCACTATGGATTTTGTAATGGGATTACCAATGACCAGGAGAAAGCATGACTCTATTTGGGAAATTGTTGATAGGCTTACTACGTCAGCTCATTTTCTGGCAATCACAATGACACAATCGTTAGAGGATTTAGCCCATTTGTATATTAGAGACATTGTAAGACTTCATGGTGTGCCAGTGTCTATTATTTCAGATCGGGATGTAAGGTTTACAGCAAAATTTTGGAGGAGTTTACAGAAAGCACTGGGTACACAATTAAAATTTAGCTCAGCTTTTCACCCTCAAATAGATGGACAATCAGAGAGAACCATTCAAACACTAGACGATATGTTAAGGACATGCAGTTTAGACTGGCAAGGTAGTTGGAATGAACATTTGCAGTTAATTGAATTTACATATAACAACAGTCATCATGCAAGTATAGGAATGGCACCATATGAAGCATTATATGATAGACCATGTAGATCACCTGTTTGTTGGGATGAGGTTGGTGAGCGGAAATTGATTGGGCCACAGATTGTACAGGATTGTATAGAAAAGGTCAAGTTGATTAGAAAAAGATTACTTACAGCTCAGAGTAGACAGAAAAGTTATGCTAATCATAGAAGGAGATATCTACAATTTGTTATCGGGGGATCATGTATTTTTGAAGGTTTCGCCTACTAGAGGAGTAATGAGATTTGGCGAGAAAGACAAGCTCAGTCCAAAGTATGTTGGACCATTTGAAATCTTAAGAAGGATTGGTGAGGTGGCATATCAACTAGCTTTACCACCATCATTTTCCGGAGTTCATGATGTATTTCATGTGTCTATGTTAAGAAAATGCATGTCAGACTCATCACATATTATAGATCAGGAGCATTTGTAAATTCAGCTCGATCATACATACGAAGAGAAATCAGTTCCCATTCTCGATCGAAAAGAACAACTGCTGAGAACGAAGACAATTCCATTGCTGAAGGTATTGTTGAAAAGTATCTCAGCAGAAGAAGCCACTTAGGAGATAGAAGATGAAATGAGGAACAGATATCCACAACTATTCAATACGTATTGAGTAAATTTTTAAATTTCGAGGATGAAATTTATTTAAGGGGGAGAGATTTGTAACACCCCAATATGTCTGAAATTCAAAAGTAATTAAATATTTTATATCTAGAGCTCATATAAACTTTAGATTCTCTTAACCATAGCCCAATACCATGAATTATATAGTGAATATGAGTTTAATGAATGTTATTAAATAAATTAAATAGATATATCACTTTGTTAATATCCAACTCTTCATAGGAATATCAGAATAGAGTCGATATTAGACCCATTGAAAAGAGGATTTAAAGATCTATAAATTTCATGTTGAACATATTTTGAAAATTTGACATTTGGTTGGTCAAAAATAAGATAGAATAAATTAATACTTTGACATATTGTTATTGCTAAATTTTTTAAGATGTTTGTGAAAAAGTCACCCCCTCCTTATCTTCTCCTTCCGTACCCGATGGGCATTAAAAAAAACAAAAATAAAAAAGGACCCACGTTTCTCTCCTTCCCCCCACTCCCAACGTTATCTTCTCCCCCCATCCTTATCCCCTCCCATTATCCTTATCTGCTTTTCTTCATCTTATCCCATCCTCCCCTCCCCTATATAAATCACCCTTCTCTTCCCCCTCCACCCACATAACAACCCCCCTCCTTCTCTCCCCCTCTCCCTCCCACACCTTCTCCCTCCTCTCCCCCTCCACTGTAATCCCTCTTCTCTCCCACCTCTCTTCTCCAAACTCTCTCCCTCTCTCATCCTCTCATCTCTTCTCTCACCTCTCTCTCTCCCTCTCCCTCTCACGTTCTCTAACTCTCCCTCCCTCTCATTTTATTTTATTTTATTTTCATCTCTCTCTCTCTCTCTCTTTTTCATTCTTTCTTTCTCTCTCTCTCCCTCTCTCTCACACGTTCTCTAACCTCTCCCTCTCTCTTTCTCATTTTTTTCTTTCATCTCTCTGTCTCTCTCTCAACTCCCCCTCTCTCTAATCTTTCCCTCTCTCTCATCTCCCTTCCTACACTCTCAACAAATAAGCAGAGAAGATAAGATGGAGTCGGAATAAGAAAAATATTTGACAGAAGTTTAGACGGAGAATTTAGGAGCTTAATTGGAACGTTTCGCACTCCTTTATGTAGAAAACTCTCCTTACGGGTAAGTTGTGGGTTGTTTAAATTTTAGTATTTGAGGAAAATATAATAAGATAAAAATTATTTTTGGAGCAAAAAATTATCTTTTCCTACGTAAGGATTATTGCGGGAGCTCGGGTGAGATATTAAACTCAATTTGGGGAGCTCACCCTAAAAGTAGGCACATGATAAACCGACTGCATGTTATTTGATATTTATATTTCTTTAATTTGACATTATTTGAGATGTAATTATTTTTACTTAAATTAGTGGTTTATTTAACATATTCGACTCGATGATTTATGCTTAAAATCTATTATTTTTTTGTTACTATTACGTTAATTTTACTTTAATAATTAGAAGTGTAGTTTTATATAGTTAAATAATAATGATTTATTTAGTTAATAAATTTGGCCCATTGTCCTATGATTTAAAAGTTGATATTAAAATATGACTCGATGATAATCAGTTATTTTAATAATTTTAATGGCAAGTTTTACATATCGAAGATGAATATGTAATAAGGAAAAAATAAATAATAATAATTAAATATATGGACTGCATCACTTTAAGGAGGTGTGGGATGATAAACCGTAATTAGCGTCTTCTATGGGATTAGGCCCATTTCCGAGGACAAACGGACTTCTGAAAAATCCAGAACCTAGAATAAGAAAATTATGTGGGGAATGGTGGAGCATTAACTCCCGATCCTGCGTGGTTGATCAAGGCCGACAGGCTCCAGCATTTAGACCATTTATCTTTAAGTCAATGTATAGATGCCTAGGTATGGGTTTGCTATAGCTTATAGTGACGAGATGCCTGTCCAATATGTGCTTATCCAATATGTGATAAATAACTAATGCATTACATGATTCTGTAAACAGCCATGGCCTAATATGAAGTTTAGATTTGATATATGACTCTGATATTATATGAAAATAAATTTATCTGTATAAGCTCTGAATTAGCTAAGATATGTACCATGTCATTTATAAGTCAGATGAGATTTGTTATATGCATTTTATTATGAATATGTAAATCATTATGTTCTATTATATTTGTTTTGCATTTATAGTACATGTACAATCCAATGAAATTATGATTAGCTTTACATATATCATAGATTTGCACAAGTTATTATATGATAAGCATGTGATTGGTTTTAATGCCTACTGAGTCTTTGGACTCATTTCTGTTGTCTACCCATTTCAGGAAACTGATAAGCGTGCACTCTGACTCCGACGGGCAGTAGGTCAGAGGGTGATCCCGAGTGTAATTTAGATTTCCGCTACATAGAATAAGTAGGTATAGTTTTCTTCTATATAATGAATGTAAATATGACGTTTAGATAAATATATGTAGAAAACTATATACGATGTAAATTATGTGTGTTTAGCTTATGGAAATGGTATGGTTGTGTAATTAGAATATGTGATGGTTTGGCATTTAGCGCCTTATATATATCTCGGCCCACAACACTCCGTCTATACGCTGTGACGTCCCCAGACACGATATGCGATCGTCGGAAGGGGGCGCCACAGATAGTGATATCAGAGCAAAGTTGTGAGGCTTGGAATCATTTGTAGCCATCAGATTTATACACCATACCACAAGATCTTAAGAATTTATTTTAGAATTTGATGTCAAATCAACCTAGAGTCATACTAATTCGGTTTGTTCTCCCTTACAGTAATGGCAGGGAGTGATAGGGTTGAGATGAATACTTCTCTTGAGGAGTCTGTGCCCTCAAATGGAACATCACGAGGAGTTGTCGGAGAAGCAATACATGACGAGCTTGCTCCCGGTGGGCAAGGTGTGTTGTCTACTCAAGGTGTGTCAGACTTAGGAGGGTTCACACAAGCTTTTCAAGGGATAGTGCAGACTATGAAGTTACAAGCCCAAACTCAAGCAATGATGCAAGCCCAATTACAAATTCATATGCAAGAACAACCGAATAGGGCAGTAGGTGCTAATTTGATGGAGAAATTCAAAAATATGAGTCCTCCTTTTAAGGGGGAGAGCCAACTGGAGATTATGGAAAACTGGGTGAGAGAAATTGAATAGATTTTCACGGCCATTACATGTGTAGAATAGGATAAGGTGATATTAGCTACATTTATGCTTAAGGACCGTGCGGACGAGTGGTGGAGGTCTACAATTAGGACCACTTGTTGGCCCAGACTAGATGGCGGACAAGAAGGGTGGTGGAATTATCCCCTTGCCGAGATGGTAGATTTTAAAAATTTTCTAAACTAATCACAATGGAATTAAAATTAAGTACGGTGATTAGCCTAAACAAACATGAGATTACAATGTTCTCTCAAGCTTTCCGATCTCACTCGAATAAACTATGCAATAGATTGTAGAAATTAATCCTAACACGAATAGCAGAGTAGCAAAGCGTAGTGGTGTAATGAAATAAAAATCAATAAGATAACCTGTGAATGGAGATAGGAGAGATGGACAATCACACAGGCATGCCACAAGTAACACGTAGATTTTTAGGTGGTTCGGGACCACGACGGGCTCCCTACGTCCACCCCTCACCGAACCCGGTGAGGCTTCACTACACGCTATTTACGTAGCAACATGGGGACAAGCCCCAGCACCACACACGCTACTTCCGCAACAATACACACACGGGGACACACCCCAAAACGCTGCCATCGCAGCACAGACACACACACAACGTCTGGGAACACGCCCCGGACACTAAAACCATACAGAGACGCAGCTCTATCTACCACAACCAAACTTGTGAAAACTTTCCCCACAATAAAACCACACACGCGGAGATGCAACTCCGTCCACACACGATGATATATCGAGTTTGACAAAATAAAGGATATACAATAACTGCCCAACTTGAATAAATGCTCAGATAAAAGAGTAGAGATGAGAGAAAAAGAAATCCCCCTCAAATCTGCAGTGAACCACATCCATTTGGGTAGTAGGGTGCGCTGGAACATTTCTTCGCGGAGTGGAAGCTACCCAAGGTCGTAGGAGACGCCCGAAGATGAGTCTTCAGTAGATGCCTTCACAACTGGAATAAATCCGCAGTGATGAGCTTGTAGATGACATCCTCCTCTTCTTCTTCTTCTTCCTCTAATTAGAGCGGTGCCCTCACCCTTTCCTACAACCAGATAGACAATATTAGCACAGGCTACTTGCCTTCGAAGCAATCGCGGCCATCATATATCAAGGAGAAAACCAGCAACAAAAGACATGAATGCCCATGCTAAAACCCTCTCAAAGCAACCCTAAGACATGTAGAGAAACCCTAAGGGTAATGGTGTAAAACACCAACCCAATCGGATCTCAATCCATGGAGTTCGCAACCAAAACGGCAAACCCGATTTGGGTTGCCCAAAGAAAGTGTTGACTCTTAGAGCCGACACTTTTCTCAAAGTGTTCTGCCCCGAGATAAAAATCAAGACCCAGTCAAAAAGTGTCGACTCACTAAGTCGACTCTTTTTGCAACCCATGCAAAAAGTGTCGACTCACTGAGTTTACTCTTTTTGCAGACAGTTCTGTCTACTCTAAAAGCATACCCCAGGCACCAAGAGTCGACTCATGGAGTCGACTCTTGTAGAGTAAAAATAGAAAATTGCCTAAAGCAATGAAATTAAGCTCAAACCCAAAATACATGATTCAAGCCCAATCTAGGCACATTAAAATGCATTCAGCCACAAATTCTTACCATGATTCCAATGGACTGTAAACAAGAATGGAAGCTTACCATGTCTCTTACCATGTCATCAAAAATTTGAGAACAAAACTCAACTTGCATTTAGAAGCTTAAATTTATGATGAATTCAAGCCAATGCACATGAAGCCTGTACTTATATCTGAAATTCATTATTCATGAGAATTATAAATCAAGGGATATAAAGGATCTAGCTTTAAGGCATTTTCAACCATTTCCAGAAATCTCCATCAACCTGTAAAATGATATAGTGAATTGCATCCATGTACAAAATTGATTCAAGATTCTCAACCATTTAACCTCAAGCTCTCTTTTCAGATAAAGATCCATGCAATACAAACCACCTGGTGTTTCAACACTTGATTTCCTCTTACAACCTGCATGTTGATCAGATGAAAAGATAACCTCATAACAGCATTAGGCTAATGCACATGAAGAAGCTAATATCATAACTTATCTTCACATACATCCAGCCAATTCAATGCACAACCATTCGTGAAAATTCAGATGCAATCCAAGGCATGTAGTGCAAATCAAATTCAGTTAAGTCACACAAGAATTAGAAATGCAGTCCAAAAAAAAAAAATGAACTTGCACAGTCCAATGCAAGCAATGCAAGTTCAGTCAAATGAAACCTGAACTCAATCTAATCACATAGATATTGAGAAATATAGGCCAAGATTTCAGTAATGAGCTACACAAGCTCACATGTCAAGGTATTGATCATGCATTTGAAGGCTATTACAAAATCAGTTCAAAAACATGCTGAACTCCCATTCCTTACTCAGATATTGAAACCCAATTGAAAGACCAAGATTAATCCAACTATCATGAATGTCATGCCAATACACACATGGATTATAAATGCAGTCAGAGCAAACTGAACCTTCACAACTATGGACAGCAAAATATCAAGCATTTATGTCAGTTCATAAAAAACCCCATTAACCCCATTTGAAAACATGATCTCACCAATGAAAAACATCATGTATGAAGTGCATCAAGAGATAAACATGGTGATGTCGATGCACATGATGAAAGCAATCCAAAAGAGGTCGATGCATGTCCAAAGGCAGGTTAGTGCATGTGAAGAACAAGTAAGACAACATGCAGAAGAAGATGCAACATATTAGCTCATGAGACAACAACATACATTTTCCACATCACTTACTCAGAATATTTTCACTTTGAACTATACGTAAAACACACAATATATTGTGATCATCAAAACCATTATCAAAGACAAAGAGGGGAGCGCACCGAACCCAACACCAATTTCAGAAATAGAGAGATTAAGATTGGCAGGAACGAATTTCTTGATGTCTTCCATGCAAAATTTCTTCCTCGGCATGTGAAGGATAAGAAAGAAGTAGAATTTTTAAATATAACTCAAGGAAGTATGTCAGTTGCTTACTATGAAGCAAAGTTTACTGAATTGGAAAAATATGCCCCTCATATTTGTTCTGATGAGCTGAGAAGAGTGAAGAAATTTGTTAAAGGTTTGAGGAGTAATATTGGAAGTAGAGTCACAATTCCGTTAATTTTAAAGTATGCCCCTCATATTACGTTAATTTTACTTTAATAATTAGATGTGTAATTTTATATAGTTAAATAATAGTGATTTATTTAGTTAATAAATTTGGCCCACTGTCCATTGATCTAAAATTTGACTCGATGATAATCAGTTATTTTAATAATTTTAATGGCAAGTTTTACATATTGAAGATGACTATGTAATAATGAAAAAAATAAATAATAATAATTAAGTATATAGACTGTGTCACTTTAAGTTGGTGTGGGGTGAAAAATCGTTGTTAGCGTCCGCTACGAGATTAGGCCCATTTTCGAGGATAAACAGACTTCTGAAAAATTCGGAACCCAAAATAAGAAAATTATCTGGGGAATGGTGGAGTATTAACTCACGATCCTACGTGGTTGATCAAGGCCGACATGCTCCAACATTTAGACCATTTATCTTTAAGTCAACATGTGGATGTCTAGGTATGTGTTTGCTACTGCTTATAGTGACGGGATGCATGTCTAATATGTGCTTATCCAATATGTGATAAATAATTAATGCATTATGTGACTCTGTAAACAGCCATGGCCTAATATGAAGTTCATATTTGATATATGACTTTGATATGATCTAAAAATAAATTTATCAATATAAGCTCTGAATTAGCTAAGATATGTACCATGTCATTTATAAGTCAAATGAGATTTGTTATATGCATTTTCTTATGAATATGAAAATTGTTATATTCTATTATATTTCCTTCGCATTCATAGTATATGTACAATCCAATGAAATTGTGATTAGCTTTACATATATCATGGATTTGCATAGGTTATTATATGATAAGCATGTGATTGGTCTTAATGCCTACTGAGTCTTTGGACTCATTTCTGTTGCCGAACCATTTCAGGAAACTGATAAGCATGTACTCTGACTCCGACGGGCAGTAGGTCGGAGGTGATCCTGGGTGTACTTTGGATTTTCGCTACATAGAATAAGTAGGTTTAGTTTTCTTCTATATAATGCATGTAATTTGTCCCTGTAGAAAACTATATACGATCAAAATTATGTGTGTTTAGCTTGTTATGCCCCTGTAGTTTTGATGATAGCAAACACTATTCATCAAATGTCTGCATGAAATAAGTAATTGATTGATATTGATTGATTGTATATTTTGCATATCCACTGTTCAGTCTGAATACATGTTAAGCCAGTGCAATTGTTCTGTGTCAATGCATCTCAGTATAGTTTGTTGGTTGCACTTTAGCTTATAAGCATTGTAGGGATCAAGGTCCGTGCAGACCTCATCAATGTGCAATTCAAGGTCAATGCATTCACTTACGTTTAGCACATTATGTCGATGCATACTCATGGTTCAGAAGGCTAAGTCAGTGCTCTTCGGTGTTTAAGTCTGTGTAGGGTCATTTGTCTAAGGCCAAAGTTCGTGCACATATTAGTTAGACTGCATAGCAAAGTCAGTGCATGTCATTGCTCATGAGCATTTAGGTCTGTGCATTCAAGTCCGTGCACACTGCCTTGGCAGATGATAGTCTGTACAATCCGTGTATCCGGCTGGCATCATGTCGGTGAAATTCTTGTGCAGCACGATATCCAAGTCGGTGCAAGATCGAACTGCAGAGATTATAGTCGATGCATATCTGGCGTGTGCAAGACTGTACTCGGTGCAATTTGCATTGTATGCATTCACGCGGTCGGTGCAATTCTATCTTGCACTAATCAACTCTCTGCAACTTCCGTTGTTGAATGCACATAGAGTCTGTGCAACTCATGTTGCTGTGAGCATTTAAGTTAGTGCACCCTTGTCGTGTGTTGCTATATAGTCGATGCACATCTTCCACATGGACCATGTTGGCCTGTGCACGTTTGCTCACAAGCTACCAGAGTTTGTGCATGTCTTTCATACTATTTGTTGTTAGGTCTGTGCATTCTTCATGCTAGCAGTCGTAAGGGCGGTGTACACTTGAGTTTGCTCATAACAGGATCCATGCACATTAGTCCATGCACGTCACCTAGTCTGTGCATACTTAAATTTCTGTGGGTGACAAGATCTGTGCCTCACTTCATGACAGTCGAGATTAAGTAGATGCATACTCTCTCAATGCATATTGTAAGTCTGTGCATGTCTTGCCTTGCCTATACATTAAGTCTATGCACGTCTCACATTGTGCTCCTCTAGGTCTATGAACACTCTCCCATACGTTGCTTAAAGCCTGTGCATATGTCTTCACCAATTGCCACTGGGTCTGTGCACACATTACACTAGTATTTATAAGGCTCGTGCACAATTACACTATTTTACTACAGACTCTGTGCATACGTGTATATACACTTATGTGATTTGGGGTTAGTTTCACCTACCATGTGTTTGATGAAATGGCTTTCATATTTCTGGCAGGAACTTAAGTGAAGCACATGATCCCAGGAGGGCACGTGATCCAGGGCAGATTATTATTGGTAGAAACTGCCACGTGGATAGCTAAGCGTTGAGATTCTGACATGTGGCTGAGAGCTTCTTGAAGCTTCTTGGCGGGAACGAGCCATCCACACGCCCAGTGCGTGAGCTCGTGGGTCCCAGACCGAAGGAATATTTAAGAGCCTCCCCCTTGCAAACAAAATAGGAATTTTTCCAGAAGAAGAAGAGCAGAATAGGAATTATCTGAGTGCAGAGAAAGTAGGAGGTGAAGAAAAGAGTGGAGTAGAAGAAAAAGAGAGTTTGTGAGATTCAGGGAAGAAAAGAAAGAGCAGCAGAGAAGGAAGAGAAGTAGAAGGAAGAAGAAGAGAAAGAAAGAGAGAGAGAGAGAGCCCGAGGAGAAGATTGAAGCCATTATTGAAGAACAGTTTGTACTGGACCTTGGATCAAATCCAGGCCAGGGAGCTCCTGCAAGAGCCACGTTTGATTTACAAAGTCTTTCAGCCTTTCGTTGTTGTGATTCTTGATCCTTTCTTTATCTTTTTATCTTTGTTTCATGCTGTGAGTCAACAGAGCAAGCCGTGTTGCTCAGCGTTGCAGAGGAGGATTCCTCTGGTCGGATAAGCTGTATTGCCCAGCGGGTCATGCTATTAGGTAGCGGATGGCTAAGCTGTATTACCCAGCGGAAGCAAGCTATGATGCTCAACGGTTGTAGGCAAGCTGTGATGCCCAGCCGTTCAAGCTGTGAGTCAGCAGGAATCCACACTCGGATTAAGTGTGGGGTAGATGTAGGTCTAGAAGACCGAACCACCTAAAATTTCTTGAGCATTGTGTTGTTTGCATCCTCGTGTCTTCAGCGCTAGATGAATGCTTAGGATCGTTCCATCTATGGTTCTAACTGAATAGATTTTTGGCACACGCATTTTTGATTTGGTTCTGTCTACGGCTTAGACTTGCTTAGGTGATTGCATTCTAGCAGTCTAACTGCTTGATCAAGTGCTTCTTTGAATCTCTTATTTTGAAGAGCTTAATTGGTTTTTATTCCTCAACTGTGTCTAGTTATAAGTTTTAATTAGGCACTTTATAGGGGAGATTCATTCACCCCCCCGCTGAATCCGGGCCTAGCACCCTAACATAGCTTATAGAAATGGTATGGTTGTGCTATTGGAATATGTGATAGTTTGGCCTTTAGTGCCTTACAAATATCTCGGTCCATAACACTCCGTCTATATGTTGTGATGTCCCCGGACACGATACGAGATAGCTGGAAGGGGGCGCCACAAATTAACTTGGAAGCCCTGATGGCTGATACCATCATTCTCCCAGACTTGCTCTTCGGGCTTTGGAAGAAGAATGTCTCTTCCTCCGGCTCCTAAAAGATCACTCTCTTCCGACAACAGTCCAAGAGAGCATAGTGCTTGACTAATCAATCCATTCCTAGAATGAGATCAAAGTCTGCCATATCTAGGATGTACGCTTCCCCTAGCAATATTCTCCCATTGATTTTGACTTCTAAATTACGTATCACAAGCTTGGTGTGGACTTGTTTCCCGGTTGGTGTACTAACTACCATTTCCCCGAAGAATGTGGCTCAGGGTCTGTTCTTCAGTTACTTTTCATAATGTGTGTGTAGCCCCCGGGTCGAATAAAACCTTTTCATAAACATTATCCACAAGTAGTGTACCTTCAGCCACGGTAGGGGTATTGTCTACCTCTTCTTGCATCAGTGCATAAACTAGCCCTCTGTACTGAATCTTCTCCTACTGTGGTACTGGCTTTTGCTAAGCTTTCTTAGGGCAGTCTCTCACAAAATGTCCGGCCTTGCCGCATTCATAGCACCTATCTTTTGTCCCCCAGCACTCTTGCCCCGGATGGGTGCGTCCACAATGGGCACAGAATGGAACCCCGGCCTATTCCTTGGTACCAGCTCCTGGTGTGCCACCTTTTCCTTGTCCTGCCAACCTCCTGCCAACATAGGCCTTTTGCCCATCCTCTTCTGCTCCTCAGTGAACCTCTACATGGATATTCATTACAACCTAATTTAATATGTCCCTTAAATCCTAATGGTTTCAATTATTACCTTGCATTCTCTTGCTCAGCTAGATGAGCAAGCCTCAATGTCGTAGTGTAGGAGTCTGGGTCTTGGGTAGCCACATAGCGTCGGATGTTGCTACGCAGACCGTTGACCAATTTCTTCACCTTTTGACGTGCCTCATCAAATATGTATGGAGCATACTGACCCAGAGTGGAGAATCTGGCCTCATAGTCTGCTACTGACATGTTTCCTTGTTCGAGGCTCAAGAATTCTTGCTATTTTGCATCTCGCACATGCTCATGGAAGTATTTTTCTCGGAAGATAGCCAAGAATTCTTCCCATAATATGTCATCATTGTGCCCTGCGAAGGTGGTCCTCAACTTGGCCTTCCACCATAAATCAGCTTGTGTTGTTCCCCTTAGGCACAAGCATGTGCTATGTTGATTTGATGATAGCAATGTTGTTTTGTTTTGATGATTGCAACACAGTGAGTGCATTATGATATTATGTTTTTTATATGATGATGGCATGTTGATTTGAATGCATATCACTCATTATGTTCTGTGGAGAATGCATGAGATGTTTATAACTGATATACTCTGTGGTGTATGCATATAACTGATATATTCCATGGAGAATGATTGAGTATGTTCTATATGATCTATTCTGTGCATGAATGTGCTGGTTCTGTGGGTCGACCCCCTTCTCAGATGGGTCGACCCCCCTCAGATGCATTTCTGAAGTCTACACATCAGATTGCTTTGCTTCATGCATTAGTCTATACACTGTCCATCTGAGTGTCTCATACAGAGTCAATTCATATAGTCTATACAGTGGTTTAGGCTAAGTCAGTACAATGTCCAGTGTCCAGTGGTTCAGGCTAAGTCTGTACATCATCAGTCTCACTTAGCGTCTTAAGCATTTCAGGCTAAGTCTGTACACTGCAGCTCACATAACTGTTAAGTCTATACATTGCTGCATTACTTGCATGTGTAGAGTCTATACACTAGTCGGTGGAAGCAAGACTGCACATTCTATTGTTCATGAAGTCCGTACAGTGGACCGTCTTCCTCAGCGTCTTATGCAAAGTCCATACATTGCACTGTGCCTCCTTCGTTGAACTTCCAAGTCTATACATTGAAGCAAAGTCTGTACAGCCATCAGTGATCTTCCAAGTATGTACATCCATCTGTTCATCTTTGAAGTCTGTACATTGGAAGTTTTACCTACGTTTTCCTTCAAGTCTATACATCGGTAATTTTACCGTCGTTTCCCTTGAAGTCTATACACTGATCGCTTTACCGTCATTTCTATTGGAAGTCCATACATTCGCTGCCTCTTTATTCAAGTCTATACAGCCTTTCATCCTGAAAGTCTATACACTCTTCATGCATGTGCATAGTCTATACATTGTGCATCTCGTTGACAAGTTTGCACATTCACGAAGTCTGTACACTGGCCTGTTCATGCATCATTCTTCTAAGTCCATGCATTAGACTGTAGCATGCATTTGACGAAGGCATCCAAGTCTGTACATTCGAGCGTCTCATATTTCGTCTCACTTAGCATATGCATCGCTCATGTCTATACAGTGCATCGTCTCAATCACCGTCTCACTTGAGATTCAAAGTCTGTACAGCGTCCGTCTCAGCCAGCGTCTCATGCTACGTCTTAGGCTTGCAAAGTCTACTCATTGGTTGGTGGAAAGCCTATACATTCTATTGTTCAACGTCTGCATGCATTACATGAAGTCTGTACACTGCATCGTCTCAACTTGCGTCTCACTGAGCATCCATTCACTGTAAAGTCTATACAGACTTCATCGTCTTAGGGAACGTCTCATGCCTTTGCCAAAGTCTATACAGTCTGTATCTGCGTTGCATTGCATGCATCATGGTTTAAGTCTAGACATTGCCTCAGGCTGAGCAAGTATATACATTGCATGTTCATTCAAACAAGTCCATACACTGAGCAAGTATATACATTATCTGCCTGTCGATTGAAGAGTCTATACATTGCTGTTTGTCTTGTAAAGTCCATACAGTAATGTCTGTACGTTGGCTTTAAACTGAAGTCTATACAATGTGTTGTATTCTTCAGAGACTGTATAGGGTTTAGACTTAACTGATAATTTGTTCTCTGTCCAATAGGGAATCTTCATGAAGCCTAATGAAGGCACGTGATCCAAGGAAGGACGAGGTGCCCAGATGAGGACACGTGTACTGACAGCCTGCTGGATGCTGCCACGTGGTCCGAATTCTTAGGGCGGGAAATGTGGAAACCACACGCGCCCTGGCTGCTGCTGCTGCTGCTATATATACGAGCCTTCTTCCACAGAAGAAGACTGATCGAAGCAGAAGCAGCAATAGCAGAAGAGCAGAGTGCAGAGACTTCGATCCAACAGAAGAGAAGAAGAAAAGAGTGAAGAAAAGAAAGAGAGACAGAGAGCAGAGAAGAAGAAGAAAAAGAAAGAGAAAGAGAGATCGAGAGTTGAGAAGAAGAGATCAGCTGAAGATTGTCTCAATTGGACCGTCGATCAAATCCAGGTCAGTCAGCTCTTGTAGAGAGCCACATTTGTGCTTCATTTCTTTACAACTTTCCGGTGCTGTAGTGTCTGTTTTTCACTTTCTTTTGAACTCCTTTTTATTAAGCTGTTAGTCAGCGGGTTTTGCAGAGGTGCTGCCTCTGGACGGCTAAGCTGTATTTCCCAACGGTTTACAGTGGAGGATTCCACTAGACAGCAAGCTGTGTTGCTCAGCGGGGCGAGGAGGATTCCTCGGACGGCAAGCTGTGTTGCCCAGCGGTTGTATGGCAAGCTGTGATGCCCAGCTGTTCAAGCTGTGAGTCAGCGGAATCCACACTCTGGTTTGAGTGTAATGTGGATGTAGGTCTGCTGGACCGAACCACCTAAAAACCTCTGTGCAGTGGTTTGATCTCTTCATCTGTTTTATTGCTTCCGCTAGATGCTTGCATAGGGGCGCTTCATGTGTTTGCTTCCAGTTCAACAGAGTTGATTAGCTGCGCACGCTATCTGTTTGACACTGGTATTCTATGTTGTTTGAATTGTCTAATTGCTGCGCTCATTAGATCTCTGCTTAGGAGTACTCTGCCTACAGGTTCACAGATGACTGAACTAGTTTTTCTTAGTTAGTCTTAGTGCTGTTATTCCGCTGTTCTGAGCATTAGAATTTCTATTTGAGCGAATATTTTTAAAGGGTATTCATTCACCCCCCCCCTCTGAATACATAGCACCGAACCCAACACTTGGTATCAGAGCGGGTTAATGTGCATAGGATCTAACAATCCGTAGCAGTTCCTGCTAGCTTTTGGTGCACATCAGAGTGGGCTTCTTCTGCTCGTTGATTTGTTTCACTATCTTACTGCTTTACGTTGCTCATCTGGTTTACTGCATTTCTGTTTGGTGCATTTCAGAGTGTGTTTTCTGTGTTCGTTGTTTAGTTTCACCGACTTGGTGCCTTGTCTTGTTCATTTGGTCTAGGTGCTGTAATTTTCTGAGCTTTTAGATTATTTGTAATGGAACCAATCGTGCTGAAGGCTGGCTCCAGCAAAGCAAACAGATCCAGCCACAGTGGATCATTAAGCGAGAAAAGTAGCTTCTCGGGGTCTGAAATTAATGGAGACCACATTGCAATGATGATAAGTGATTTCAGGAAATTCCTGAGAAAAAGAGAAGGAAAGCTTGGTGATGGCAGAAAGCAAATAAGTTACAGATCTAACCCTGCCAAGATTATTGACTCTAACGTTTGCTACAAATGCAGGAAGGCTGGCCACACGAAGGCTGACTGTCCAGAATTCTCAAAACTCAAAGGGAACACCGCGGACAGTGATAAAGAAGAAGAAAAGTCAATATGCTTAATGGCCAATCGGGGAAGTGATGATGAGGAAACCTCATCTCAGGTAAGCTCCGGATCAGATGGAGTTTCTTTTGATGAATTGATAGTGATGTATGAAGATCTGTTTAAAGTGTCCAAAAAATTAAAATCTGAAAATAAAAAATTGAGAAAAGAAGTGAATAATTTGAAATCTGAAAATGAATCATTGCTAGAAAAGAAAATTGAAGCTGAAGAAAGTAAAGAAAAGCTGGTTGAAGAAAATGCTCATCTGAAAGAACAAAATAAAAAGCTAATGGTTCTTAACACTGTTTTCTCTGAAAGATGGATGACAATTGAAAAAGAGAAATCAGTATTGAAAGAGTGTATCAATTGCAGTGACGAAGAAATTGCTAGTTTTTTAATACACACTGCTGATTTGGAAAATGAAATTGTGTTGTTAAAAGAAAAACTGGCTGGTTATGAGAAGGAGAAAGTTGATTCAGAAAATCTTATAATCTCCTTGGAAAGTAAAATTACTGAGCTGTATAGTACTTCATCTAAGGTTGCTAAGGATAAAGGCAAGATGAAAATATCCTCGGAAGATGAAGTAAGTGATCAATGTGAGGAGATTGATAACATTTCTGAAATTAAGCAAGCTAAGAAGAACCAGCTGTACACCACTTTTATTCGTAGCTCTGGTTTAGCTAGCAATTCAGCTTCTTCTTCAAACATGCCTTCTAATCAGAGAGAAAAGCAAAAAATGGAAAAACAAAAGAAAATTCAGAAAAAGAAAACAAGTCAGATTAAGAACTTGAATGCTGAAAAATTTCAGGCCAACAAATCTACCGTCAAGAATGTAAAATGCTTTTACTGTGGTAAGTTTGGTCATGAAATTGCTGATTATTTTGTCATAAGAAATGATGATTTGAAATCTAATAGAATTCATGCTAGGAATTCTAAAATGAAGAAACATTCTCATGATCAAAAGAGAAGAATAAAATGTTTTTACTGTCACAAAGAAGGTCATATCATGCATGAATGCAGATTAATGAAATATGATGACCTTTCTGCTAGAAAAATGCATGATAAACTGTTCCATGTTAAGAATCATGCATCTCATAAAAATAACATTCAATGTTTTCATTGTGGTAAATTGGGCCACATGGTTGAAAATTGCTGGCATGCTTAGGGAAATAGATTGAATTCTAAATTTGTAAAATTCCCTCCTTTCTATGATTCTGTTAGAAATAACTCAATTAATAAAAAGAAAAACTCTGCATGTTTCGAATGTGGTAAGCTTGGCCACATAGCTACCAACTGTTTGTTGGCTGATTATGGAAAGAAAAATTTTCATGTTAATAAAAGAAATACTCATGCTCATCCACATGGGCATCATGCTTCTGCCAATTCTGTGGCTTCATGCTTTAATTGTGGAAATCCTGGCCACAAAGCCTCTGAGTGCTGGGTGGCAGGGTTCAGAAAACAAAATGCCCATGCACATAACAGAAGTTTTAATGTTCATGCACATGAATTTAATGCTTACAATAAGGTGCATAAAATGAACTTAAATTCTGTTCGTTATCATGGTAAGTCTGGTCAATTTGGTTATTTCCTGTCCAGCCATAAGTTGATGGGCTATGATGATAATTCTGTTAAGAGACCATTCAGAACACCTGTGAGGGTTAATTCAGGACCCAAGACTTCTTGGGTTCCTGCAGGATCAACTTGATTTTATCTTGCAGGTGTGTCTTGGTGGGAGAAATGAAAGGGGCTAACCAAGGCACTCAAGAATGAAAACCCCATGACTGCAACATTTCAGGTCAGTTCTGAACTTTGTTTTAAATTTCATCATCTGAAAATGTTGATTTGTCTGTTTGATGTTTAATGATCTCTTCTTGTTTAGCTGATCAGTCTGTATTCCCGACTCAGCTATTGAACTCATTTCTGAATATGTTTGATGCTCTTCTCATGCTGTTGTTTGCACTGAATGAATGAAATGCTAAATGCACTGCATCTTGCACTGAGGCTGAATGGTTCTTCAGTATATATAGTCGATGCATGTGTCTTGTGTCAATGCATTGCATGCTTGTTGTTAATGCATAAATTGCACTATTTTTAAATAGGTCATTTAGTACACACAGTCAATGCATGTGTTTTATGTCTGCATACATCATTTTCATGACTGTCAATGAAGTTGTTCAATGCATGTAGGACTGCTTTATGTTGCATTATCATGCATAAACCTGGTATGTCAAATGGTAAGTTACCAAAAGGCAGGGAAATCTGCCCGGAGGTTCCTACCATGTGTGAGATGGTCTTTGAGACCAGGTTCTCCGCCTAGTACCATGGGTCCTGTCTTCATGTAGAGCAGTGTCCTGCATATCATTAAATTTTGAAAAATCTAAAATGAAATGACTTGGGCGCATAAAATTGGACTGCATACTTGTCTCATGTTTCTTTGTTGCATAGTTTGCATATAGAGCAGTGTGCTGCATAGCATATCTCTTGCATCTTGGTGTCAGGGGGAGCTGAGAGTTCTGTTCAATTCATTAAATTCTTGTTACTTCTCATTGTCCCCATTCAATTGATTCATATCTTTTGACATCAGATGCTATTGGACCATAATACTTATTGCTATCTTTTCCCCATCATTTTCACTGAGCAACAGCAATTGTTTCTGGTTTAGTATATTGAGTTGTGATTATTGCAAGTGTTCACTTATAAGAATCACTCTTACAAATTGAAAGGAATTAAAGGTTTAACTTTTATAAATTGAAGAGTTAAGTGTCTGCACTTTAGAATTTGAGATAAAAGAAAACTTCTATAGCTCTTAATCTTTTTCTCATGGCTAAAATAGAAAAAGTTTTTTTGTAATGCCTAAATGTGTTGAACTGGAAATGTCTAGAACAGGTGAATAAGAGTATGTAATGAATTTTTTTTTAATCACTCTAAAAGAATTAAGGGCAGCAGTAAATAAGATCATAAATGTAAAAGAACTGAACATAGTGACAGAGCAATGGCTGATTGCACTGAGAAACTGTGAACTCCTCCAAAGAAGCAGGAGAATTCACATGTCATGAGGTGCTTTAGACTATCTCTGCTCATAGGGTCAAATCTATAGGGGGAGTCCTCACCAAGTAACTGAGGGTACTGGCCTCTAATCAAGGTGTACCCTTAATGTCAAAAGTGAAGACTATTCCTTGTAGGTCTTGATCTGAAATAGATCTAGTAGTTTATGCCTAGTAACTGGGGGTACCTGCCTCTGATCAAGGTGTACACCTAATGTCAACAGCATAAATGCCACTGGTCTATTCACTTAGTTCAGGTTCAGAAATTGAAAAATGAAAATCAAACTGCTGTAACCCTTTGAAATCAAAAGTCAATGAGTGAAAATTATTTTTCTCAATACATATTCAAGTTGCCTTTCTTGAATTTCCTTGTTTAATCACAAAAGGGTATTATTTCAGACTTATCTATTAATACCATGTGCCCTAGATCCATTGCTATAAATGGAGTCTATAAACTCTTTTTCAGGGGTCAGGTGTTTTACTCTAGATTTATCACTGTTAAACCTGAATTTTTGTCAAAATTGTATGTTGCTGATTCTTATACTTTAACTGTTGTTTATAATCAGGCTTATTTTCTGAACCAATGATTCAGCTGTTGTCTAGTGACCCTCCTACTTTCTCTACCTTGTGCTTATCTATCTATATTCCTTCTCATAGAGGGAGCAATTATTTAGGGGGAGAACCAGTTCAGGGGGAGTCATACCTTCAGGGGGTGTTTACTGCTCTAGAAGTATTTTGCATACATACTGCCATTTTTGCACTCATGCTCATACTGGTTTTCTATTTTTGATTATGTCAAAGGGGGAGAAAATTTTGTGTGTGACTCACTGTCACAGTGTGTTGCCATCATCAAAAAGGGGGAGAATGTTGTTCCCCTTAGACACAAGCATGTGCTATGTTGATTTGATGATAGCAATGCTGTTTTATTTTGATGATTGTAACACAGTGAGTGCATTATGATATTATGTTTTTTATATGACGATGGCATGTTGATTTGAATGCATATCACTCATTATGTTCTGTGGAGAATGCATGAGATGTTTATAACTGATATACTCTGTGGTGTATGCATATAACTGATATATTCCATGGAGAATGCTTGAGTATGTTCTATCTGATCTGTTCTGTGCATGAGTGTGCTGGTTCTGTGGGTCGACCCCCTTCTCAGATGGGTCGACCCCCCTCAGATGCATTTCTGAAGTCTACACATCAGATTGCTTTGCTTCATGCATTAGTTTATACACTGTCCATCTGAGTGTCTCATGCAGAGTCAATTCATATAGTCTATACAGTGGTTTAGGCTAAGTCAGTACAACGTCCAGTGTCTAGTGGTTCAGGCTAAGTCTGTACATCATCAGTCTCACTTAGCGTCTTAAACATTTCAGGCTAAGTCTGTACACTGCAGCTCACATAACTGTTAAGTCTATACATTGCTGCATTACTTGCATGTGTAGAGTCTATACACTGGTCGGTGGAAGCAAGTCTACACATTCTATTGTTCATGAAGTCTGTACAGTGGACCGTCTTCCTCAGCGTCTTATGCAAAGTCCATACATTGCACTGTGCCTCCTTCGTTGAACTTCCAAGTCTATACATTGAAGCAAAGTCTGTACAGCCATCAGTGATCTTCCAAGTATGTACATCCATCTGTTCATCTTTGAAGTCTGTACATTGGAAGTTTTACCTACGTTTTCCTTCAAGTCTATATATCAGTAATTTTACCGTCGTTTCCCTTGAAGTCTATACACTGATCGCTTTACCGTCGTTTCTATTTGAAGTCCATACATTCGCTGCCTCTTTATTCAAGTCTATACAGCCTTTCATCTTGAAAGTCTATACACTCTTCATGCATGTGCATAGTCTATACATTGTGCATCTCGTTGACAAGTTTGCACATTCATGAAGTCTGCACACTGGCCTGTTCATGCATCATTCTTCTAAGTCCATGCATTGGACCTTAGCATGCATTTGATGAAGGCATCCAAGTCTGTACATTCGAGCATCTCATATTGCGTCTCACTTAGCATATGCATCGCTCATGTCTATACAGTGCATCGTCTCAATCACCGTCTCACTTGAGATTCAAAGTCTGTACAGCGTCCGTCTCAGCCAGCGTCTCATGCTGCGTCTTAGGCTTGCAAAGTCTACTCATTGGTCGGTGGAAAGTCTATACATTCTATTGTTCAACATCTGCATGCATTACATGAAGTCTGTACACTGCATCGTCTCAACTTGCGTCTCACTGAGCATCCATTCACTGTAAAGTCTATACAGACTTCATCATCTTAGGGAACGTCTCATGCCTTTGCCAAAGTCTATACAGTCTGTATCTGTGTTGCATTGCATGCATCATGTTTTAAGTCTAGACATTGCCTCAGGCTGAGCAAGTATATACATTGCATGTTCGTTCAAACAAGTCCATACACTGAGCAAGTATATACATTGTCTGGCTGTCGATTGAAGAGTCTATACATTGCTGTTTGTCTTGTAAAGTCCATACAGTAATGTCTGTACGTTGGCTTTAAACTGAAGTCTATACAATGTGTTGTATTCTTCAGAGACTGTACAGGGTTTAGACTTAACTGATAATTTGTTCTCTATCTAATAGGGAATCTTCGTGAAGCCTAATGAAGGCACGTGATCCAAGGAAGGACGAGGTGCCCAGATGAGGACACCTGTACTGACAGCCTGCTGGATGCTGTCACGTGGTCCGAATTCTTAGGGCGGGAAATGTGGAAACCACACGCGCCCTGGCTGCTGCTGTTGCTGCTATATATACGAGCCTTCTTCCACAGAAGAAGACTGATCGAAGCAGAAGCAGCAATAGCAGAAGAGCAGAGTGCAGAGACTTCGATCCAGCAGAAGAGATGAAGAAAAGAGTGAAGAAAAGAAAGAGAGACAGAGAGCAGAGAAGAAGAAGAAAAAGAAAGAGAGATCGAGAGTTGAGAAGAAGAGATCAGCTGATGATTGTCTCAACTGGACCGTCGATCAAATCCAGGCCAGTCAGCTCTTGTAGAGAGCCACATTTGTGCTTCATTTCTTTACAGCTTTCCGGTGCTGTAGTGTCTGTTTTTCACTTTCTTTTGAACTCCTTTTTATCAAGCTGTTAGTCAGCGGGTTTTGTAGAGGTGCTGCCTCTGGACGGCTAAGCTGTATTGCCCAGCGGTTTGCAGTGGAGGATTCCACTGGACAGCAACCTGTGTTGCTCAGCGGGGCGAGGAGGATTCCTCGGACGGCAAGCTGTGTTGCCCAGCGGTTGTATGGCAAGCTGTGATGCCCAGCTGTTCAAGCTGTGAGTCAGCGGAATCCACACTCTGGTTTGAGTGTGGCGTGGATGTAGGTCTGCTGGACCGAACCACCTAAAAACCTCTGTGCAGTGGTTTGATCTCTTCATCTGTTTTATTGCTTCCGCTAGATGCTTGCATAGGGGCGCTTCATATGTTTGCTTCCAGTTCAACAGAGTTGATTAGATGCGCACGCTATCTGTTTGACACTGGTATTGTGTGTTGTTTGAATTGTCTAATTGCTGCGCTCATTAGATGTCTGCTTAGGAGTACTCTGCCTACAGGTTCACAGATGACTGAACTAATTTTTCTTAGTTAGTCTTAGTGCTGTTATTCCGCTGTTCTGAGCATTAGAATTTCTATTTGAGCGAATATTTTTAAAGGGTATTCATTCACCCCCCCCTCTGAATACATAGCACCGAACCCAACAGCTTGATCTTGCAATACATAGGCCGCCATATTCACTTTTTCTTCCTCGGGACATCGCATCGTGCGGAGTTTCTTTTCCATCTCGATGAGCCATGACTCAGCCACCTCCAGACCGCTCTCCCCCTTAAAATAAGAAGGTGCCAGCCTCAGAAATCGATCAAGCGCAGGTAAGCCATGGCGTGGTGCAAGCGCTGGCTGTTGTAACATCTATTGCTGCATGGCCTGCATAAGTCCTTGGAAACTCTACATGAATCCCTCTAGGTTAATTCTTACATTAGGCACTTGTCCGCCCCCAACCACCGGAGCATTGACTGCCCCGTCGTTCACCATATTGCAGTCATCCACCCCCGATCCTCTCTCATCAGCCTGGGAAAGATCCCTTTGCCTTCTTGGCGGCATAGCTCTGAGAAGATAACAATTATCAAGTGTAAGGGTTTGTTCAAAATGGGTTCTAAGCATACTCTACCATTTTTCACTCTAGCCGATCTCTTCTTCTATTACTTGGATAATTGGAATAGTTGTAACCATAGTTTGTCTCTCGTGCTCTGATACCACTTTGTAATGCCCCGAGATCCGATTCCCAATTTAGGGCTTCTTTTTTTTTTCTATCGGACCACGAAGCATTACGTCGTACGTATCGCGGAAGCACATATATATATATATTCGCCTGAGAGAGAGAGAGAGAGAGAAACCAAATTACATGAATTGTAAATAGCATCTCAACCATTCATAATCCAAGAAAAATACATGTCCATTGCCCAAATACATATAAGTCCATACAAGATCACCAATCCACAAACTATCCATAATATGATAGATAAATAACCATAGTCTACCCTAATGTAGGGAGGACAAGAACTACTCCTCGGCTATAGCCTTCTCCTCGACTTCCTCCACTGCGTCCCCGGAAATCATGTGCCACAAGGGGATGAGTGTGACGCTCAGTAGGCAGCCTAATAAAATTGGGGTTAACTCGCGTTCATATATCCGATTCATATACATAATTCAAATGTTAATAATAAAATATTACAAAAGACCCATATAGTGTTAGTATTGGTGTGCTACAGGCCAATTTCGGGTCGGGTAGACCCAATAGTTGTATGATCTTGTTCATTATTAATAAAGTGATATTTGAGCATAAATATGTACGATGTCCCTAGGATATGTGGTTGTAAAGTCAACTCGAGATGGGATCTCGATCATGAGACTGACTTTATATGGACACATACCTTAAACTGTTCCTAGTTGGAGGGTAATCACTCGGGGACTTTGATTACCTATTAAAGCAGTACACATGATGTGTGACTGACCAGTCTCATGGTCATTGGTGCGGGGCACCAACACATATGTGTAGGTGTATGTCCTTGGAGGATGTACACTGAACTGATCTGCTATTGGATCTTCAGATGGTTGATTATACCTAATGTCAACTGAAGATCCAACTGTCTCAGTAGTATCGTTGGTCCTTTGACCTGAGACATTGATCGTATCTTACACGAGGACTGGGATGGTTTAATTACTTGGCTAAGTGACTTTAACCATAAGTCACGAATTACCGAGTCATTAACCATTTCAGGATACGTGTGAAGATCATCAATGGTCAAGAGGGGATCACTCACTGTCGGGAATATATCAGACTGTTAATGGGTCATGACATTGAGCTCCGTTAAATCCCTGGCCAGGGTCATGTGAGTTCGTTTAGAACAGACGTCATACACTTTAAGGAGGTCATGGTCAAATGACACGATCATGGGGTTTGACAGAAACCATACCCTCGATCGTACCAGCCTCATAAAAGGAGCGAGAGATTATATCGATGCGGTAACTGTGGACTTACAGGTACCATATAGGCTGGTTTAAACCCGGTGTCCTCTAGGATCACGCGGATTTACTTGACCCAACGTGATCAAAGGTTTGGAATAAATTAAACTATTATTCGGCTCTAGTAGAAGCGAATAATAAGTTTAATTTACTTCTAATTAGAAATTAGAAGTTAATGGGTCTTAAACTAGAGTGACTAAGGGCCTAGACGATCACACACAATGGATTCTTGGGTGATGGATTATTATTGTACAAATGTATATATTAATTCCCTTGAAATCCTTTTGGAAAGGCATATAAGAGGGGCTTAATATATATGTACAATAATGAAAAAGGATATATATACAATTTTGGTCCTTATTCGCTCTTTTGAAAAGGTCCTAAATATATATATATGATCCTACGAGAGCTCTCTTACCCCTTGGCTTAAGCAAGCACTAATAGCAAGGGAAGAAGAGATTAACTCTCCCCCTTTCTCCCTCTTGCTCTCTCTCTCTCCCTGGAAGCTCTCTCTCTCTAGAAAGGGAAAGAAAAGGAAAGATCGAGGCTGGGAGACGCCGTCGCTGCGCAAGGATCCGTGTGGATCTACTCTAGAGGCCGCACTTCTGTGCTGCTTGGTGTCCGTGAGATTCTGCATCGGGCATAGCGGACAGCGTCATTCCGCGCAAGGTGAAATCTGCAACCCGTAGTTAGGGGTTGGGTAATTAATGCATCGATTAGAGCACAGATCTAGGATTCCATCTAGCCGGGTTCGGGTAAATAAATTTTTGTTATCTGCTGTGTTGCCCGTGCTATGCTGTGTGGAACCTTACATATAGTCCCTTCTAGAACCCTCCAAAGTGACCCTAATAGGTCTATCAAGAACCCAGGGATAAATGGGTAAAGGATGGAACCCAAGTGAATCAAGTTTGATGGGTTTCATGAAACCAGATTGGCCATCGGTCGACCGAACTTGGCCATCGGTCGACCGAACTGTAACAAGTTAAAGACCGGCCAACGCTGGCAAATTCGATCGATCGAAATGCCCAGGTCGATCGACCGAACCCGCTGCATCGACGCAGCCTACCCGGTGCGTCGACGCAGTGGCTCATTCCATAAGCCAATTTGATCAGATTTGAACTGCTGCGTCGACGCATTAGAAGAACACATCAAGTACCAGAATTTCTGCATTGAGCCTAAATTTAACTAGTAGATTTTTCCTGCAGTAGAATCTTTATCCAACATGTAAAATACCCATGCATGCACTAATCCATAATGAATAATTAATTACACATTTTTAAATTTTTATGAGCTTCACATCTTACGTTATTCTTGGAAACGAACAGTTACCGCAAGCACAGGAGGCCCACACACAAACGAACGAAAAGTACTGCGCAGACCCGAGAGCGAACTTCCACCTAGACTCCATTCCGCACGGGATGTTACGTATCGCTGTCCCCTGGGTTCTAGGGCGTTACATATCGTCGTCCCACAGAACGAACCAGCCAAATCATAGGATTTTAACCAGGGCATTACGTATCGCCGTCCCATGAGTTCTTTTACTTCCGCAGTGTTATGTATCACCGTCCTACAGAAGGGACCGAAGTCCAACCTCACAGAATGCTATTATTTTCCAGTCATAACATTTGCATCGTATTCGCATTCCCATTCATATTCATATTACAATATTCGTATCATACTAAATCTTATCTTATCATAACGCAAGCATGCTTCCATATGGTTTAAGTGGGCTAATCATACTTATATGCCGACTGTTGTGGAACAGAACATGATCAGGTTACCAGCAAGGTTTCCATATAAAAGAGAACAGCTTTATTTCTAGGTTACACATGCGTAGAAAATAATTCATAAATACAAGTGCAGAATTTATGTGAGCACAAAATTTTTACAGTGAGTTACTAACTTAGTCTTCTATCATTTTCTAATTTTTCAGATTTTTCTGAATTAGAATGGCCTCTCAAAACTCTCTTTTTCTAGGTTTTTAGAAATTGGAACAGAGCTCAAGGTGCGTTGCCGTAGCCAGGGGCTGCGTCAACGCAGTCAACACTTTGAAGGAGGCTGTGTCGGTGCAGTCAAGAGCTGCGTTGATGCAGTTAGTATAAAGACCCTGATCTTCGATTAAAACTTAAAGGAACCTCACAAAAGCACGTAACTTGGTGGACAACCCAGAAAATAAACATAGTAGTCGATTCCATATACCCTTAGTCCCTCTTTAACGTATAGAAACCACTTAGAAATCGTTCTAATGCATCGTTGACCCCTAATATTTGAGGTTAGGTGCCTACCTTCAAAGTGTTAAACCAACGATCCGGGGATGGGATCCACTCTCCAGATCCTCCCAAAGCTTTTCCCTTCGTCCTAGGGCATTGCAGGATCGTCCTCCATGGGCCAGATCATCCTCTCACGCATAGTCAAGGTCCCTCACCCTTTCTCACTCAAGAAGGACAGTAGACGGTGGAGAGTTTGAAAAGAATGGTTGCTAAAGGCTTACTACTCATGAAACTCAACTCCTTATATAGTTTTCAAGCCTCCCTAGGATTTGCCCACGACCCACAAGGCTTAATCCCACTCCCAGGTTACTTGTTGGAGAGAAGTTAAGGCCTTGCACCTCTTCGGGTTTGAACAAGCGCGACCCTTCGTCCATTGGTCATAAATGCAGGTGGACGCACTCTCTATTTAGATATGAGTTGGGGTGTCTTCAGATGAAGTCGAGAGGACTTCCAGATCTAACCTTGGGATATGGTTTCATCAAATTTCATCAACCCTAGCATGAGTTGTGATTTTTGAAAGATTAATATTTTTCCCATGTTCCAGTCGCAACCTTTCGGTAGCCCAAGGTAATTCTGGTATAACTCTAGTATCCAGGCAGAATTTGGTCTCAATCTTAACATATAAGATGTAGCTAACATCTCATTCGAGATAATGGCCTTAATTTCAGGTCTTTTAAATAACGACAAACGAAGTTATGAATTTCTAATTATTCATGTGTAAATTTTCCCCAACAGTCACGCGACCTTTCGGTAGCCCGAGATAATTCGGGTATAACCCTAGTATCCATGCAGAATTTGGCCTCAACCTCAACATAGAAGATGTATCTATCATCCCATTCGAGTTTATGGACTTGGTTTGAGCCCATTTGGTTGACTATGGGCCAATATGTCCTTATTTTAACAGATGATAATGTTTTCTGTAACTGTTTCGACCTATTATCATAAACCCCATTTTATCCCCTACTAGGCCTATTTTCCAGAAGTTATAATCTTCATCCAAGTTGTTCCTTACCCAATGGCCGTCGCATGGGCTTTGATTTCACCTAATTCTTACCTTCCTAGGTTGAGTTATAAATTCCCTAAGGATCCTTCAATATTTTGTTTAGATTTCTAGTTCATTATGTTAATGGGTCGGAATTGTACCCAATTGGGACAATGCCCAAATTGGTGGTCCTAACAATCTCGGACAAAACAACCATATATTTCTTTTTAAGTGTCATTGGTTTGATCCCAATTCAGTTCGAAACGACGTAATATATGGGATTGTCGATGTCAAACATAGATCCAAATTGAATACATATGAGCCATTTATTTTGGCCGCACAAGCACAGCAAGTGTATTATTCAAGTTATTCATCGTCCAAGAATAAAGATTGGTGGGCAATCTATAGAGTAAAACCAAGGCTTATGCCTAATTATGAGGTAGATTTGACTGAAACTGTCTCAGAGGATTCTAGTGTTGAATTTTTTCAATCATACGAGGGTGAGACTGTAGAGTTGGTTGCTTCTAATCTTCATGTGATCAAATCTGACGAGCCACTTCGGTTGTCTGTTGAGGACGAAGTGGAAAAAGTTGATCCAACTGAGTGAAATGAAGCAATTGTTGGGCAGGAGGAGTCCTCTGAGGAGGAAGAGTATGAATCTAGTGAGAATGAGGAAGATGACGAAGATGAGGTTGAGTTTGATATATCCTCAACATCTGAAGATGAAATAGATAATGATTGAATATTTTGTAAGAAATTTAACATATATGCACTTCTTATCATTATTAATTACCACCTCTCCTCATAATTAATTGTGGACTAATATGCACTACTTTTATTGTTGTCAGTAATTAGATGGTTCGAGGAGGTCATATCGGGACTTCGAGGAGAGGTGGTTGTGGGAGGGGTTCTACTAGTATGTTTACTTAAATTCTTAGATAAATGAGTAGTGATTATGTACTTTATTTTGCTCACAACATTTCATGTTTATAGGTCCGAGTGCCTCCGCACCAGTTATACCACTCCTACCACCTGCTGCTGGTATGGTTATTTAAATTCTTAGATAAATGAGTAGGGATTATGCACTTTGTTTTGCTCATGATATTTTATGTCTCCGCATCAGTTACATAGAGTACACCGCCCCCACCACCTACTGCTCGTATGTTTATTTAAATTCTTAGATAAATGAGTAGTGATTATGCACTTTGTTTTGCTCACGATATCTTATGTCTTCGCACCAGTTACATAGAGTACACCGCCCCACCACCTGCTGCTGATATGTTTAGTTAAATTCTTAGATAAATGAGATGTGATTATGCACTTTGTTTTGCTCACAATATTTTATGTTTACAGGTCCGAGTGCCTCTGCACCAGGTCTACAGAGTACACTGCTTCATGCCCTCTCTACTGATATGTTTATTTAAATTCTTAGTTAAATGATGAAAATTCTATATGTTTACTTGTTGAATAAATAGTTTTTTTAATAATGAGCTAAATTCTGATTAACTACTCCTATTTTACCTGTAACAAGTACGTCGGGCACACCATCTGCGATGGTTGGCTCATCCGCCCACCCGGGCACACAACTGGCAGACGATGATGTTAGCCATCACGAGGGCGAGCAAGTGGTGTTGCAGGAGGGATGCAAGCCATGTTGGGTCTCTGGGTAAATATTTAAACTCATGAATTATGTTCGTTATCTATCACTAAACTATAAAATTGTTGGCTATCATTTTAACATTTGTAATTGCAGGGATAAAGTAGAGCCCAATGACGCTTCTAATTTTATTACGAACACTATAGAGCAACGTGTGCCCGGCCCATATAAGTCATTTCAAAAGTTTCCTTATGATATCCGTGATCGATTGTACGATGAGTTCCTGGTATATAATTTAATATTTTAAATTACATATTTCCCAACTTCGCAATTTCAATAGACTAACTTATAAAATTTGAATTCTTGACAGCGAGGATATCAGTTTGTGAGGCCAGTTGACGTCGGACGATCTCGACATGCATGGGAGGCCACAACAAGGGTAAATTATAAGCATCAATTATACAGCTGTCGGGACCGTGCCCAGGATGTAGCCAGGGGGAGTAAGGATTGTGACCTTTGGAAGGCACACGGCCCCGCATGGATGAGGAGGGAGCACTGGGAGGCCTTATGTGATACATGGGCCGAGCCTAATTGGAGAGCCAAATCTAAAAAAGCCAAAGCCGCCCGTGCGTCACATCCAGATGTGCATCTGCATACTTCTGGATTCGTTTCCTTCTCGACCCAGAAGGGCAGATTGGTAGGTAATAATGTTAATTTTATTATATTTTATTTCTTATATGTCCTTATTTATTCTCTATAACATGTACAACAAGAAAAGAAGAGGGGTGGTACAGTCTCGTACCGTGATTTATTTGCCATAGTTCACAAAAAAAGGGGACCGATCAGTATGTGAGCGAGAGAGCTCGCTCGGTAGTGGTAAGATTATATACATACACATTTCCTTTCTATTTTAATTTTTAAATATGATTGATTAATATGAAATTTATAATATTTTTTATTCAATTTACAGGAGTCGTATGACAGGCATATGACTGAAAAGTATGGGGAGGAGGAAACGCAGTG
This sequence comes from Amorphophallus konjac, assembly GCA_022559845.1. Taxonomy (NCBI): domain Eukaryota; kingdom Viridiplantae; phylum Streptophyta; class Magnoliopsida; order Alismatales; family Araceae; genus Amorphophallus; species Amorphophallus konjac. The sequence goes on along the minus strand of CM040126.1, from coordinate 119,275,624 downwards.
GCCGTAGTTAGATCCTGAGGCATGGGTAGCAGCAACCGGCCCACCGAAGAAAGGACAAGTATACGGTTTTGGGCAGAGCTTGGACACCATACCCATTCTAGCATCTTGTGTTGTCTCAGCTTCGTCCTACCCCAGTAGCAGTTCCTTCTCTACTCCCTCCACCGGCACTTCTACGAGCCATATTAGATCCATCGTCCGAGATGAGGTAAGCGGCATCGAGGAACGCATGGAGGCACGCATTACCCGGGCGGTTGCTACCCTCCTCGTCCAGGCGAGGATTTTGACTCAGGGAGCACCCTCGACCACAGCACAGTCCTCTCATGTGAGTATTTAATTTAACTTTTAATTTCGTAGACTTAAGAGTTATAATATTATTACTTAGTTCAAAGAATTCAGCTTTGAGAGTCTAAGATTTGAAACATGAAATTAAAAAATTGATCTAACACAAAAGACCTGGGGTTTCGGGGGTGTAAGATGTAAAATATTGGTCTGATTAGTTTATCGATTATTCCAACATGACCTGGGTGGAGAGTGTGACTTAGAGGAGCTGATGAAATCCAAAACGGATATCTAGTTTGGGCTAGGCGCTCAAACTAGCCATTTCCAAACTAATTTAGTTTCAAATAAATCCACGGTTAGGGTTTTAGGGGTCTAATATATAAAATATCGATCTGATCAATATGCTGATTATTCCAACACGACCTGGGTGGGGAGTGTGACTTGGGGGAGTTGACGAAATCCAAAACGGATACCTGGTTTGGTCTCGGCGCTCAAACTAGCCATTTCCAAACTGATTTAGTTTGAAACAAATCGAAGGTTAGGGGTTTCGGGGTCCAATATATGAAATATCAATCTGATCGACATATCGATTGTTTCGACATGACTTGAGTGGAGAGCGTGACCTGGGGGAGTTGACGGAATCCAAAATTGATACCTGGTTTGGGCTCGGTGCTCAAACTAGCCATTTCCAAACTAATTTAGTTTGAAATAAATCAAAGGTTAGGGGTTTCAGGGGTCTAATATATGAAATATCGATCTGATTGACATGTCGATTATTCCAACATGACCTGGGTGGGGAGTGTGACTTGGGGAAGTTGACAAAATCCAAAATGGCTACCTGGTTTGGGCTCGGCGCTCAAACTAGCCATTTCCAAATTAATTTAGTTTGAAATAAATCGAAGGTTAGGGGTTTCGGGGGTCCAATATATGAAATATCAATCTGATCGACATATCGATTGTTCCAACATGACATGGGTGGGGAGTGTGACTTACGGGAGTTGACAAAATCCAAAATAGATACCTGGTTTGGGATCGGTGCTCAAACTATCCATTTCTTTTCAAACTATTTTAGTTTAAAATAAATCTAAGGCCTGAGATTTCGGGGGTCCAAAATGTGAAATATGTGATCGACGTGCCGATTATTCCAACATGACATGGGTGGGGAGTGTCACTTGAGAGAGCTGATGGAATGTAAAATGAATACCCGGTCTAGTCTCGACGCTCAAATTAAAACTAATTTAAATAATTCATCTTCATATTACCTACTTTTGAATTTAGAAATAAAAAAAGATATTTAATTAAATTTATTATTAATTATTTTTATTTAAATATGTTTAATATTATTTTTCTGTGATGTAGCATCCTCCTGCAGCTGGTGATGGTGAAGATGCTATGAATGAGGAGGATCCAACGGATATCTCTTGATTTTTTTAATGATATTGTGAAAAAATGACACATATGAATTAATGTAACAATAACTTTTTTTATTCATTGACTTATGTGATGTGAATGTTGTTTATTGTATGTTGTATATGTTGTTTATTGCGTGTTTTATGTTCAGTTATGTAGGCTGTGTTGTATAATTGTACATTTAAATGGGTTTTCAAAATGTTCAAATATATAAAAAAATTGCAGAGAAATTTTCTACATAATTCTGACGCTTTTCCGACGAAAAAATATTTGTCAATTTTTTTTAATTTTACTATTATATATTACCGACGTTTTACTGACGACTTAAATTTTCGACGAAAAAATTTTTGACGCATTTTTCGACAGAAACATTTTTCTGTCGCAAATCTGTCAGAAATTTCAGACATTTTTTCGATAAAAAAATATTTGTCACAAATATTTTTAATTTTACAATTATCTATTATCGACGTTTTATCGACGATGTATATTTCTGTCGGAAAATTTTTTGACGTATTTTCTGACAAAAATATTTTTCTATCAAAAATTTTTTGAAAATTTTTATTAATTAAATTTATATATTACCTACGAAATAACTTTTCGTCGAAATTTTTTCCGACCTATTTTTGACAAAATAGTATCCGTCGAAAATAATTTTTAATTTTAATATTAATTAAAGGAATATATTATCGACGTAGTTTTCGACGAAAATTTAATTTCGTCGAAAATATTAATTATTTTCTTGTTTTTAAAAGTTATTAATTACCGACATAAATACCGATGAAAATATCAACGGAATATGTTTGTCGATAATTTCTGACGAATTTTTGACGAAAGTATGTTACGTCGAAAATTAGCGACCTAATTTTTCCGACGTAGTGATTTCGTAAGAAATACGCCGAAAAAGTCATTTCCAACGGATTTTTGACGGAATTAGTACGATGAAAATTATGATTTTTGTTGTAGTGACACCGAGCTGATTGTACCCTAAAAATCTAATGGTTTAGAAAGCACTTAAGTTTTCAGCGTTTTCTGCACTGTGGACTGATCGCAGCCCTCAGACGACTGCCACCTTATGCTTTCGGCCGGGCTCTGACCGCGTTCTTCCTACAATTCCACTACGTCGACCCTTTTCTTTTCTTGCGTCGACCCTGTCTAAAGGCAGTCTTGGCTTGACCGCTGCCTCAAGAAAATGATCTTCTTGAGACCGCATTCTGTCTAAATGTTGCCCAACCCGTGGTTTGACCCAAGGGTTGGTTATACTCTGTTCTTGGATGATCTTCTGATTGTCTGGAACCCAATACCTTGTTCAATAAGCCATTAATAAACTATAGAAATCTATGAATGTACCATTATCCTATTGAAATTCCTCTGTGGCATAATGTCCAATTAATTCATCCTTGATCTCATGATTTCTATTTTTGGTACGTTCTTACCTTGGTATTGTTGTCGTGAACTATTGTTGTAATTATTATCATTGACATACTTTATTTCTCATGGAAGTAGCTTGATTTATAACTTGAAGATGCAAGGGCGGGCGTGGACGGTGTCCAAGGGCTCCACGCTAGCCCCCTCGGCGGATGGCCGAAAACATACTGTAAACCATGGGTATGATGAACACTGGCGTCGCATTGCATTGGGAATACTTTTTTTATAAATGGGTGAAATCCACGAGACAATCTCATGAAATTACATGCTTGCTTGTTACATGACTTTCTAGTGCATAGTCTTTTAAGGTTATGAAAAGTACATTCTCATTACATGACGGCGCATTCTCATTATTGAAAGGCCATGTTACATTCTTGCTTGGTCATGCTCTCTTATTCACTTGAATTCTCATATATCTATAGTCTATATCTTGCTACTTGTGTTACTTTAGTTTTTACCCGTATGTTTTATCGCACTTTCATTATCTTACCTTCTAGGGCTAAAATGTTAATTACTTAAATATTGCCAGCTGTTCACGTTCCCTACTTAATTCTGCTGCATATCTCGGGACGTGACACTGTCAGACTTTATTACAAAGCCATGTTGTGTCTTCCACTGAAAACCAGAGGTGCTTAATTGAGTGAACTTTCAATGCCTCAGCATTGTTTGACCTTAATGCTTATAATAGTTTATCCTGAAATGTGATTGGGCTTGCATTAGACAGGTTTTGAGTTGAGTATTAAAATCCTTTGGTGTGCTGTTGTGTTTTAGCTCTAGTAACCCTGTGAGTAGCTACCTCTATTACCTTCTTAGCTTCTACACCCACTGGAGTTATTATTCTTAAATTCTTCAAGCTCCAACCATGGAATGCTCCTTTCAGGAAGATGTTTGCTCCACACTGAACTAAGTCTTGGGTTTGAATTCAGCCTCCTCTCTCTTCACATATATTCAACTTCCTTCACAGCTTCCCCACATCTTTGCACCCCTCTCCTAATATTTTGATGATGTCAAAGGGGGAGAAGTTTTTGGATGAGTCATAATCTGCAAGAGTCCCTCAGTCTGCATATCCTGATGAATCCTTCATGCATTCAATGCTTCATGCTATTTATGTCAAAACCTGTTGCATGCCAACTTGCTGTCTGAATTCCATCTCAAACTGTGAGAACAATGACTCATAGTTGCCATCGTCAAAAAGGGGGAGAATGTTGGATAAGTCGTTAGCCAATTGATTTAGAAAATCTGAAACACCTTTTTATTGGCCAGATATGAAGAACTTAACAAATCTTCAAGGCTACGTCGACCCATTCTATAGGCAGCGTCGACTCACTCCTTCACAAGGGAAGGAACATCTCTGGCGATCCTCAAGGTTGCATCGACCCCATGGCAATGCTGCATCGACTCTAGTGCTCACAAAGGAACAAGAGCACAAACGGCTCTCAGCTGCGTCGACGCCATATGCACTATTGCGTCGACTCCAAATAATCTCCAGAAGTAGACGTCAAGCGGTCTTCAAAGCTGCGTCGACCCCACCTTCTCAGGGCGTCGACGCAAGGCCCTCCAAGAAACCATTATAAATGCATCTTCTGAAGGATGTGTCAACGCACCCCATCAACTGCGTCCACTCCATGAAGGTCTAGCGCCTAGCAGCCAGCATTGGCAAGGAGCTGCATCAACTCCACTCCCACCTGCATCGACACATATGAAGAAAACGGTACTCTGTTCGAAAAAGGTGAACCAGTCTGCCTTTCATTATTCAAGTCAATGGCTCACTCTGCTAAATCTCGTAGTTCAAGGTCAAAAAAGCTTCCAAGGATAGATGACTGTCCTTGTCATCATTAGGCCGCCAGAACAACTTTTTGAATACAAGATCTGTCAGTTAACATTTGTGGGAAAAGTCCCTTTCATGGCACTCTGCCTTTTTGGCAACAACCAATCAGATTCCAGTCCATGAAAAGTACCTAGGATAGAGGACCATCCTTTCTGTCCTGGGCCAATGAGGAGGCAGATCTGGAAGAGCTCTTTGTCCAAGGCCATCATTTCTACTCCAACCAATCACAAAGAAGGATCTGGGAGGGAAAAAAATCGTCTGCCCCCTCTTTCTATAAATATGAAGTTTTCTGCATGAAGGGAAGCTGCTACTGCCGTTGCCTCAGTCTGGGGAAGAGTTGAACGGAAGAGAAAAAGAGAAAGGAAGAGGAGCTTGCCTGAAGAAATTTTGAGTTGGAAAAGAGTTGAAGAGAGATATGCAGCGGAATTAAGTCGGGAACATGAACAGTCGGCAATACGCCTCAAGCTAGCAAGATAATCAGAGCGCTAATCATTCACACATAAGAAGAGTGAACACAATGTAATGTACTCAAAATTCACCTTTATTAAGTCTTAATAACCAAGGTTTACAACGACACTTGACTTTCTATACTCTAAACTCAAGAAGAGAAAAATTACATAACATGATCAACTTCACCGTCTATTATAGTGAAGGTACTAGATTACAATATGACTCTAAATAAGACGCTACTAGGCTTCACTCGGATCTTCATTCACTCGTAGACTCGCCACTTGAATAGTCCAAATCTGACCCGCTAGAGTTTCATGAAAAGATTGGAAAAGTAGGGAATGAGCACACTTGCCCAGTAGGTATCTTCGCATCAACATGAAAGCAAGTTTAAGTAATTAACATTTTAGCTCTATGAAAGGTAAGATTGTAAAATGCGATAAAACACGGGGTAAACCAAAGTAACCAGAAATCACAAGGCAAATATAGAGATATGAGAGAATATGGGAGCGTGATCAAGTGAGATTGTAATGTGGCTTTTAATGAACGAGAATGTACCGGCATGTATCGAGAATGTACTTTTTCATAACCATAAAGGCTATGCACTAGAAAGTCATGTAACAAGAATGTACTAGCAAGCATGTAAATTTCATAAGATACCCTCGTGGATTTCACTCGTTTATAAAAAAGTACTCCTGGTGCAATGCGACGCCAGTGTTCTTCATATCCCATGGTTTATAGTATGTTTCCTGCCATCCGCTGAGGGGGCTACCGTCGAGCCCTTGGACACCGTCCGTGCCCGCCCTTGCATCTTCAAGTTATAAATAAAGATACTTCCACGAGAAATAATAATGTAGGCCAATAGTATCCAATTCCAACAACAAGTTCATGATAACAAATATCAAGGTAAGAACGTACCAAAACGGAATCATGAGATCAAGGATGATTTAATTGGGCATTATGCCACGGAGGAATTCTGACAGCATAACTGTATATTTATAGATTTCTATGATTTATTAATAGCTTTTTGAGCAAAGTGTTGGGTTCCAGATAATCAAAGGACCATCTAGGAATAGAGTAGAACCAACCCTTGGGTTAAACCATGGGTTGAACAACATGCAGATAGAATGCAGTCATTCTAGGACCGTTTCTTGAAGATAGAGGTCAGGTCAAGACCGCTACTTGACGGGGTCGACGCCAGGAGAAAGAAGGGTCGACGCAGTGGAATCATTGGAGGAACGCGGTAATGCCAGAACCGCTACCTGAAGGTGGCAGTCTCCTGAGGGCCGCGACTTAGTCCTGAGTGCAGAAAACGTCGATAACACAAGTGCTTTCTAGACCAACGGGTTTTTAGGGTACAACCAGCTCGACGTCTTAGTGGGAATCCCAGGCTCACGGAGACTTACGGAGGCCTTGAAACATGATCACCTAGTCTGGCAAAAGGAATATTCGATGGAGAGGATCACAAGTCCAAGAGGTGTTCCTATCAAGTGCGAGTGGAACTAATAGCCATGCACCGGGGTACGTGCTATGTACTTGAGAAAGACTAGAGATGAAAGTGAATCATGTAAAAACAGCGACCAAACATCAATGTAACAAGTTCCATAAATCATATGAAAATATCTTTAATACATGACTATATGCTTTTGGCATGAAATTAGCATAAGATTAAAATAAGTTTCTAAAATATGAAGGGCATAAAATCTACCGTGATTGATGCATAATATAACCAAAATCATGAATATAATGACATAACTAGGAATATAACATAATTACTTAGGCTTAGCATATATTTATAAGACTGATCTGCATTCTGTTTAGGGTTAACAGAAAATAGAAAATGATCTGGCGAGAACCGCCTTTTGCAAATAGCGGTCCATCTGGAACCGCCTCTTGACAGTAGCGGTCTCTGATGGGCTGCCTTCTGTCTGTAACAGACAGAAGATAAACAGTGCTTGCATGGCCTATTCTAGGGCAAATTAATGACACCAAACGCATAAAAAGCTTGGCCAAAACATGATAACATGATTCTAAAGCATAGGAAGGCATGGATTTAATCAAAGTTCTTATGTTTTCTAGTTAAGATGTTATGGACAGCTTGAACTAAAAGGCTACTGTGCAGTCAGAGGAAAACATGAAATACGACGTATAGAAAGCATGAAATCAAGAGAAAGCAGGGGGCCTTTACTCCTAACACGTTGTTAAAGCCATCATAAGATAACCTACTCTGGGGGATGGGTTTTTATTGAATTTGATTTATTTGATTTATTCATTTATTACGTAGGCGTGCCAGTCACTAGGTGACAGATTTATTGGGTGCTCGATCTGACTTGGTCAGACAAAAGTGAAATCAGTGTCGGGATCGGTAGTCCGTCATACCATAAAGTCTATGACATTAATTACATCATCCGAAAAGGAGGAAAACCCTTCATTAATTTCCAAGATAGTGGGCCCCCGGGGCAGAATGAATATAGATATAAGCAAGAGCATAACGATATATTTATAGACATAAGCAAGTGCAAATCATGTATGGATAGATGCGTGGCAGAAACAGACCCGAGATAGCTCACGACCGGGATCCAGCAATGATTTTTTTTGTTAATTAATTATGGAGCATTGATGAGTTAAGTGAGATTGAGAAATGGGGGACAAATGGGTTGGTGGAAGTATGAGTGGAGGGTTAAAATGGCGCGGGGTTTGGTATATCCTAATCTGGGGCGAGGAAGCGTAGGGATAGGTCTAAAATGGCATGGGGTAGCATAGGAAAAGGGGTTGCAACGGCGCGGCTGTGTTATGGGGCTTAAACGGCGCGGTATATAAGAGGTTAAAACGGCGCGGCATGAAGGGGGGCGCGTCGAATTAGGCCACACGCCGTATAGGTGGCCTTGAGGATTTTGAGTTTTTGAGAGTGGGATTATTCCAGCACGGGGGGTATGGGCGCCAAATGAGGGCGTGCCGGATTTAGGGCGCGCCAGATTCGAGCAAAATTTCAAGCTTTAAGCTGTTTAAATCGCATTGTGACTTGGTTCATTTTTGATGTTAATTAGGGTTGATTACTGAGTGAAGTCAGATTCCGATTGCCCTGTAGACATGACGGATCAGACTTGTGTGAGGTTCCTACTCAAGCACAGTTCATCTTCGATTCGAAGTAGGTTCACAGTTCTCAGAACTTAAGTTCTATCAGAATTCAGTCTAAGTGTTCAAACAAAATTTTGGCAGCACCTCCCCATACCCAGAGGGTTGCGAGGGGAAAGTGGAGACATTCCCACAGAAATTGAGGTAAGCTCCTTAAAGCTAGGAGACCAAGATAGCGACCAGCAGACCCAGATGGGTGGAAACCCCAAGGGCTAGCCTACAAGGGGCACCAATGTACCATGGGCTAAATATATCATTCAAAGGGACGGCTAGAATGAGAGGAGACCTCGAGGACTAGCCTACCAGAGGTTCATTACCAATGGCCACCATCATTCCGCAAGGGAATGTGGATTTAATGCCGGGTCAGGAGACCTATTTCTATTCACCTTGAATGGCTTGTAAGGTTCCACGCCACAGGAGGACGGGACCCTATAACCTCGTGGTGATTCGGAAGAGAAGTAACGTGAGTGTTTGATGGGGAATGTTCCCCCTCCCCAGTCAGTGAATCATTACTGTCAAGAGAAAACATTGTATTCACGTTAGGATTCAAATCTTACCCATATAACAAGGATGGGGAACATGCCACACTAGGCAGACCTTCCCCCAACCTTCTCGGGATAAAGAGATCGCAGTGATGCGTTATTCATCCGTTCAACCCTTGACGATGAGTTAGGCACGGAAGGGGGTTAGAGGTTAGCGTTTAAAAGTTAGCCGTGAGCCGGTGAACCACAAAGATTGTAAGAAGCAAATACTCGAGCAATTGGCAGGTGGTTTATGGGAGATTAACCATGCTGGAAGATCTTGCACCCAGGTTATACGGGCTGCCCTATTCTCTCTAGTTCATGATTGTGAACGAAGAGATGTTGGGGGGGAGCCAATCCCGGGGGTGAACGGAGATGCACATACGTATGTGTCTCCGACGGTGAAATCCACTGTAAGCATACGGTGTATTTTATATAACCAATACACTGAGAGAGCCCTGGGGAGGGGATGGCATCAATGTAGACCTGAGATAGCCCAGGGCATATTCGGCATCGATGGAAGAAATCAAACGACAATGAGAGATATGAAAATGAATGCAATAGAGAAGGAAGAAGGATTCAGACATAACTTAAGAAATAAACTAAATATCACATTCGGCCTGGCGTTGTCGCACAGAGCCGTTCCATTACATTTTCATCTATCACAGAAGCAAGAGGTAAATGAAGAAAGAAATGGAATGGGGTTGCGGGCTCATATCATCGTCCATTCACATACAAATCATTATAGGGACATGGGTAGAAAGGGGGAGGAGATGAATAGAAGAAACGCCTGATGCCCAACCTATGTTCTTCGCTGCAAAAATAGAGTATCGGAACAGGGGCTCTCATTCCTCGCACTGGACCTCCCTCCTCTATTGAAGAACGGTCGACAATTGCCAGGGGAAACCTCACTCAGCTTTTCTTTTTCCTCAAGCATCTCCTCTCCGATCCCCCTTCTCTTTTTTCACTCACACTGCCCACCTCCCTTTTTCTTCCCCTTTTCACCTACTTCGAACGACTCTCTCTTATAGGTTCAAGCGGCGTGGCTTAATCCGGTGTAGGGGGGTTAAGAGCGCGCTAGTTAAAGGCTGATTCTTTACGCGCAAGGCTTGGACGGCGCCAATGGAAAGGAGCATGCCGGGTAAGGGGCACGATGGTGGCAATAGAGCGCGTCGGGTAAGGGCTGCGCCGGATTAACCTCTTGTTGCATTTGTTTGGGCCAGTCTCAACCTGCGGATCTTAGACTGGCTCTGAGAGTTGACTTGAGCTTTCATCTCATCGTGGCCCTGTGAGACCGGCATGAGAAGTATCGGGAAAACCTTTAGACCACTGGCTGGCCAATTCCAACGTTGTTCGTGCCCTTAATTCGGTCACTCGGGTTTTTCACTGACATGGCCTTCGACACTACGATCTATGCTACTGGGCCAGTTTGATCTATATTTGCAACATCCTCAAGGAGTGGGTCACTACCCCGGCATACTTTTGCCTCGGCTGGGCAGCTATTTGGCCACTAATAGACTTATGTGGTAAGAAGATGTACCCGCACTGGGTTACTCGGGTCTTCCGCTGATATGGCCTTCGACACCTTGTTCTGATGGGCCAGAGACATTTCTTCACCTCAGGAGTGTTCCTTGTCTGGTGGCGGACCACCAAGTACATTCTTGTCCTGATCGGACGACGAATGAGGTTTGTTCGACACGACTGAGTCGATACCAATTCGTTGGGCAGGCCGAATGGCACTGACGGTTTGTTGTGGATTTCTTCTGACCGTCCTAAGGTGGAGTCCCTGTTGCTCTCGTCAGATGACCTGAGGCTTTAGCAGTCCGAGAGGACCCTTGTGTATTGATTTTCTTCGGCTTTTACGCTTCGGTGGGTTGCATTCTTTTGTCATTCAGGCGTGATTGCCAATGATAATATTTCGGGTGCCAACAAATGCGCCCCAGCCACGGGTGTCGCGAGCGAGGAACGAGAGATGCAAGACTGACGGATGTACTTTGACTGAACATACGCTTCATTTGGCCAGCACGGACCATTGATTTGATGCAGTCGAGGTGTTGTTCAAATGGTGTGGCTTCATAACAGCCTTAAAATGGCACGAAGATGGCATTTTGGCTTTAAACGGCGCGAAGATGACATTCTGGCCTTAAAATGGCGCTGTAGTGAAAATTGCTTGGTAAAACGGCACAACCTTGTTTGGTGTTGTTAAAATGGCGTAGCCTAGCATGTTGTGTTAAAACGGCACTCCCTTTAACCTCTTTAATCCGGCGCGGGATTTCATTTGTTGTTAAAATGGCGCGTAATACGGATAAATCGGCACGGGAGGATGCTAAAATGGCGCGCCTTTCCCCGGCTGTCACGCCCCGAGCGCGGAAGATACCCGTAGATGCGTGATGAGTTTATATCATTCATGTCAATCAGAGTGGTAGTGTATTCGACACAAAGACAGAGTGCGCAAATATAACGATAACCCAATCCATTTATTCCTTTAATAAGAATATATCTATTACAAACCCTTGCAAATACTAGACTCAATAAAAGAAAGGTACATTTCTGACTCAACAAAAATATAGAGAAGATAGGACTGATGGATGCTTGAATAGCTCTAACTCTTTCACTCTTGACCTTCCCCGTCAGTTTGGGTCTCGTCATCGGACTTACCTGAAAAGTATGGAAACACTGAGTGAGCGAACGCTCAGTAGGAAATTATATCTCAAGAACTAGCAAGGGATTTAAGTAATTACATCTTTCCATGAATGCACTATAGCTATGCATGCTCGTATAAAACGACAAGATAGAGAGTATAATAAGAGATAATAAAGTGAACTATTCATGAACTTTCAAGAACTTGTATCAAATATATGTCAAAATATTTATCATGTCATGTGGAAATTGGCTATCTCACGCAAGTACTTTGCCCGTGTCGGGCCACGCTAGTAAAGTCACGCAAGTCAAGTCACGCACGCAAGTGAGAGAGAGATTGTGGAATGCCAATTAGATCAAGAGAAAATAGTACTTTGGTGCAATGCTAGACACCGTGATCATTACAACTCCCATGGGCACTAGTACTTTTGGGTGCTCCTCCCAGGACCAGATCGGGCCCTTATGCACGGCATTAAAGATAGATCTAGACATCCACTTTATTGTATAGCCAATATGGAGTTTCAAGGAAAAAGCTTGTGGAAATTTAAGATAGAGTAGAGTTCAAAATCGAACTCGATATAATCACGAATATCGATAAAACTGGGTGGAATTGGTTCCCTAACTTGGGTACCAAGACAAATAAGTGCCCACAAGTAGATGGTTACTCTTTTAATATAGAATTGAGGTCCACAAGAACATCATAGTAATGTTTGATATAGAATTGGGGTCCACAAGAACATCACAATAATGACATGCTTTCCCCGTTCATTAAGATAATTCTCATATCATACCCATAGCATAATATGAGGGCTGGTATACCATGTTTCTCTAGAGTGACATGGCAAAGTAGTGTAATAGGTTTTTATGGTACAACCCGCTCAATCGGCCTTGAGGGAATCCAAGGCTCGAGGAGTCTTATGGAGGTCTCTATGACTAACTTGCTAGTCCAAAGGAACGGAATGTTTAGTGGGTAAACGATAAAACATCACGAAACATGGGACTATATTCACGGACTGGAATATAGTGCCGATATACATACTCACGCATATATATATAGAGATAATGAAATCCTCGGTTAATAGAAACAGTGTAAAATAGTACCACGGAAAATAGCGACTTATCTAAAGTCATTAATCATGGAATTAACGCCTTATACAGGGGCGTTTATTTACAAATTGACGGCTTGTTCAACAGTCATCCATTCTGTATTTCTATTTTTGCAGAATCTAGATAATATGGAATTTTAACAAAAACGCGCCCTAGACAGGGGCGTTACTTTTCAATTAGCGCCCTGTTCTGGGGCGTCAGTTCAATAAGAGACGACCTGCATCAGGTCGTTATTTCAACATTTTTCAAGATTTCTGATAATAAAATTTCAGGAACAAATTATATAGTGCGGACCAAAAAAATAGCAGGATTCCACAAGGATGATCATGCATTAGATTAGATTCATAGTTTCATAGATACAGAATTTTAAACATGGGTAATTATCAATTATATGAAATCGACGACTCCTGGTCAGGGCGTCAAAATAAGAATTAGCGCTCTTGGAAGGGTCGCCTTATTCAAAATTCACCAAAAACATTTAAAAACGTAGTAAAACTATATGCATGAGATCATGGATGAATTATTTCAGAATCTATACTAGTTTGGGCTACGCTCTTGAGAAAACCTACCTGACTGATCTGGGTGAAGACACGGTTAGGATTTGTGAAGAGAAAATGATACTCTATTTGCAACAGAGTCTTCTGATCACCGAAAGAAGAAGAAGATGACGAAGAACTCCACGTCCTTCAACTATATGAGAGTTCCTTCTCGATGCAGGCAACCTACAGGAGAATAAGATGAAGAAGCATTAGTTTTCTTCATAATACTCAACTGAAGGCAGAGGAAGAAGAACACCTGTTCTTCACGCACGGCAGCAACAGAGCTTTCCTTCGACCAAATAGCTTATTAGGGTTCGACAGGAAGGGTTATTTATAGAGTTTTCAGGATCGTAATGGAGTTAGTGTTGTATTGGAAGTAATATTCCCTAATAGAGTTCTTACCCTATTCAACCTTCCACGTAGTTCTCCAGAAACTTGCTCTGGATAGTCTCCTGGTTCGAACGAAACTCGAACGGAATTAACGCCTTGCAATAGGGCGTTAGTTTAAATTGACGTCTTTGTAAAAGTTATTTCTTATGTAAAACGCGTCATGTGGACAGCGTCATGTTTACTTGCCCTTTTTATTATTTTGGCCATTTAATAATTGACGACATCTGCTATGGTCGTCCTTTCTGGAATTCGCGTCTTGTATAAGGGCGTTTCTTCTGGAAGTAGCGCCTTGAATCAAGGCGTTATTTATATTTTGGTTTATTATTTACTTCTTTAGGCTCTTATCATTTATTCATTAAATCTTTTAATCTTATTTTGATCAATTGGGGTTTTTATTTTCTTTTATTTTTACCAGGGTTGCTAAGATTAGCCATTCGAAACGGGTTATAAAACCTAGTTTTCTTCTCTTTCTTCTTCATTCGCAACCCTAATTTCTCTCTCTTCTCCTCTTCTCTTCCCACGGCATTGAGCACCCTCTTCCCCAAGCCTCGTGATGGCGGCAGCGGTGCTGAGAGCTGGTGAGAGAGAGTTCTATTCGAAAAAATTCAGGGGTCCCAACCCCTTCTTTCCAGGACCCGGGAGGCTCCTACTAGGCTGGTCCTTGGAGCTATACCCCTGGGTGTCCTGTTCGGCCTCCGTGTGACACCCATGGCCTGTTTCAGGGACTGTCCCTTAATGGACGTGTTCCCACATTCTTATCGCAAGCTCTCAGGCTGGGGAGACTATGCCGAAATTTTGTCAGAAATCTTTTACTCTCAACAACTCTTTTCTGACCTTGCATATTTTCTTTTGCATTTTTCTTTGATGCAGATACTATGGCATCTGATTCTCCTTCCTCCTCCTGTGCTGTGGTGACTTGGAGGGACGTTGATTCCTTGGACAGATGGCATGACAAGTTGGCCATAGTTGCGGAGTCCTCTAATTCAGACACCGATACAATGGACACTGGCCGTCTGTTAATCATCGGGAGCGACTCCTTCAAATATGATCGCCGTGATGGCTACAAAGTGGACCATCCCAAAGGCAAGCATCTGATGTCTTTTATGAAGTGATTCAATCTTCATGGGAAGTGGGACTTGCTCCTTGCTCGGAAGGTTGAGGTGGCGCTACTTGCCTACCGCGATAGTTTGACGGACTTCGTTGTGCGGGGAAGACCCATATATTTGCCTGGCAAGCCCAGAAAGTGGAATGCCGTGCTTGAACTCTAGGAACTGACTCCACAGGACGGGCTACTGACCAGAGCCCCAGAATTCATCCCAACTAGATGGAATGAAGTGGCAGGCCATGTTGACCAGGAGAAGCCGTCTTTCAGTTTATTCTTATCCCTGCTGAAATGGAGATGCAGAGAGGAACCTTTCTTGATGGACTGCTTAGCAGTTCGCTTCAAGCACTAGATTTCTGTGGGTTGGTTTACCGACATGAAGGCTACTGATGCCCATGCCTTCCAGGCAGGAGCGGTGGAGTTCACCGATTATGTTCTGCAGCACTATGCTCCTATCTTGATCAAGGCAGGCGTATACCACAGTGTATATGCATCAAGGTATCGCTACCCCATCTCCAAGGGTTTATGATGCCGTATTATTGAGGTGTTCTGTCCTGAGTACAACACCTTCTATACCTGAGAAGGACTGACATCGCTGGACCTTTGGAGTCTCTCTCAACAAAGCAGCCTCCCGATCGACGATGAGCTGTATGAGGAAGTCAGTTGGCCGGACTGGCTGAGGGATCAGACGGATGGTGAAGGGCAATACTTGACTGGCTTCACCTACCGCTATCTAACAAAAGCATATCGTACTCTCTGCCGCTCCTCGTACGATTCCCGGGAAGCACGCAAGCCTGGAGAGAAGAGGCGCGTGAGGATGGGCACCTGGCTTCAATATTTTTTAGAGGGGAGCAGAAATATGAAGACTTCTACTCAATAGCGCTGGCTCCTATTCAGCGGAAGAAGAGGGTTTGGTGACAAACTGCTTTACCCTCCTCACTGCAGGAAGGCCAACGGGGAGGACCAAATCCTACTAGAGTCGACGCTGTCACCCATTGTGCTATGTATTTGACTTATTGGATTTGCTCCTTCGCTCTTCCGCAGGGCGACGAGAGTGTGATCCAGGCATAGGAAATTTACCTTGCCAGTCTAATGGCATGGGGCATGAAGCTCTCGTTGTGCCCGGTGGCACTATGCTTAGTATATAAAATGTTGGAGGACTTGTATCGATCTCGTCTTCCTAGGAATCTACGGAGGGTTGGTCCGTTGCACTTTTTCAATGCCTGGGTTTGTACATTATTCCCGAAAGCTGCTCCTCGATCACTCCAGTCGGCATAGCTAGTTCCCAGGATGATAGAGTTTGCCAATGTTGAGCTGACCCAGACAGTGGACCAGCTTTTTACTATCTGGGAAAAACTGACCAAAGTTTCGATAGACGCGCCCGGAGTTTTGCTTTTTTGGTGCTTGGTCACCAACTCGAGCCCATTAGTGAACAAGATGCGGGAGTGTCGCTTTCATGAAACAGAACAGTACGTTCACCCCATTTCTGGTGCCAGGTGCACAAGGCCGATTCTAGAGTCAGAGTTAATCGACTGGGCGCTGTCAATAAGGCCGAGCATCTTGGTTTTCCACAAGAGAGGTATTTTATGGTTGGAGCCTTACTACCCATTCTGATTCAGTCAAAATTTTGGTTATGATCAACACATCCCTGCTTCCTCGGCACAGTTTGCACTGTTGAATAGGGCCCGGGCTGGCCAGGTATCGAATGATGAGGCGCATATATGGTGGGACTATTTTCATCATCGAGAGGCGGTTTCATTCAGAGTTCTAGCCCCTACACACTTTCCCCGAGTGACTTCAGAATATATCAAATGGTGGAACGCGCGCACAGGCTTTTATATGAACTCGAGAAGAGAATGTTGGGCTGTTATTGAACACCAATTCTTGGACTCTCAGCCAGTGTCGACTCTGGATGCCAACCCAGCCTATTTGAAGAAATTGACATTCCATACGAATGCTACAGTGGCGGCTTATCTCGAGGCTCGCAAGGCTACCAAGCAGCGCTCACCCAAGATCGAGTCGAAACTACCGGAGATCAGCAAAGATGGCTTCTTGATGACACTTCAGGGCTTATGCCGCGTGAGCGGTGAACAATTGGTTCTTCAGTAGACTCCCTTGCCAGTGGTAGAGACTCTACCCTCTACGGCTTCTTGGCGCCTTGAGAGCGATCGGCTATATCATTATAAGACTTTCATTAGAAGGGAGGACCGACGGCCGACACTCTACAGCAATACCCTTGGTTATTTGCATTATTGCGCTCTCATGGGCTTTCAGTAGGTGGCCGTAGTGAAGCCCTATTAGGCCAACCTCTTCTTCTTTCTTTTAAGTATGTTGACAGATGGGGGCTGGACCACCTCGGCTTGTATTATCATCTATCCTCTCGCGGCCATTCTAACTTGGCATTGCTAGCCGAACAATGCGAAGTGATAGAAGACATTTGTTGGCTGATTCACGAGGCTGCTTCAAAGAACAAAGAGCCTTCGATGTTTTACTGGACACTCTCTCCTTTGTATACAGGGCCGGCAAGTATCTTTCATTCTTTGCCTTCAGCTTTTGGTTCCCTTCTTGTTGTAATGTATGTCATTCTTTTTCACTCTTGTATATGTGCAGTTCGGCTCACTTCAGAGGAGACCAAGCACTTTAGGGAGCTAATTATGAAGGCTCAGAAGCCAACATATTTTGAAACCCCAGAGGCGGCTCGGACCATGACACCTCTTCCTCCCGGTGACTCGCGTAAGCGAATGAGGTCCCAAGTAAGGGAGGCGGTTACTCGAGCAAAGCGGGCCCGTCGTAAGAAGACTGTAGACCCAGAACCGATAGTTGTCCCTCCAGACATGGTCTCGTTTGAAGAATTCGAGGCTTCTCACGCGCCGGCATGCGTAACCCGGGGTATATCTTTCATTCTGCACCCCATTTCTACGTTGGTCATATAGGCTAATTCTTATTTTGCAGGTGCAGCTACTTCATCTGCAATGGTTGTGCAAGAGGCTGCCACCCCTGCTGGAGCCGAAGAGAGAGGAGATGGAGTGCCAGCCACTCCCCTTAAAGAAGATTTGCCTTCTCCCACGCCCAGCCACGAGATGAAAGGTAGTCTGTGGTTTGTTCTCTAGGGATTTCCACAATTTATCACACCCTGGTCTCACATGAGTGCTTCTTGTTTTAGCTTTAGTCGAGATCTGACCGCCTTCTCCCACTGTCATGGAGTCGACCAAGGGAACTTTTGCTGAGCAGGGGATCATTCCAGGGAGCCACCCAACTCCTGAATTTCATTTGCATGTTGATGCGCTCGACAGTCATCGTTTAAAAATGCCGTGCCACACAAATTTCAAATTTTATAACCGCACTCACTCACTCGAATGATTTTTTAAAATACGAGTACAGTGGTGAATACGGGTCGATCCCACGGGGAGAGAAGTTTGATTTTAGTTCAAGTTGGAAATACCCTTATGTTTGGAAAATCAAATTTTGTTTGTGGAGTGCGATTATCACAAAAGAAATTGAAATTGTAACTTTAAATGACAAGAGATAAGTAAAGGAAATTTAGCTAAAGGAAATTTAGCCAATTGATTGAAGAATGCCGTCGTTTCCACGTCGAGCCTTTGATGAAGATCGCTCCGCCTTGGAAGTCGACGCCATGAGATGATTTGAAGAAGATTTACCGCTTTGGGTATGTGTGATGAAACCGTGAAGAAAAGGTTTGGATTGAAATTTAAACAAAACACAAGTGGAAACACAAGTGGCAATTACAACAGAAATCTATTGAAATAGAGGTTTGGAAGGCAAAGAATAATTTGAAATCTAGAAGGAATTAGACAAAGTGAACTAAATGAAAGTTGTAGAGAATAAAACGATGAAGAACTTTTATGAAGAACACAGAAATAGAAAATGAAAGTAAGATAATGAAAAACTTGAAAAACTATGACCTATTGGTTCGGATGAACAGTAACAGAGCAAAAATCAGAACGTTGAAAAATTAATTCTAACACACAAAATAAGCAGACTTTGGAGAAGTGGTATAAGAACAAAACTTAGATCTACAAGTAAGGAACAACTTTCATGAAGAACTCAGAGTAAAAGTAAGATGGGAAAGGCTTCAAAATGAAGAAATGGCAGAAGGTATTAACTCGGATGAACAGTAATCACATAAAATAGTACTTAAGAAAACGGATAATAACTCTATGAATTAGGAAGAATTTGAAGAAATGCTAAATATAGAAGTTGAAGAACACTTGAAAACGAACAACTTTCGTGAAGAACTCAAATTGAAATGAAGATCACAACAATGAGAAATGAGGTTAAGAAAGGACTGAATTCTAAAACCAAACTTGTATTGAAATAACTTCAACTTACAATCTTGACATCAAAAGCTTACAAAACACCACTCCTACAATCACCAACTTCAGAAATACAAAGAACAAACTTACATTACAAATGACCCATAGCTTCCTACTCTCCTAACATCTCTTCCTTGGCCTTACAATGGCCAATAGACCCCCTTTTATAGGGATCACAACACTCCATTTCTCTTCATGTGAACATAATTGATGCTCTATTAGATCCAAAATATTAGGCTGGATGTGCTGCACACTCTTCTATTTTTTTCGGATTTTTCCAAATTTTTTTGAAATTTTTATAGCCCTTTCTTCCTTCTCTTTCTCTCTTTTTCTTTCTTTTCTCTCTCTGCCGACACAACGCGCCGGTCGGCCGACCGCGTTAGGCCGCCCGCCTGTGGGCCCGTCGTGCGCCGAACCCCGCCCGCCGTCGCCGTGTGTCGCACGCGGGCGCGTGCGCCCGCGCCTCCGGTGGGCCCTTGGGCCCTCCTCCCGCCTGCCACGAGCCCCCGCGGCTTTCGCCGCGTGTACACCTGCCACGAGCCCCCCGCTCCCCCTTCGCCGACCTCGTCGCCCGTGCTAATGGCGCGGGCGGCGAAGGCGGGAAGCGGGGGGTGGGGTTTGAAAAATTTTTCTTTTAAATTTTATTATATATAATATATATATATATCTATATATATATATATATATCTCATTAGAAAATTCT
The DNA here is from genome assembly GCA_022559845.1 of Amorphophallus konjac. Taxonomy (NCBI): domain Eukaryota; kingdom Viridiplantae; phylum Streptophyta; class Magnoliopsida; order Alismatales; family Araceae; genus Amorphophallus; species Amorphophallus konjac. The sequence goes on along the minus strand of CM040126.1, from coordinate 119,255,764 downwards.
AAAAAATATCAAATAAGTTTATTTTTTTTCTAATTTTTTTTATTTTCTTTTGAACAACTTCCTGGGCTTTTGGCCCATTTTATTCTTTTTTTTTCTTTTTCTTGGAGTTTTTCTCGTATTGCGTGCCTACATAAATAAGTAAAAATTATGATTAAAATTTATTTAATTTTATAAAATTAAACATATGAGTCTAAATCAACAATAAGTGTGAGAAGTGTATATTTATCATAATTTAAGCTCATAAAAATGTGAATAATTATGAATTAAGAAGGAAAAATACACACTTATCACACCCCCCAACTTACTCATTGCTAGTCCCTTAGCAATGCACATAATGAAAATTTGAGGACTAACAAGAGTTTAAAGATATTCATGCTTCATTTCCAGATCATCTTTCATAGAGTTAACTAAAGATCAGGAATCTGGAGTAATTACCACAGACTAGCCTTATGTCGGAAATTCAGGTACATGATCAAGAATTCTAATCAAAATTCAGTAGCACTTGTGCATGTGTAATGCTAAGTCCACAGTGAAGATAATTGCATCCCCCATTTGCTATTCCGAACAAATGTCCTTTCAATTCTGCACTTCTTAATCAGAGCTTTAAGCATAATAGCTTTTTATCTGCCTTATTTCATTTGTCCCTTTTGGGATCTCTTTTCCTCTTATTTTTTTTTCTTTTTCTTTGTCTGCTTTTTTTTTCTACACACATGATGATGCACTACTCGTCACTACTTTACACGAACCTCAACACGTCTTAGGTGAAGTAGGCCCGATTACGCAGATCAGAGTTCCCTTTTCCTTTTGACGCGAACCTCAACACGTCTTAGGTGAAGTAGGCACGGTTACTCAGAATCGGAGCATTTTTCATGGTGTTTTGTTTTTCTCATAATTTTATATGGCAGAAAGCTTATAACGAATCTCTTTTTCAAGAAATGTAGAATATCCGACACATACCCAAAATGGCAGAAGGCTTGTCCTACTTGTTTCATTAGCGTGCAACGTGATTTTCATTTTTTTAAGTGTATCTGAACTTTAAAGAGATTCTTAAATCAGTTTTCCAGTGCTAGCTTAAAGAAATTATCCATCATCCTTTTCCTAGTCGTTGCTATTCCAGAATTACTTTTCATGAGACATGAATCCAGAAACATCAACTCGGGGAAAACTGTTGTTTAGCGTGACAATACAAAAGTACAAAATAGCAAGAAAAAATAAAAAAAAAATTATTTGATCTCCCCCCCAACTTAAATGACATTGTCCTCAATGGCATAAGCATGAGAAAGATCAGAGAACAATTAAACAGATAATATGGTTGGGATGGAAGGATACAACCTGATGGTCGGGGTAAAATGACGAAGGCTTCATTGCGTTGTGGCCTGACAACTGAAAAACAAACACACTAAAATAAGAAATCAAATCATAAAATATTGGGTCGCCTCCCAAAAAGTATTTATTAGCACACCAAACTATGAAAACGTTGGGCTGCCTCCCAAAAAGCGCTAAGTTTACCGTCTTCAGCCAGACGCATGAAAGTTTAAAAGGAAGTTAAGCCTAAGCACATAATGCTATGGATTCTTTAGGTGACAACAGCTCATTTTCCAAGTAGGGTTTCAACCTTTGACCGTTAACAGTAAAGATATGACCATTTTGGGGATTCAAAAGTTTGACGGCTCCATGGTCAAATGCCTTAACAACTATGAACGGTCCATCCCATCTTGATTTCAATTTACCAGGGAACAAATGGAGCCGTGAGTTAAAAAGCCAAACCTTTTGATTTTCATGAAAAGTTTTTCTATGAATATGCTGATCGTGAAAAGCCTTGGTTTTAGCTTTATAGATCTTGGAATTTTCATAGGATTCATTTCTTAGCTCCTCTAGTTCATTGAGTTGAAGAACCCGTTGGGCGCCAGCGTGAGTTAAGTCAAAATTGACTTGCTTAATTGCCCAGTAAGCTCTATGTTCAAGCTCGACAGGTAGGTGGCAGGCTTTACCAAAGATGAGGCGGTAGGGTGACATGCCAATAGGGGTTTTGAATGCAGTTCTATAGGCCCATAGGGCATCATCTAGTCGCTCAGACCAGTCTTTCCTATCCGGCCGAACTGTCTTGTGGAGAATGTTCTTAATCTCCCTGTTGGATACTTCCACCTGACCACTGGTTTGGGGATGATATGGGGTGGCAATTTTGTGGGTGATCCCATATTTCTTGAGCAAAGCTCGAAATTGGGAGTGAGTGAAATGCGAACCCCCATCACTAATGATAGCCCTCGGACAGCCAAATCTAGAAAAAATGTTCTTGCGAACAAATTTCATGACCACCTTATGATTATTGGTCCTTGTGGCTATTGCTTCAATCCACTTTGAAACATAATCGACCGCCACCAAAATGTATTCATTACCAAAGGATGGTGGAAACGGTCCCATGAAATCAATACCCCAAACATCAAAGATTTTCACTACAAGAATGGGATTTAGCGGCATCATATCTCTCTTCGAAATATTGCCCACAGCTTGACACCTCAGACATGTTTTGGAAAATTCATAAGCATCCTTGAATAAGGTGGGCCAATAAAATCCACTTTGTAACACCTTAGTCGTAGTTTTCTTTCCTGAAAAGTGTCCCCCACAAGCGAGAGTGTGACAAAAATTCAGGACAGATTGTTGCTCATCCTCGGGGACACATCTTCGGATGATCTGATCTGGACCCATATGAAACAATTCCGGGTCCTCCCAAAAATAGTGTTTGAGTTTGGCAAAGAAGTGGTCCTTTTCCTGCTTAGACCACTCAATTGGGATCTGTCGTACTGCCAAGAAGTTGACAATATGAGCATACCAGGGGGTAGAGGTGATAGACAACAGTTGTTCATCAGGAAAAGAATCAGACATTGGAGCACTCTCAGGTATCACTATTCGAGATAAATGATCAGCCACAACATTTTCTAACCCCTTCTTATCTTTGATTTCTAGATCAAACTCTTGCAATAACAGAATCCATCTAATCAGCGCAGGTTGAGCATCCTTCTTGGTGAGCAAGTACCTCAAAGCGGCGTGATCAGAATACACAATAACTTTAGCCCCCAAAAGATATGATCGGAATTTCTCTAGGGCAAAAACAACTGCCAAAAGTTCCTTTTCTATGGTGGTGTAATTCATTTGAGCATCTCCGAGAGTGCGACTCGCATAATATATCACCACAGGTTTCTTATCAATTCGTTGCCCCAGGACAGCTCCTATGGCGTAGTCCGAGGCATCACACATGATTTCGAAAGGCAGTGACCAATCTGGGGATTGAAGAATCGGAGCTTGGGTCAGAGCTGCCTTCAAAGAATGGAAGGCCTCAAGACACGACTCATCTAGATGGAAGGGAGTGTCCTTGGCTAGCAACTTTGTGAGCGGGCGAGTGATGGAAGAGAAGTTCTGAATGAATCTTCTATAAAAACCCGCATGGCCAAGGAAAGATCGGATTTGCCTGACAGATGAAGGGGGAGGAAGATTGGAAATCAGATCGACCTTAGCCTTGTCTACTTCTATCCCCCTCTCGGAAATGACATGGCCTAAAACAATCCCTTTTTGGACCATAAAATGGCTTTTCTCCCAACTAAGCACCAGATTAGATGCAATACATCGGGCCAACACTTTTTGCAAATTCTTTAAACAATTATCAAATGAGTCTCCGAAAACGGAGAAATCATCCATGAAAATTTCTAAAAATTCTCCCACCATTTCAGAAAATATGGCCATCATGCACCGCTGAAAGGTGGCAGGGGCATTGCAAAGCCCAAACGGCATTCTCCTGAAAGCAAACGTGCCATAAGGACACGTGAATGTAGTTTTCTCTTGATCCTCCGGGTAAACGGCAACTTGATTGTACCCAGAGTATCCATCCAAAATGCAAAAGTATTTTTGCCTAGCCAATTTCTCCAAAATTTGATCAAGAAACGGGAGAGGGAAATGATCCTTCTTTGTCATAGAGTTCAATTTTCTGTAATCAATACAGATTCTCCATCCCGTTTGTAATCTCATGGCCACCTCCTCACCTTTCTCATTTTTAGTAACGGTCAGCCCAGATTTCTTGGGAACAACTTGTGTAGGGCTAACCCACTTACTATCAGAAATGGGATATATAATCCCAGCATCTAGCCACTTCACTACCTCCTGCTTGACCACTTCTTTCATGTGCGGATTCAGCCGGCGTTGCATCTCCCTACTCGACTTAGCATTGTACTCCAAATAGATGTGGTGCATACAAACGTCCGGACTAATGCCCTTGAGATCTGCCACCGACCAACCTATGGCCCCCCTATGTTCCTTAAGGACATCTAAAAGTTTAGATTCCTGATCGGAAGTGAGGTTGGAGGATATAATGACAGGCAAAGTTTGGTCAGGACCGAGATAAGCATACTTAAGAGAGTCCGGCAGAGGCTTCAATTCAAGAGTAGGTGGCTGATCCAGGGATGGAAGTGCAGGTTCAGATTACAGTGGAGGGAGTGACTCTACCCTAGACCAGGGTGTGAGAGAGAGAGGAGAATCCTGCAGCATACTACCCTCTTCTAGGGTGTCCTTGATTGCATCCGGACTTTCATCACTCAACTCAAAAATATCAACAACATTACATTCTTCTTCAAGGTCCGGGTATTGAGAAGCTTTGAAAACATTCAATGCAATTTTCTCTCCTCCAAATGATATGTCTATCATTCCCGTGGCACAATTTATATTGGCCTTAGCTGTAGCTAAAAAGGGGCGTCCCAAAATAATAGGTGTATGTTTAAGATTCTGGGACGAGGCCATATCCAAAATGAGAAAATCCACCGGGAAGTAACAATCATGCACTTTCACAATTACATCCTCCAACAGACCTCTTGGTGTTTTCACTGATCTATCGGCCAATTGAAGGATGATAGATGTTGGTTTCAACTCACCCAGATCAAATTACTCATAGATAAAGGTGGGTAAAAGATTTACGCTAGCACCTAAGTCGAGCAAAGCTCGATCAAAGGTGACTCCACCTATATCACATGAGATCAAGGGGGCTCCGGGGTCCTTCAACTTTCTCGGCAAATGATTCATTACAACGGCACTCACATCCTCCGACAAACGGACCTTTTGAGTTGCCGCCCTTGGCTCCCTCCTTGGAGTGCAAAGCTCTTTCAAAAACTTTGCATATGCCGGCACATGCTTGATGGCATCTAAAAGTGGAATATTGATATTCACTTGTTTGAACAATTCCACTAATTCTTCCTGATGTACTGGTGGTTTCTTGGGAGCTTTCGGCTTTAAAGCATCAGGAAAAGGGGCCTTAGGCTCATAATCTAGGGGTCCTTCATCAAGTTTCACCTTTCCTTTATCCAGCCTCTTCTTTCCATCCATCGGCTTCTCTTTAACAATCATGGGTTCTTCTTCCTCCTCATTCTCCTCTCGGGCCTCTTGGCCCGAACTACTACCAACGCCTTTAGCCTTGTAAGGGTCATCTAAAACTTTCCCGCTCCTAAGAGAAGAGATTGCCTTAGCATTCTCCAATTGGGGGCCCATAGGAGGAGAAGGCTGAGGTTGGTTTGGCTGAGGGAGAATAGGAGCTCTTTGAGGGAAGCCTGGAGGTTGGTTCCTCGGATTAGCCACTAGCTGGGTAGGAAGCTGACCTACCTCTCTCCGAACATTTCCTGCTGCTATTTGCCCGATTTGACCTTCCAACTTAGCAATGGATTGCTGCTGAGAAAAAATGAGTTGTTGGAGTCGGTCAAACTTTTCATCAAAATTTGACTGCGAAAATTGAGGAGGAGGTTGGAAGGGGACTTGATTGGATCTGTTGGATGGATAGTGATGGTACTGGCCCTGAGAAATTTGAGATTGCTGGTACGGAGCCTGAGAATAATGTGATGAGTGTTGGGATTGTTGTGAAAAAGGTGCACTGGTTTGTGAGAAATTTTGATGAGTTTGGTGAAAAGGATATTGATACTGTTGGTGAGATTGGACTGGAGCTTGGAATTGCTATTTTTGGAACGAGGGATTAGTGTGGGAAGATGAACCTTGTTGGGATTTCCAAGAGAAATTTGGGTGATTTCTCCAGCCTAGATTATAGGTGTTTGAGTAAGGATCATAAGGTGGCTTAGAAACACCCTGAGCAGCGAAGATTTATTCTTGAATGAATGGGGGAAGTTGGGCCGCAGTAGGGCAATCAGTTACCACATGATCAGTGCTAGAGCAAAGAGCACAGATCTCGTCATAATTGGGAGCTGAGAATGGTTGAGGTCGAGGACCTGAAGAAGAAGTTTCTTGCCTTGATAGAAATTGATCTAGCTTTTGGGCAACAAGATCAACATTTTCTATCTTTTGTGCCAACAATTCCATTTTGTTCAGTTTCTGAGTTAAGGCATTGATATCCATCCTATTCTCATGCTCACCGTGGCTCTTCACTTCATACAGCCCACCCTTCTTAGCTGGTCCCACCATTCTCTCATAGGATGAAAGTGAGGCATGACTGATTGAATTTTCACTCAGCATTTCAAACAGGTCATAAGCCTCATCCTCGCTTTTACTCATAAAAGCTCCCCCACAAGACGCATCCACCATTTGACGGTAATTATCCGTCAATCCCTCATAGAATGCTTGAACTATTTGCCATCTCGACAAACCATGATGAGGGCATTTCCGTAACAAATCATTCAACCTATCCCACGCCTCATGGATTTGTTCTCCAGGGTTTTGTGAAAATCCAGTTATAGCTCTCCTCATGGTATTGGTTCGCCCTATGGGGTAGAATTTCTTTAGGAATTCCTTTTGCATTTCTTCCCATGTTTTGATGGGTTTACTCAAGGCTCCTAACCAATACTTGGCTTTGTCTTTAAGAGAGAATGGGAAAAGGGTTAGCCTGAGAGCATCATCTGAAAAATTGGGGATTTTCACAGTTGAACATATCTGGAGGAACTCATCCAGATGTCTATATGGATCCTCAGTGGTATTTTCATAGAAAGACGGCAACATTTGTATTGTTCTGGACTTCATTTCGTATTGAGCTGCTTGATTTTGTGGTGCTTGGGTATAAAATGAAGGTTCATATTGATTGGGAAGAAAATATTCCTTCATTTGCTTGAGAGCAGCTTGTTGAATTAGCTGATTTTGGTTTTGGTCCGCCATGGGGTTAGATTGATGATGAGTTTTAGAATGCACTAACCTCTCAATCTCTCCTATAGGTCCTAGTAAAGATGGGTGTAGGGATCTCCTACCGTGCATAAACTAGGCCAAAATGAGAGAGAAATTGTTTTATGATGATTTTTTTGTGTGTTTTATATTGACATACTATGACGAAGAAAGAGAAGAAAATGCTTTTATTTTTGTTTTGTTTTATATTTAGGCAAACACAAACAATTTTTCACACAAATGACCCTAATGACTTAAATGTGTACTAAATCTATAAATGAGGTTTCACAAAATGATTAAAGTGAAACTGAAGTTCACCCTCAATATGTCCACCAGCCAGGTAAGGGGTGGGGAAGTGGGAGGTACCCCCTACTTTCGTAGGGACCTAATTATGCCAAACCACTAACCCGCTTAAGGCGTTTGCCGTCCGACCGTCTTGCCTTAGGCACCGGTTTTCATAAGAGGGTAAACTCAGATAACACAAGAACCACAGTGTGATCCTAGGGCCAACGTCTACTGACTTTTATTAAGGCCTAGGTAATGCAGAGATGCAAGGGAATTGTGGTTTGCGGGCTAAGGAAGGGTGATGAAATCCCCACCTTATGTTGTTAGGGGTGTTGCCCTTCAACTATTTTGAAATGAAAATGCACACCACAGTTTCAAACAAGGGGTTCTTTATGCAAAATGAATGCCAGAATATGGTGAGTAGAACGTACCTTGCCCCTCGCAATCTTCAATATGCAATTGACAGGAATTAAATAAAGAAAAGTTCTATGCTAAATGATGCATGTCCTCAAATATGATGTGTGGTTTCTAATCTTGAAATCAATTTTTTTTTGGATTTTGGTGCAAGTATTTTTTTTTTGGTTTTTAATTAATGAACCTATCTAGCCAGAATAAAAATGTCTTTTTGTTTTCATGTTTTTGATTTTTTATAGAGTTTTAAAGAATTTTTCAAATTTTTGTAGAGATTTTTCAGAAATTGGAAAAACAGAACCTGTTCCGACGTTTCTACTCTTTAGCGATGCTTCCGAGCTTTTAACGACGCTTCATTTTCTGAGGACTTCAGGTCCGATTTTCCTCTTTCCTTGATGTTCTGACTCTTTTTTTTTCTTTTTCCTGCACAAGTAAAAATAGCAAAATCAATATACAAATATACACATCAAACACAAGAATATCCCAACTTGCAAAAATTCCTTCCCCGGCAACGGCGCCAAAAATTTGATGCGCTCGACAGTCGTCGTTTAAAAATGCCGTGCCACACAAATTTCAAATTTTATAACTGCACTCACTCACTCGAATGATTTTTGAAAATACGAGTACAGTGGTGAATACGGGTCGATCCCACGGGGAGAGAAGTTTGATTTTAGTTCAAGTTGAAATACCCTTATGTTTGGAAAATCAAATTTTGTTTGTGGAGTGCGATTATCACTAAAGAAATTGAAAGTGCAACTTTAAATGACAAGATATAAGTAAGGGAAATTTAGCTAAAGGAAATTTAGCCAATTGATTGAAGAATGCCATCGTTTCCACGCCGAGCCTTTGATGAAGATCGCTCCGCCTTGGAAGTCGACGCCATGAGATGATTTGAAGAAGACTTACCGCTTTGGGTATGTGTGATGAAACCGTGAAGAAAAGGTTTGGATTGAAATTGAAACAAAACACAAGTGGAAACACAAGTGGCAATTACAACAGAAATCTATTGAAATAGAGGTTTGGAAGGCAAAGAATAATTTGAAATCTAGAAGGAATTAGACAAAGTGAACTAAATGAAAGTTGTAGAGAATAAAAAGATGAAGAACTTTTATGAAGAACACAGAAACAGAAAATGAAAGGAAGATAATGAAAAACTTGAAAAACTATGACCTATTGGTTCGGATGAACAGTAACAGAGCAAAAATCAGAACGTTGAAAAATTAATTCTAACACACAAAATAAGCAGAATTTGGAGAAGTGGTAGAAGAACAAAACTTAGATCTACAAGTAAGGAACAACTTTCATGAAGAACTCAGAGTAAAAGTAAGATGGGAAAGGCTTCAAAATGAAGAAATGACAGAAGGTATTAACTCGGATGAACAGTAATCACATAAAATAGTACTTAAGAAAATGGGTAATAACTCTATGAATTAGGAAGAATTTGAAGAAATGCTAAACATAGAAGTTGAAGAACACTTGAAAACGAACAACTTTCGTGAAGAACTCAAATTGAAATGAAGATCACAACAATGAGAAATGAGGTTAAGAAAGGACTGAATTCCAAAACCAAACTTGTATTGAAATAACTTCAACTTACAATCTTGACATCAAAAGCTTACAAAACACCACTCCTACAATCACCAACTTCAGAAATACAAAGAACAAACTTACATTACAAATGACCCATAGCTTCCTACTCTCCTAACATCTCTTCCTTGGCCTTACAATGGCCAATAGACCCCCTTTTATAGGGATCACAACACTCCCTTTCTCTTCATGTGAACATAATTGATGCTCTATTGGATCCAAAATGTTAGGCTGGATGTGCTGCACACTCTTCTATTTTTTTCGGATTTTTCCAAATTTTTTTGAATTTTTATAGCCCTTTCTTCCTTCTCTTTCTCTCTTTTTCTTTCTTTTCTCTCTCTGCCGGCACAACGCGCCGGCCGGTCGACCGCGTTAGGCCGCCCGCCTGTGGGCCCGCCGTGCGCCGAACCCCGCCCGCCGTCGCCGCGTGTCGCACGCGGGCGCGTGCGCCCGTGCCTCCGGTGGGCCCTTGGGCCCTCCTCCCGCCTGCCACGAGCCCCCGCGGCTTTCGCCGCGTGTACACCTGCCACGAGCCCCCCGCTCCCCCTTCGCCCCTTCGCCGACCTCGTCGCCCGTGCCAATGGCGCGGGCGGCGAAGGCGGGAAGCGGGGGGGGCTGGGTTTGAATTTTTTTTTTAAAATTTTATTATATATAGTATATATATATATATATATCTCATTAGAAAATTCTAAAAAATATCAAATAAGTTTATTTTTTTTTCTAATTTTTTTTATTTTCTTTTGAACAACTTCCTAGGCTTTTGGCCCATTTTATTCTTTTTTTCTTTTTCTTGGAGTTTTTCTCGTATTACGTGCCTGCATAAATAAGTAAAAATTATGATTAAAATTTATTTAATTTTATAAAATTAAACATTTGAGTCTAAATCAACAATAAGTGTGAGAAGTGTATATTTATCATAATTTAAGCTCATATAAATGTGAATAATTATGAATTAAGAAGGAAAAATACACACTTATCACCTGTCGACCCTACTGCGGAGCTGGCTGAGCAGGCTTCTATTGTGCAAGATGCTCCTGCTGCAAGTCACCCATCTGAGGAGCCGTCTATTTCAAAGGGGAAAAGCCCGGCGCTGTAACAGGGCTCGCCTTCGATGGAGCTGGTGGATTATAGTGGCGGCTCCAGTGACGAGGAGTTTCCCATGGTGGAAACAGAGACAAAAGATGCTAGGGGCTCTTCTGCTTACGAAAGTGATTTCACAACTTTCAGTCCACCACGGCTGTCATGGAGTAGCTTGGGCCACCCGGTCCCTCTGTAGGAGAGGGGATCGAGATGATGGGGACAGTAGTCTCTGCGGCCGAGGACTTGAGCTTGGTGTCGGCTGAGGTAAGAGTCTCCCCTTTAAACTTGCGCTTATTCTCGTTGGTCATTATATCAGCCCTCTTAGATGTTTTATGTTGATTTCTTTTGAAGGCTCATGCTGCTCTGGCCGAAGGAACCCTACCGGCCATGACCGTAAAGATACCTATTCCGCCCCTTGGTGTGGACCCGCCAGTATTCCTGCCTGTCTTGAGGCCCATAGCCATGTTGTATCCAAAGGATTATATTACGACATCGGGCTTGGAAGTGTTAGGGGTGATTGCTGGGCAACACCAGCCGACCATGGCCTTGGAACAGCAACTTAGCGTCGATGACCAACTACTTCAGGGTGAAGGGGGTCTTCCTGTAATAGAAGTGAGAGAGATTGTGGAAGAAGTTGTCGATGCCTCCATAATTTTAGCCCTTGCCACTGAATCAGCATTGGTGGAAGCTGGACAAGCCGAAGATGGTGACCAACCCCTCCCTGCTATTGAGACTCAAGATGCGGCGCCCTTGCCAGAGGTTGGGAGAGAAATTGCTGTTATTGATAGTCCCTCTATTGCGTTAATCACCGGGGCCGGTCCCGGTGCAAGTGCTATACAGGACATGCCATCATCGTCCTCAGAATTGAATGACAATATTTGGGCCACGGTAGACAATTGTGTAGAGTTTCACCTCCCTGATACGCCATCGCTTGGTCTGTAATCATCAAGCGACCTAGTATGGCAATATCTAGAGACGCTGAGGCAGACCATGACGACCTGCCAGGACTTGTCTTATGCACAGCTAAGGGACCTGGTGGAGCACCTCTCCGACCCGCTATTAGCTTTTGGCTGCCCCATGGAGGATTGGACGCAGCGAGTAGTTCTGCTTCTGAAGTGTGTAAACAAAAGGGAGTTCATCAGCCATGGTCTAGCAGACCAGCTGACGGCCATAAAATTTGAACAGGCAGAGTGTCAGACTACCCTTCAGTCATTGAGGGGGACTGCCCGACCGATGCGGGATGCCACCGATGATTCCACTCAACGCCGCACTTCTTTGAAGGCTCGGATAGCTGAACTACGTGCCGAACTCTCTCGGGTCGAAGCAGAACTAGAGTCGACTGAGCAGCTGTTGGTTCAAAATATAGAAGAGGCAGAGCTAGAATAAGGGCAAGCCGCGTCGCTTGAGGAGAAACTAATGTGGCTACGGGCTGAAGAATCCCATCTATAGGAATTGATCCGCCACCCCTCTCTGGGGATTTTGGAGTTTGAAGACATCTTTCATCGCTCATTGCAGTAGTTGCTTTGTTTTTCCCCCTTTTTGTGAATTTTCATGTATACCGGGGGATGCCCCGAGTACTATGTACCCTCTCTTTTTATGCTAATGAAAATTTCTTCATCATTTACTTTGCATATCCACTTGTTGAGCTACAACTTTCCTTCCTTTCTTTCTTTTCTTTTTTTTCCTTTTTCTTTTTCTTTTTTTTTGCCAATCTAGACACAGGTGTGTAGCCGATTTATGTAGCCCGGGGTATATTAGCTACTAGGGCAGGAGAGCGCTCGCACCTTCAGGGAAGGTATGAGGGGTTCGCTCCACCACGGTGTAACTTTTCCCAAGCCCAAACTTTGATTTTCCTAGGCTGAGCGCCGGGGAATAAAAGGGTTTTATGGGCTGACAAGGGCCAGAGGGTAGAGCTAATAGTTTGTTCATAGACCTCGCCAATGGTGACAAGGTTTGCAAATGACATACTTGTTGGTAGGCTTAAGTGCAAAGACAAGGAGTGAGTTTATTTCTCGACAGGGACGAAGAGTCCGAGCCAATGGTTTATTGTCGATTTTGCCGATGATGACGAAGATGGATGGGTCGAATGCTGAAGCAAAGGGGTTTGTTTATCGACCAGGACAAAGGGTCCGAGCCGATGGTTTGTTCATCAATGTCACCGATGATGACGAAAATTGACGGTAGGTTTGTTCATCGGCATTGGTTAAATGCCGAAGCAAAGAGGTTTGTTGTAGCATAGTCATAAGGCTTATGCTAGTGGGACATGGCATGCTTATCACACACAGGGATTCCTGTGGGACATGAATGATAAATGGGGTAGCAACATCATTTTCATCATGATTATTTCATTTTTTATTTTATTCATTTCATTTCATTCATTTCATTTCATTTTTTTTTGAACCACATTACTAACTTAAGCGCCCTTTTGTATTTTCACTGAAGTCAGCCCCCTCTTACTTTTGCCCATGTGCCCTTTCGGGTTTTCACGTGGCGGGATACCCAATTTTGCCTGCAGCGCCCTTTCGGGTTTTCACCACAGCCGGGTTATAGCCATTTTTGCCCTTATCCAGAATATCCTGATAAGTCTGGCGAGGCACCTCTATTTTAAGCCTCATTTCATCATCATTTTTATTGAAACATAATCGCCTGCCTTTGCCAAGGCTTTTGGCAATGAGTTGATTTGCAGAACGGATGCTAAGGCGAGCGGGGGTTTGTTCATCGGCGTTGGGCAAATGCCGAAGCAAAGATGGGTTTATTTGTTGACGAGGATAAAACGTCCGGGTTAATGGGATACTAATCGACCTTGCCGATGGTGACAAGAATCAGCAATGGTTTGTTCATCGGCATTGGATAAATGTCGAAGCAAAAGATAGGTGTAGTCATTAATGAGGACGAAAGGTCCGGGTTAACAGTTCATTGACTGATCCTGTCGATGATGACAAGAATCAGCGTTGGTTTGTTCATCGGCATTGGATAACTGCCGAAGCAAAAGATGGGTTTAGTCATTAATAAGCACGAAAGGTCTGGGTTAACAGTTCATTGACTGATCCTACCGATGATGACAAGAATCAGCGTTGGTTTGTTCATCGGCATTGGATAAATGTCGAAGCAAAAGATAGGTTTAGTCATTAACGAGGATGAAAGGTCCTGGTTAATGGTTCATTGACTGATCCTACCGATGATGACAAGAATCAGCGTTGGTTTGTTCCTCGGTATTGGGTAAATACTGAAGCAAAAGATAGATTTAGTCATTAACGAGGATGAAAGGTCCGGGTTAACGGTTTATTGACTGATCCTGCCGATGATGACAAGAATCAGCGATGGTTTGTTCATCGGCAATGGATAAATGCCGAAACAAAAGATAGGTTTAGTCATTAACGAGGACGAAAGGTCTGAGTTAACGGTTCATTGACTAATCCTACTGATGATGACAAGAATTAGCGTTGGTTTGTTTATCAGCATTGGATAAATGTTGAAGCAAAAGATAGGTTTATTTATCGACAGGGACGGAAAGTTCGAGTCGGTGATTTTAAGAGAAGTAGATCTCTGGTGGGACTAGTGATAAACATCCTATCCGGAGTTCCATAGGGACATAGGTAAAGAGGAACTTTTGATTACCACCTTACTGACCCAAGTGTCCTTTCAGATTTTCACCGGGGCCAGCCCCCTCTTGCTTTTTCCCAGGCGCCCTTTCGGGTTTTCGCGTAGCGGGGTACCCAATTTTACCTACAGCGCCCTTTCGGGTTTTCGCCATAGTCGGGTTGCAGCCATTTTTGCCCCTGTCCAGAATGTCTGAACAGGACTGGCGGGGCACCTGTATTTTCAGCCCCATTTTTTTAATGGAAATATCGGGCCGGCGTATGGGGCTCGCTTTTGTTTTTTTGACTTGTTTGTGCAGTGGCAACATATAGCTATTGGCTAGGGCACGAAGCCTTGTGCCGGAAGAAGGTTTATTCGTCGACAAGAAGATAATACCAACGCAACGGAAACGGTTTATGCACCGATGCGGACGTTAGGTACTACATGGTGATGATGTGTACATCGGCTAGGGCATAAAGTCTTACGCTGAAACTGTGTATTCGCAGGCGTGGGGATAATGCCAGCGCAAAGGAGGTGGTTTATGTACCGATGCGGATGTAAGATCCAGCATGGTGATGATGTGTGGACATCAGCTAGGGCATAAAGCCTTGCGCTAAAATTGTGTATTCGCAGACGTGGGGATAACGCCAGCACAAAGGAAACGGCTTATGCACCGGTGCGCACGTAAGGTCCAACATGGTGATGATGTGTAGAACGGTTAGGGCATGAAGTCTTGTGTCAAAATTGTGTATTCGCAGGCATGGGGATAATGCCAGCTCAAAGGAAATGGTTTATGCACCAATGCGGATGTAAGGTCCAACATGGTGATGATGTGTGGACATCGGCTAGGGCATAAAGCCTTGCTCCAAAATTGTGTATTCGCAGGCGTGGGGATAACGCGAGCGCAAAGGAAATGGTTTATGCACCGATTCGGATGTAAGGTCCAACATGGTGATGAAGTGTATAGTGGTAGCCCAGCGGGACTAGGTGGGGTTCTCAAGGAGCCCTGGTGTTACTGCACACTGGGGAGGCTTCTACAATCGTGAGCCAACGGCCTTGGAATCGGTCTGAGCCGGGTGGGTATTTTGTAGAGCTCGGCCAGGGCAGAGTGCCACTAGACCAAGGTAGATTTCAGACATTCTTCGAACGTCGACAAAGCTGAATGATACAGCTTCAAATGTTTCCCATTAAGCGGGGAGAATTGCACTACCCCCTTGTGGTCTACGAGAACGTAGGCACCACCTTCATAGACTCGGTGGACAACATATGGTCCAACCCAATTTTCAACCAACTTCTCTTTGGGGTTAGAGGCCATTACTTCTCTTCTTTTGACCATCACTAGGTCACCTTTCTTGAATTCTCGCACTTTGACTAGCTTGTCGAAAGCATGGGCCATGCGAGCTTGATACAGTTGGATGTTCTGTTGTGCCCGGAGGCGTCTTCCTTCGAGCTCAGTGAGCTCCTCTAGTCTTCTCTCGATGTTTGCTTGTTCACCTTTTGTCGAGCCGTGCTGTATAGCGACTCGCAGTGATGGTACTTCCAGCTCTATCGGCACCACTACCTCCGATCTGTAAACAAGGGAGAAAGGTGAACAGCCGGTTGGAGTTTTATAGACTATATGATAAGCCTATAGTGCTTCGTACATCTTCTCTTCCCAGTCTCTTTTGCTAGAGTTGACGGTCTTGGCTAGCAGGGTGCAGAGAGTTTTGTTAAATGCCTCCGCAAGCCCGTTGGCCTGTGGATTGTAGGGCGATGATGTCCTCCAATCAATTTTATACTTATCGGCTAACCTGTAGACCTTTTGATTTCTGAAATGGCTACCATTGTTGGAAATAATTCGGCTGGGGACCCCAAACCGAAATATTATGTTCTGACAGAAGAATCTGGCGACCAGCTCCCCTGTCACTTCTCTTAGTGCCACGGCCTCCGCCCATCTAGAGAAGTAATCTATGGCTACTAAAATATACTTTCACTCTGATGAAGACGATGGTAAAGGTCCCACTACATCCGTGCCCCATTAGGTAAATGGCCAACTTGGGATAGTGGGGTGTAACGGCACTGGAGGCCTCCTAGGCACGGTGGCGTGCTCTTGGCATTTCTGACATGACTTGGCAAACTTGCAGCATTCATCAAATATAGTGGGCCAATAGTAGCCCAATTTCTTTATTTCGATCTTCATTTTCGGACTAGCCTAGTGAGCCCCGGCTGACCCGACATGAACTTCTTTCATCACCTACCATGCTTCTTCTATAGACAGGAAACAGAGTAGAATCTTCTTTTGGGCATCTGCCATTATTCAGAACAGAGTTCCATTCCTTAACTCGTAAGAGTCTTTGATTCTGAGTAACTTCATTCTCTGCACTTTCTCTTTCGGGAGCTGCTAGAGCTGGAACCAGCGTAGGAGGTGCTCTTGTCAATCGAGCCATTGGATTTCCTCCACAGTCAGCACTTCATTTTCTTCTTCATTGGACAGGACCTCTGTCATGCTGGAGACTTGACGTCTATTGATCACGGTTATGTTCAGGCTCGTGTCTGGCGGTATTGCCAAGGAGCTGACCAGCTTTGCGAGGGCATCTGCTTGAGCATTCTATCCTCGATTGATATGCACCACTTTAATGAAGTAGAATTTTTCCATCAGGCGCAGCGCCAATTGGTGATAAGGAAGAAGTTCTTGCTTCCGCACATCGAACTCCCCTCCCACTTATTTTACAACTAGCATGGAATCCCCGAACACCTCAAGCATTCGAATCTCCATAGACAGAGCAATTTGCAGTGCGATAACCAAGGCTTCATACTCTGCTTCGTTGTTTATGCAGGGCTTATTTATTGAGCTGGAGGTATATATGACTTCGCCCTCAGGAGACTTCAGGACTATACCTGTGCCGGCTCTGACTCTAGCTGATCTAGTTGTCGGAGTATCAATTCTGGATGCACCATCAAAATACAATTGCCGCAGAGTGTGTTGCACTTGGTCTGCATCCAGGGTCTCATCTTCAGGGAGTTCTGTCTCCAGCGGATAGTCTTCATGTGTCGGGTGTGCAGCAAAGAAATCTGCGATGACCTGGCCTTTAACAGCTTTCTGCGGTACATAGGAGATGTCAAACTCCATGAGAATTATCGCCCATTTGCCTAAGCAGCCTTTGAGTGCCGGTTGAGATAGGATATACTTCAGCGGGTCCGCATTGGATATCGGCCTTATCTCATGCGACAGCATGTAGTGCCGGAGTTTCTTGACTGCAAAGACTAGCGCCAAGAAGACCTTCTCAACGAAAGTATATTTTTCTTCAGTTCTAACCAATCTTTGACTGAGATCGTAGAGGGCCTGTTCTTTTCCTTCTTCATTATTCTGGGCCAGCATTGCCCCAAGAGAGTAGTAGGTGGGTGCTATATACAGAATCAGCGGCCGTCCTTTCCCCAGTGTGCCAAGCACTGGAGGAGTTTTCAGGTAATCTTTCAGCTTGTCAAGAGCTATCTGGCATTCTTCATCCCAGTAAAAGGGAACATCATTCATCATCAACTTGTGAAAGGGGTGGCACCTGTTAACACCCAGTTTTTGCCGATAAGTTGAGTCATTTCTCTTACTCCCATTTGTTGATGCCTTGAGTTATCTGTTACTCGTTGGGCTATTTTCTGGCACGTTCTGTGCTAATTTTATGGGTAGCCTCCCTCCCTGGCTAAGTCTGCTTCAATTCAGGGCTTAATGGGCCTTGATTTTGGTTAGTCAAGCATTTTCATGGATTTCAAGTGTTTAGCGACATGTACGGTTCATACCTGGCCGCTCAACGATGTGTGGTTGTCTATAAACCGTCCATACATTTATGGAATATTTTGGTTAATTTTCTGAATTTCCACCGACATGCTTTTGTGCGGTCTCATATTAGCCGTTCAAAATGATGGACGGGATAATTGTAGCCGTTCTTCCCCCAGAGTCCTACGCTTCGTTGTTTTCTCAGATAATTACCCAATTAATCTATTTATTACCGACATGGCTAGAACGGTCGGCCTTTGGCTGCCCTTATTCCTGAACAGTCCAATCCTAGCCGTTCATCTGTGAGAGTCCAACGGCAAGGTTCTCGGTTGGTTTAATGGATAAATGGTTGGATAATTCCTCTATATTTGAGTTTCCACCGACAGGTATGGACAGTTTAGTGGTAGCCGCTCAACACGATGAGCGGTCTATCATAAGACCGTTTAACTGCTCGCATCCTGAAGAATTAAGAGATTTTCTTTTTCCATTCGTGGATTTAACCCCCACCTTCATCCAGCCATTTCTCCGCGAATATTGAGTCATTTTTGGTGTCGTTTCTTCTTGTTGAAAGATAATTCAATTATCTTTAACTTCCATGTTATTATCTCAACCTGAAAATCGCTAGAAACTCTAATTTCGAGCTATGACCCCAGGTTCTCTATAAATAGACCCTGAGGCCCAGCTTTGAAAAGGGGGGAGATTTTTGGTCGACGGTGAAGCCCTGTCGAATCTTTGAGCGACCTACGAGAAGGGAGGGAGGCCTTCTACATCCACACAGGCCTCCGGTTTAAGGGAGTATCTCATTATTTGTGTCTTTAGTTCGTTAATCCGTCGTTCTCTCTTATTTGCATGCATCATCTTCTCCACGTTTCTTCCATGATTTTCTCATTCTCTTGCATCATTCACACACCCTCCTATGTTTTTGACGCCCCCCAGGGGTTTAAAAATCCCCAGGTATCCCCCATTTCATTTAGTCATATTCATTTCTTTCCATTTTAGGATTTGCTACACTCTCTAGTTCTAATTTGGGTTTCCTTTTGTGTTCTACATGTGGTTTTGCAGGTCAGCAACACACTACCACGAGGCCCATCCTTTCCGGCTAGTCGGAAAGGGTGGAGGTTGGACTCTTACAACTTCTGGCGTGGTGGCCTTGTGCGGTTCCCAGCTGTCCGTTCAAGGAGACGTGCGGTGGTATCTGGGCCGTTCTTCTTGTCACTGCGGTTGGCTCGGAGTCGTTCATCTGCCAGAAGTTCTTCATCCCGCGTCCTCTGCAGCGCCTTTAGACGGCCTGTCATGCGGCCACTCATCCTTACAGGTGGTTCCTCTTGAGCTGTACATCCTCTCGACGCCGCTCTTAAGGTGAGTACCTCTTCCCCTTTCAAGATACGCCGTGTTCATCACGTTCGGCATCTTGGTGGCTATCACACACACTCCACACCCTTCCCCTTGTTATCTACTTATTGCTTAGTTCTTCACATTATACCAGTAAAGAAGGGGTTGGAAGGGTCATCAAAAGGGGAAGAGTAGAAAAAATACGTCAACACCCCATTTTTTGGCGATCACGGTGGGACACCTAGTGCCCATTGTGTTAGTGGTTTGCTGACCCGTCTGTTTGCATGGTTAGTTCCCTGTTTCTTGAGTTGTTTCAGGTCGTTGGCTAGTTTCCTGGTTTTAAGGTTGCTGGCAGTTGTGCGATTCTGACAGAGCCGTTCATCATCTTGAGCGGCTAGGAATCAGCTACTCTTCTCTGCTTACAGTGCTGATTATTCTGCGAGCCTGCTACATTCAGCGGTCTACATTTGTCCGTCCAACTCTTCATACGGCTAGATCTCGGCCGCCCATCCTGTTGGCTCAGGTGCGTCTCTATTTTTGCACTGTTGGCTTTACTGTCGTTATGCAGTTGATACAGGTCCGTCTGAGATTTTGAACGGCTGTTCATAGATCGTTCATCGAGGTACGCCCCCATTTTAACATTCTATGTTTTGTGTTTTTCATGTTGTTACTCCCTGCTGTTGAACGGTCCGCTCAGGACCGTCAACCTCCCTGTGCGGTCTTACAGAGACCATTCTTGTCTTGCTACAGTGCACCCGAGCCTCATTTTGATTGCCATGCTATATTATCTTCATGATATTTGGTGCTGATCCTCGATCTCCCCCTACTGTCATTATATGTGTGCATTATTGCTAGTCCTCCTTGTTGTTCATATTTGTTCATTGATTGTTAGTTTCTAGGCTAGACTCTTTACATGCACTCCGGTGCGCATAGGATTCATGCATATTTATCATATGTAGTTCCATTCCTACCGAGGTAGGGTTTCCTCTCGTCTTCATACTCCTTGGAGCCGACTAGGGGACCCTGCCGAGGACCTCCGTAAGTCCCCGTGAGCCGTGGATTCCCACACGGACGCCGGGCAGGTTGTACCACACCATCCCTCAGTGTAGGGTTCTGCATCCACGAGGGAGAGAGTCCCTTAGAGTCACCCAGTTTTCCATTCTTACCCTGGTTAGGTACCTTGTGGTTGAGTGAATTCACATTTTAATTAATCCACTGAGGTCCTAAAGAGGAACTTATAAAATCTCCGTGCATCATTTATAACCTGGTTGTTCAATGGGTTGATTCTTCCCTCATCTCTCCCCTCCATTGTGTGTTGCAGTATCATCATTCACCTCATTTTTTCAGATTAGACTCATTTGGTCTAGTTCATCTTTGTGTGGCTCCATTTAGTTGCATTTGTCCTAGGCTAATTTCTATCCTTATATTCCTTTGAAATTCTTGACTGTATAAAGTCTCCACCCTCACCATGGAGCATTTTTCCTCTATATCCCATTCCTATTCTTCTCTACCTTCTTATCCCTGCGTGGATTCCTCTTCCCACGCGGGCCCATCTCCTTATTCCTCCATTGGACCCTATTCTTTTAACGGGCCTTCTTGTCCCGCCCGTGTTGCTGCTAGCCTAATCAATTCTCATCCCCACATACATGATCCTTCCAGGCCCATATACCCTTCTACTCCTAGAATGGGCTTTCCTTCTTCTCAGGCGGGATCCCCTTATTTGGCCCATCAACATTACCCTGGTTTAACTTCATCCTCTCTTGCTCAGGCTGGCCCATATCCTTCTCGGACTCTTCCTACCGAGGAGATTATCGCTCAGGCCCAACGTCAGCTTGATGAATTACAACATCGAATCAATCCCCAAACTTCTTTGGATATCCCATTTCCCTTTCAAGGTCTTCAACTCCCACCACGTTCACAGATTCTTGCATATCATCGCTATGGTGGGATTGGTGACCCCTACGTCCATTTGAAGGATTTCTTATATGAGTCAGCCAAGTTCAGGCACGATCTACACTTGATGGCCTATTTGTTTGGCCTATCTTTAGAGGGCTTGGCCAAGGATTGGTTCTTCACGTTACCGCAAGAGCAGATGATGAATTTTCAAGTTATACAAGAAAAATTCGTTCAGCAGTATCGAGACCAGGTTGGGCCTAGATATTCTATGGTGGATTTGGCCCAAGAGAAGATGAAGCCCGACGAGGAATTCCCCACGTTTGCCGACCGCTAGCGTCGTCTAGCCACACAAGTTCCAGGGCATATTCCGGAGGGTGAACAGATCAAGATGGTTATTTCTAATGCAATGCCTGAGTTTAGATGCGTCTTAGCCCTGAAGGATATCACTTCCTGGCAACAACTCTACAGCCGAGCCCGCTTCATTAGCCAACAACTCCTAGTTTCCCTCGACCGCGAGTCTCCTCCACCTTCACCTTCCACATACCCCTTCTCTTCACCATCCCCCACAAGTCAGCCCTCCACCTCATATCCCTCCATGAGTCGGCCGTCCGCTCCCACTTATCCATATGCCTTCCCATGTCACCCCACTACATCTTCCTCCACGAGTCAGCCCTCCGCTGTTTTATTTCCCCACACCTCTCCACTTCCAGTCAAGGAAACATCACACCCTGAGCAGGTGGATGCCTTCCATTATATTTCCACTCCCTCCACGCCTCCACATCATTCTAGCCCTCCGCCTTCACCTACGCAATCCCCCTTACCTACACAACCTCCACTACCATCCCCACTACCTTCTCATACCCCTCGGTACCTACCTTGCCCGAAGCGGGCTCCTCACTCTCCATTGCCGGAATCTCTTACAGATGTTTTCATGGATTTGATGGTGACCCATGCGTTGCAACTCCCACCGGTTATGCCATGCCAACCCGCGGTCGAGAATTTGCTCCATTTCTATGAGTTTCATCGTCAACAGGGGCATTTGGTTGAGGACTGCCCCAAGTTTCGGGAACTTGTTTACAGCTTGGAAGACAAGAAGATGATTGATTGGGATGTCATGCGCCAAGTTATTGTGGATCTTCGCAAATAGTAGCAGCAGCAAGCGCCGCCCAGGCAGCCGTCTCTGTCTCAAGACCAGGGGCATCCTTGTGATTCTTCAGTTGATGAAGCGCCCGCTCCATTATCTATCCCCTCTCCTATTTCATCTCCTTCACCTACCCAACCCTCTACTCAGGCCAGCACAAACTCTTCTCTTTCACCCTCCATTTCCACCACCGCGTCTACTCCCAACGCCGCTCGACGTGTTGTACCGACACGTCGGAGATGGGCTCCACGACCTGCCACCTCTTCTACCTCGCCACCACCTTCTCCACCCCCATCTTCGCTGCCTCCATTGACCACATCTTCATTATCGCCTTCTCCATTATCCCCATTGTCGTCACCACCACCGTCTTCATCACCTCCTCTCACAACGATCTCTGTTCTGTCACCTTCACAACCATCCCCGCTACCGATGCCGCTCCCTTTGCCATCATCATCCTAGCCTGAGCAAGCTACCCCTACACCCACACCCCCACCATTGCCTTCATCTCCACCCACGCCACCATCTTCACCTTTGCCCTCTTATACACCTCCGCTCTCCAAACCTTTACCCCTACCAGAGCCTATCATCGTCGTTATCTCTTCGCCGCTCGCATTGCCTTCACCCACACCTGCCAAGCTTTCTCCACCCCTCTCTCCACCTATCTCCACCCCACGGAGCGGGTGCGCGCTACCTCTGGTGCCCCTTGGGTCTAGTCCCCGGGGAGATAAAGAGCTGAGCCAGGCTTTGATTATGCATTACAAGCTTCAAGATTTCATTTGCCGCATGCCGGTCCAAGTCCTGGTTTCTGGCTATTCTAGGGATAATGAGCCTGCAGTTGCTATGAAGACGGTTGATAAAAAGAGTTCCTTAGCACTGGTGTCGATTTCTTCACGAGCGAGGCCGGTGACAATCTCTTTGCTCGTCAGAGAATTCACTATTAATGTTGTTATCACCTCTCGCTTGATTGCTATTCAGTTCACTGGCCCAGAAGAGTTTTCCACTCGGGTTGTGCTAACCCACACGGCCGCCAAAAGTTTAAGGAGTTCAGCACTCAAGGGGCAATTGGCCGTGTCTTCTACATTTTCCAAGGACATTCTGCACATCTTATGTAATCTTCCTCGATTTATTGGTGAATCGGCCACGTCAACGCCGCACATCACCCTCCCTCAGTTCTGTCCCGTGCTTCTAGCAAGAGAGATATGCTTCATGCCCGATTGCTGAGTGGAGTTGCCGAATCTTATGCTTCTAGTGCCGAATGACAAAACTCCACTGCTTCCTGATGTTCATCCCAAGGAGTTGACTGTTCTGGAATGTCTTTCTATGGTTGGCACCGTACAGCTAGGGCCAACCGTCCCAATGAAGCTACATATCCATGACCGGGCCAGGCCGTCTGCCAGATGGGCCCATTATTTAAGAAAACATTGCAAGACAAGAAGCCCAAAACCCCGAGTTTGTGCCAGGCGGAGTTGTTGCAAGAATATTTCTGCCAAGAAGAGGCGGCGACATAAGTTCAAGGGCCAAAAGTTGTGTATTCGGGGGTCCACTTCCTCCTCTCCTTCTTCCGCCCATTCATCTTTTCTTCTGCTCAGTTCTTATCCTTGGGTGGTGTACCTTCCACCACCTGACTATGTTTCTACCATCTTCTCCTGTCCTCGCCATTCTAGGTCCCAGCTTATGTCCTCCTCTTCCCCTGATCCAGGGGCAACTTCTAGTTTTCCTCCCCGGATACATCCGGATTCTGCTTCTCATCCTTTTCCTCTGACCCTGTTGGGGATTCCTCATGCTTCTTCCCCGACCATGTCGGGTGATTTGCCTTTTCTTTCACCGACCCTGTCGGGTGACCATCGTTCTTCTTCCCCGACCATGTCGGGTGATTACCCTTTTCTTTCCCTGACCTTGTCGGGTGGTCCTCACTCTTCTTCCCCGACCCTGTCGGGTGTCTATCATTTTCCTTCCCCGACCCTATTGGGTGGTTCTCACTCTCCTTCCCCGACCCTGTCAGGTGAGTCTAATTCCTTTTCCCTGACCACGTCGGATGATCACTCCTCTTCTCCCTTATCTTTGTCATAATCTTTTTATGGTTCATTTATTCCTTCTATCTCACCCTTTCGGGGTCATCACCCTTTTTCTTGCTGTTTTCAAGGCTTTACCCGCCTTGATCTCAGTTAATCCCTGGTTATTCTGTACTTGGTTCCTTGTTATCAGGGCCTCAGTGCCTTAACGAGGGAGTTCTAGCCCTCGTCTCTCTTCCTTTTTTATCCCATCTTCGTCCAGTATGATGTCTGCCACTCCTCTATGCCGAGGAATCCAATCCTTTGCTCTCCTTTCATCCATTATCCTGACAAGCAAGGAAAACAAAGCTCGTGTTGCTCAAAGCTTGATCATCGAAATAACTTCAGGAGGCCGATTTCCATGCCATCGATTTGCAAAGGTATCTTTGATTTTGTGCCGGAACATGTTATCATTGCTATTACTCTGTTATTTCTGCACGTGCTTATAATGCTGGTTACTTAAAACATGGTTGAGTGGCCTTAGGCTTTAGTTAGCTTGCTTAGTCAAATGAGTCGCTTCTGCAGCATCTTAGGCTGGTGATAGCTCCACGCTGGGAGTCTAGTTCTTGTCCCGATTGTTGAGGGTGACCTTTGAATATGGGTTTTCACACACTACACGGCGAGCCGTAGCCGATCTCTCTAGTGCAACATCGTTGCTGCTTTGGCCATACTTTTGATTTACACAAAGGCATTTTCTCTTGTGTGCTCGGCCAAGTGCAGGGGCAAGAGATTGATGAATGAGATGACTAACCTGGGCACTCCCTAATACGAGAGAGGTCTCAAATAGGGGCAGTCTTGACCCTCAAAAGTGAGCTTTCATGCTATATCTGGCCAATAAGGGCTACCAAAATGAGAAAAGAATTAATGCAAAATTATGAATCAAAGGCATGGAAAGAGTGGCAGTACAGTTCTCCGCGGGACGTCATGAGCCCGGTCGCATGCGTGCATGATAAATATGGGTCTAAAAATCAAAGACACAAAGCCCCGGCGCAACAGGCTATCTTTTTGAGGGGTAGTGCTCTGGAAGGAATTCAAGTCCTGATATCTCCCATCATGCATAAAGTTTGTCTCCAATTTTTCTTATATTTCTCCCTCTTAGGTCGGGTTGTGTCCCGGGTATGGCCTTAGTAGGGGCACCGTTCTTTAGAGACAGTTGGTTGTGGCGAGCCACCCTCATATGCACGCCCTGCTCAAGGGATGCCTTTGATGAAAGGGATAGGGACGACGATCCATGTCCAGTAGTTCGAGCCTGTCTTTGGGTGCTGCAGATAAATATTGTCAAAATTCTAAAAAAAATCAGATATGTCAAAATTCCAAAAAAAAAATCAAATATTATCAAAATTTCTATAAAAAAATCAGATATGTCAAAAAATATAAAAATTTAAATGCTTCAAAAATCTAGAAAAAAAATCAAAAAAATTTACAAAAAATCCAAAAAATGTGTCTTTTTCATGCATTTGCATTTATTTTAAGAACAAATATGTAACCCGTTTGTTAAGTGTGCAGGTTGCAAATACTCAGGCGTTCCTTGCTATATCTTTGCGCTCTACCTCCTATCCATATTTTTGATCTGTTCTTTCCTTCTTCGATCCAATCTCTCGATCTGTTCTGAAGCTTGTGTCCTTCTTAGCTTTTGTTTGCAATGGTTATATCTATATGAGAGGGCTTTGCCTTACGATTATGAACCTAGCGGTTCTGCTTCATTCTGATCTTGGGTTTCGATTGAAGTGGATATTTGTCTTGTCTTTTGTCCCGCAGTGTCCTTGTCATGTGTTCATATCCCACCGTGTTGTCCCACACATGCTGTTTTGTCCCTTACTGCATGTTGTTAGTCATCTAGTTGTCCCTTTGTGTTCTGTGTTCTTGTCCCAACCGTGTGGTTATCCGTTGTGTTCTTGTCACAGCCGTGTGTTGTCCCACCGCGTTGTTGTCTTGTCGCACTGTGTTCATGCATGCATGTTGTGTCTGTTCATGCCCTTGCATATGTGCTCATTTGCCTTGGTTATGTTATGTTGCATTGTCTCCCATCTCATTTTCGCTATGTTTATACTTGCTTGTTTATCATGTTTGTCTTATACATGAAAAGCCATAAAAATCTGAAAATGAAAATCCAAAAAAAAGCATGTCGTTTCACCTGCACAAGTAAGTAAGGTATGGCCTTCTATCCTTACATCTCTTATTGCATTACTATATGGTACTATGCCATATTATCTCGAGAACCAGTTGATTATCTACGTGTTTCAGGATCTGATGTTCCCCTTTAACAAAAATGATGATGATCCAGGTTCACGTGTTTAATCTCCGGATAGGCCGTTGGGTTGGGAAAACCTGGGGAGGATGGTTCTATCCTACACGCCGTGGTTGCGGATAGTGTCTTGACTCTAAATCTCCCAGCTTAGCAATATTATTCTCGAGTATTTTATATTTTAATCGTTTCTTCGCATTCATTACAATGATTTCTTTTATTTTAGCCCACCATGCATCATGCGCATCTTTTGAGCATTCATGACCCATGGTTTGCCCGCGAAATGTCCCATCAGTGATGGTTGGCTGTGTGTTTAGTGCTTGAGTAAGAGGAACAATTCCACTCTGAGTTGGAAGGTTCACTTTGGTCAATTCGCTTGGTTTGGTTGGTTAAGAGGTCCCCGTCTGGAGTTTTAGTCTGTTTCTTTATTTTTTGCTGCTTATTCTGGTCTCCTTATTGGTCCGAGGGATTGTGTCTCCCATGAGGTTGATTGTGTGTTTCTTTTTATTTAGTTTAGTTCCTCCAGATTGGTGTCGCTTTTGGTCTAATCATTCCTTGTGTTTGGTTCAGAGTTTTTCGGAAGATTCATATCGCTTGTTGGTAAAAACGAGTGTCGTTTTACCTTAACGTCAGCTTTTTAGTCCGCTCCGCTTCATTTTCGCTTCATCTCCATGTTCCATTTTACTTTCGCTTCACCTCCGCTCGCTCCCCTGCAGAGAGGACGTTAAGGAGGGGCATCATCTGTTGACACACGTTTTTTGTCGATAAATTGAGTCATTTCTCTTACTCCCATTTGTTGATGCCTCGAGTTATCCGTTACTCGTTGGGCTATTTTCTGGCACGTTCTGGGTCAATTTTATGGGTAGCCTCCCTCCCTAGCTAAGTTTGGTTCAATTCAGGGCTTAATGGGCCTTGATTATGGTTGGTCAAGCATTTTCATGGTTTTCAAGTGTCCAGCGACATGTACGGTTCATACCTGGCCGCTCAACGATGTGCGGTTGTCTATAAACCGTCCATACATTTATGGAATATTTTGGTTAATTTTCAGAATTTCCACCGACATGCTTTTGTGCGGTCTCATATTAGCCGTCCAAAATGATGGACGGGCTAATTGTAGCCGTTCTTCCCCCAGAGTCCTACGCTTCGTTGTTTTCTCATATAATTACCCAATTAATCTATTTATCAACGACAGGGCTAGAACGGTCGGCCTTTGGCCGCTCTTATTCTTGAACGGTCTAATCCTAGCCGTTCATCTGTGAGAGTCCAACGGTGAGGTTCTCGATTGGTTTAATGGATAAATGGTTGGATAATTCCTCTATATTTTAGTTTCCACCGACAGGTATGGACGGTTTAGTGGTAGCCGCTCAACACGACGAGTGGTCTATCGTAAGACTGTTTAACTGCTCGCATCCTGAAGAATTAAGAGATTTTCTCTTTCCATTCGTGGATTATCCCCCAACTTCATCCAGCCATTTCTCCGTGAATATTGAGTCATTTTTGGTGTCATTTCTTCTAGTTGAAAGATAATTCAATTATCTTTAACTTCCCTGTTATTATCTCGACCTGAAAATGGCTAGAAACTCTAATTTCGAGCTATGACCCTAGGTGCTCTATACATAGACCCTGAGGCCCAGCTTTGAAAGGGGGGGGGGGAGATTTTTGATCGACGGCGAAGCCCTGTCTAATCTTTGAGCGACCTACGACAAGGGAGGGAGGCCTTCTACATCCACACAGGCCTCCGGTTTAAGGGAGTATCTCATTAGTTGTGTCTTTAGTTCGTTAATCCGTCGTTCTCTCTTGTTTGCATGCATCATCTTCTCCACGTTTCTTCCATAATTTTCTCATTCTCTTGCATCATTCACACACCCTCCTATGTTTTTGACGCCCCCCAGGGGTTTAAAAATCCCCAGGTATCCCTCATTTCATTTAGTCATATTCATTTCATTCCATTTTAGCATTTGCTACACTCTCTAGTTCTAATTTGGGTTTCCTTTCGTGTTCTACACATGGTTTTGCAGGTCAGCAACACACTAGCATGAGGCCCATCCTTTCCGGCCGGCCGGAAAGGGTGGAGGTTGGACTCTTACAACTTCTGGCGTGGTGGCCTTGCGCGGTTCCCAACTTTTCGTTCAAGGAGACGTATGGTGGTATCTGGGCCATTCTTCTTCTCACTGCGGTTGGGTCAGAGCCGTTCATCTGCCAGAAGTTCTTCATCCTGCATCCTCTGCAGCGCCTTTAGATGGCCTGTCGTGCGGCCACTCATCCTTACAGGCGGTTCCTCCTGAGCCGTGCATCCTCTCGGTGCCGCTCTTAAGGCAAGTACCTCTTCCCCTTTCCAAGATACGGCGTGTTCATCACGTTCGGCATCTTGGTGGCGATCACATACACTCCACACCCTTCCCCTTGTTATCTACTTATTGCTTAGTTCTTCACATTACACCAGTAAAGAAGGGGTTGGAAGGGTCATCAAAAGGGGAAGAGTAGAAAAAACACGTCAACAGCACCGACCTGACAAGTTGGATATAAACCGCCAGATATAAGCCAGACGGCCTTGAAGAGATCTCAGGTTGGAGATATTCCTTGGTGGAGGTAACCATGGATTGCCTTGCCCTTTGCAGGGTCTATTTCAATCCCCCGATATCTAACAATAAAGCCCAAGAATTTTCCACTCGACACTCCGAAGGAGCACTTCATGGGGTTCATCTTTAGTTCATACTGCCTGGGCATCTGAAATATGACTCGGAGGTCCTGCAGATGGTCTTCTTTTCTTCTGGTCTTGACTACCAGGTCATCTATGTAGCACTCGACCTTGTGATAGAGCAGCTCATCAAAAATTCGGGTCATTGCTTACTGGTAAGTTGCGCCAGCGTTCTTCAGACCGAACGGCATTCTTTTGTAGTGGTAGATACCCTTGGGGCTTGGAAAGGCAGTGTGGACTCAGTCATGCTCCACGATCCATATTTGGTTATAACTAGACGATCCATCCATTAATGACAGAGCTTTGTGACCGGTTGTATCATCGATCATAACCTCTGCTATTGGCACCGGAAAGTCATCCTTAGGACATGTCTTATTCAGATCTCGGAAGTCTACACATATCCGAATCTGCCCATTCTTTTTTTTCACGGGCACAATATTGGCCAGCCACATGGTATATTGATTCTCTTCGATAAAACCCACATCAATGAGCTTGTCTACTTCATTACATATATGAGTGATGAGCTCGAGTCTCATGCATCGTGGCTACTGCTTTACTGGCTCTGCTTCGAGATTTATGGCCAGCTCATGCTGTAAAACTGCGGGGCTAAGTCCTGTCATTTCTTTGTAACTCCAGGCAAAGCAATCCCGATATTCTTGCAACAACTGGATGTACAGCTTCTGCTCTTCAGGAGATAGTTTAGCACTGAGGAAGGTTGGCATGGGGTCATCCTCACTTCCCAAATTGACTTCTATTAGCTCATCAACCGTGGCTTGGCCTCCGTCTTCTATTTCTGGAGAAGCCGACTTGAGGTCGATGAAGTCTGGAACATCATCCTCAAGTTCAAAAACTTCAACCTCTTCATTGTGTTGCCCCTAGACCCTGTTGGGAGCTTCTAGTTCAACCAGTGGTGGCTGTGCGAATTGTTATGTCATTGGGCATTTTGCAATTCTAGCTTCAGCTGCTGAGCTAGTAGTCTAGAGAGGCTAACATCTGTTCATCATTGGCTCGGAGGGATGGTGTTCCGGCCTTAGAATGGGTAAGGACGATTTCATCCTCATACTACTTTGAATTGCCGCACCCTTAATGGAGGTGGCTTGTTCTTTTTTGGCAGGTATTTCCCGATTAGCATCAACAACAATTCCTCTGATCGGCCCAAGGGGTGCTAATGTTATCGCAAAAGGAGGATTACAGGAGAAGGAAAGTCTTGCTTCTTCACTGTCTTCGGCTTCGCTGTTGCTGGCCGTGTCAAATCTGGCTTGGCAAGACAACTCTTCAGGGTAAACCTGCTCCCAACACCTATAGGAAGCAATGGCTTCTGATTCTGGGTCTCTCAATCGAGCCAACCCGGGATATTCAGTCCCCGTCGGGTATTCATCACAAGTTGCCCCCGGTGGACTATTCTTTGTTGAGAAGAAAGTGGAAATGGTATCCACCTCATAGTGCCCACTGTAATAATATTCTTCAAGGGTGAAGCCCAACCCTAGGTGTTGGGAGACACACCTTAATTCTTTATCTAGGCTGGCCGGGTACCAAAGCCTTTTGAATGCTTCTTTCTCTTTGCGAGGCTGGCCAGCGAGGATGTGCTGCTTCCGGAACATCTTAGCCTGTAACATCCCGAGAATTTAATTAGAACTAAATGGTGGAATTTAAAATTTTCTTTTAGGAGAAATTCAAATAAATTATAAAAATCCTGAAAAATGATAATCGTGTAGAGGACAAAAAGTTTAGACTATTGTCCTTCTAAGTCACACCCTAATTAAAATCCTAACCAAGCCAAATTAAGACATTAAGACTAAAATTGAACCTTAGAGTAACCAGACCTTAGATCGCTTAATTTGAGCCCAAATCGTGATCATTTGAGCTCAAATCAAGCCCATTAGATCGACCTCAATCGGTAGCCCATTAGCCATCTCAATCCACGCCGAAACCCTAACTCTAGAATTCGAATTTGAGGCGAGACGACGGCGTGACCGGGTCAATGCGCGAATATTGCACGATCAGAGTTTGTGGACTCTTCCAGCGTAATCGATGCCTCTAGAGTTCAATTGATCCTATAAATTAGACCCTACCCTGACCTTAAAATGCTGTTTTACTATGGCGACTGGCGAGGAGCGCGTTCGAGGGAGAATTCATCGAGTTAGAGAGGGTGTTCTTCGTGCGATCTTGGTGGCCTGCGTCCTCTTCCTCTGACTTCGGTAGGCAATAGTGGCCTAAACATAAGTTAAATTATACCCTCGCATGCGCCTTTCGGGCTTGTTTCTATTAGTAGCAAAAGCCCTAAAATTTCATCCTGTGTAGAGCTTGTATTAATGATTTTAGTAGAAGCATGTCGATTTAGGGTTCCGTCCTCGATAGCTTCCTTATATTGTTTGATTTTCGGTTGTATAGCAGGCTAAAAACCAATTAATCATGCCTATTTGCGTGAATTTTTATGCTCTTTCAATTGCTTTCATTTTGCCCAATTATTGTTTAGTGTATCATTCGGATTTGGCGTGGCAAATTGTGTCTATCAAAGATCGTCGGAGACCGGGCTGCCGACCTGTTTGCGGTTGTAACAGGAACCACCTCGGGTCCTTAGCAGTCGCTCGATAGACCGTTTCATCGGTTACTGTTCTGGATTCCGCAGCCTATCAAATGACCGTTTAAGGAATCCAGCAGTCACTCGATAGACTGTTTAAGGAATCCTAGCCATGTCTAAGTTTACCAAATTGCCCCTGACTCGACCTGACATATGTGGGCTGGACCCTGGTTCAGTTCCATCATGTCTTGGGTGGGCTGGGAGCCCATTATGTTGACTACTTCAGTCTTGCTGGGCCCAAAATAGTTGCGGTTGTCATTGGATTATTTTCATCCTCCAAGCGGCCATCCAAGGACCGTTTCTAGATGGGGCGGCCCAGTAAAGACAGTTTAACTTTGCGGTGGTCCAGGAACTTTCTCGTACTTAGCGGCCCCCTGTGGATCGTTTTCATTTGGAAAACGGCCCATCGAGGACCGTTTTAATTCTTGACTCTGGGTCTCGTTCTTCTGGACCAGTATCGCTTGGAGCGGTCCATGTTAGACCGCTTTTGTCTTGTTGCAGCCCATATATGACCGCAACTCAGCCTGAAGCTTGTTTCATGTGTTTCTTGTGTGTTCTGGTAAGCTGAGCCAAGATGGGCTTAAGTTACAATAAATCCTTATTTTTGTTCTTGTCCTTTACAAGCCATAAATCTTATGGATTTCCATTCTATTATTGAAATCTCTCTTGATCTTAGAAATTAAGTTACATAGCTTGACCTTGGAATTCTTGGCCGATTCCAATGAATGTCTAGATATTACTTGGGATCTCTGATCCACCAAATCAATGCCAACCCATCATAAGGGCCCGATCTGATCCTGGGAGGAGCGCCCGAAAAGTACTAGTGCCTCGGGGAGTTGTAATGACATGGTGAGGTATTGCTCCGAGTGCATGACTAGCGTGTGTCTACGACATTCATCCATTTTCTTTGTACATCTATTAGATTCCGACATGGAATTTATGACTTGCCTGTTTGCGTGCTTGATCGGCCAATTTCTGGAAATTGATATATCTATATTCAATTAATTCTATTGTTTTCATTTCCATCAATTCTTATGTTAACTTGTTTTATCATTCTTAGTTCGCATGCATGACAGTTAATTAACATTGTTAACTACTTAAACTTTGCCTGCTATTACCTACTGAGCATTCGCTCACCTAGTTTTTTCCCCCATTTTCAGGTAGCTCCGATGAAGAAACACAAACGGACAGGGATGGGAAAGAGTAAAGACCCGGAGTGGAACTATTATATGTGCTTGTGGCAGATGTCTTAGTAGAGTTTGGAGCAGTAGAGTTTTGGTCTAAATGAGTCCTCGATAGAGTTGTAATCTTTTCTTTCTTCTTTTCTTCGAGTTGAAATGTAAGATGTTTGGAAACATTTTATTCTCTAATTATGAGTAAATTGGTAATTATAGAGTAATTCCTTCTAGTTGCAATTATGATCTCTTAATTCTGTTATCGCTCTGTTTATCATGAATGTATATAACTGCCGCATCCCGATATTCTGTGTCGGGGCGTGACAGTTTTGTGTTATCAGAGCCTAGGTTTTCTTAGTTCCTAGGTTTCTAAGTAATGTCACAGAACATGTAACCTTGTTAAAAGTCTAAGGGTCCAACCCGGTGAAATGGGGTAGAGATTGGGGCTGAGTAAATTGATTAATTCTAAAAGAGACTCTGTTAGGCCATTCTTAACTTAACTTTTCCCTACATGTAGGCAATCTGTTCCATGGCAGCGGAACGTGTGCAGTGAAGAGACATGCAGGGAACCGTGCATGGTTTAACCCAGGCACTATAGCAAGTGGCCCAGGGTGCAGCACACCATGGGGCCGGTGATCTCCACCAAAATTTCTGAGGAATGAATCCCCCAAGATTTGGTGGATCGACAGATCCTGATGAAGCTGACAATTGGCTGAAGGAGATAGAGTGGGTTTTTAGTGTTATGCAGTGCAATGACCAGGATCGAGTTCTTTTGGCGACATTCCAGCTTGAACGCGATGCGCGTGCTTGGTGGGAATCGGTGGAAGCCACACTAGGCAATAGGCGTGCAACGTGGGAGGAATTTAGGGAGTTCTTTAATAGCAAGTACTTTTCAGACCGTATATAGGAGAAGAAGGTGGCAGAGTTTGCTGCTATGAAACAGAGGAACTTATCAGTTACGGAGTATGAAGCACAATTCGCCAGGCTATCTCGTTATGCACAGTACTTCGTATCCACCGAGAAGATGTGTCACGCCCCGAATCGATAGCAGCGGGAAGCCATGCTCGGAACGTGACAGGGAAACAATCATGATAATTCGAGCAGAAAATAAATGAACACAAAAATAATATTCAAACACATGGAGGCCATTAATTTGAGAAAAATATGATTTTTATTGATATTTAGATATTTAAATACAATGTGGACTCAATAAAGGAAATAAAGAAGAGAAAATAGCAAGACCACAATACTATCTAGACTCAAAAAAATAAAAGACTCCGGTCTCTAAGCTCTAGGTTCACTCGATCACGCTGACCCGATCCCAATTGTAAACGTTCCACCTACAGTGCTACCTGAAAATGATGGAAATAAGGGGGGTGAGCGAGAAGCTCAGTAGGAATTATACTCTATCATCAGGTGAAGTTTCAGTAATTAATGATTTTCATGAATGTGTAAATAAAGCAAGAATTCAATAAAACAAGCTGGTAACCAACAAGATCATAAGATAATTGATAGCTAAATAGAAAGGAACATTTGCAAATCGAGGTAGCAAAATAAATAACCAGAATTTCATGTGAGTGGCCACATGCCAAGTCAAGTCAAGTCAATACATCATGAACGATAATAAGTGAATGGCCATTTATCAAG
The DNA here is from genome assembly GCA_022559845.1 of Amorphophallus konjac. Lineage (NCBI taxonomy): Eukaryota > Viridiplantae > Streptophyta > Magnoliopsida > Alismatales > Araceae > Amorphophallus > Amorphophallus konjac. The sequence continues at coordinate 119,221,177 of CM040126.1, read as the reverse complement.
TCAAGTCAAGTCGAGTCATGCAAACAAGCACTTCCTACTTTCAAGCAAGTATAGCAAGTATCACAAGAGTGTGGAATGTCGTAGACCCAACACGCTATATAGTATCGGTGCCAAATGCCACACATAGTCCTGATATAACTGCTATCACAACAACAAAACACAGAAAATCATATTAAATCATGATTTTAGCGGTCAATAACTGGGCCGCTACGATGATATTGACGGTCTAACCTTAGATCGCATACGGTTAAGTATAAAAGGCTCTTAAAGCGAACCCAAAAAGGTCCTCAATTTAGCCCAAATCAGAATGGGTCCAAACAAGAGTTCAGCCCACGAAGCTAAAGTCAAATAGAACGGATTGGGCTAGGTTCCAGACTAAACCTGTTGAGTTATGGCTTTGATGATTGTTGTGATTGTTAAGTTATGATTTTGATGATAACTAAACTTAATGTGTGAATAAGTGATGATAATTAAACTTGTGGTTGATTGCTCATGCTCGTGTTATCTATGTATGGTTGAGATGGCAAATGGCAACGGTTACATGGTCTTGATCCTTGGTTTGCATATGCTGGTTTTACAAGAGGCAAGAGGTTTCATAACCTCTTTAATGTGAACAAGTATGGTATTAACTCTGACTATCTTGCTTGCAGGATTAAACTCATGGCAGTCACTTGGTGAACCAAACGTGTGGATACTCTCCCTGCTCCTCTACAATCCAAAACATGTGGTATATGTCATGTACTGTCAAGAACCATTGATGAGACTGTTACCTTATCTTAGCATCGATCTCACCATGTGTATCTCATATACCTCTCCTTAATACACCTCATTCATGCATATTAAACATGAAACCCTTCTGGCCATCATGCGCCCTCGCCCGCGATCGACCTGCACGGTCAGGTCGCGGGGGGCAGAGCCCCCGGAACAAAATTTAGAAATGCTCAAATGGTTTAGACGTTTCAAATGCATAAACTAAGTGAATCCAATCCCAAAATGCATGGATTTGATATGGACATGAAGCCCTTGAATTATGGACATGTTTCCTTGGCTAACACTTCAACTTTGTAGGACTTGATCATTCCGGTCAACTAGAATCGCCAAACGTGAAAAGTCTCATATTACAGAACAGGCGGTCGACCGCCCAAGAAGGACCGGTCGATCGGCAGCAGCGGTCGACCGCCACCATATTGCCGGTCGACCAGAAATAACAGCAACCAATTTCTTACAGTGTTTTTATATTCCGGTCGACCACCAGCCCCGAGCCCCCTTTTGTTGAATTCGATTTCAAGCTCGTGGAGAGGAATCTTTCACCCATTCCTTTAATCCCACTGGCCATAATCTAGGAGGGATTTGTCGATCTGGTCTGGGGGTTGTCCATGGACCATTCAAAGGTTATAAAACATCTCATTGGAGCCAATAACCCTAACCATCCAAGAGGGTTTCAAGTGAGATCAAGAGGAGGCTATCCAAGGAGGAAGGAGAGGGTACTGTAGCTCCATGAACAGTACCTCATACAGCAAGATCTTCATCCATCTCCAAGGTGTTTGAAGCCAAATATGAAGCTAGCAACCTCCAAGGGAGTGAAGAAGCAAGCAAGCATTCAAGGAAGATCAAGGGGAGGCCGTCCAAGGAAGAAGAAGGGATGAAGCAAGTAAGCAAGCAAGAGATCAAGGGAAGACTGCCAAAGGGTGAAAGAACAAGGTTTTCACAACCCATCAAAAGCCATTCAAGTAAAGAAGGAATCAACGCAAGATCTGCATCATACACTCAGGGGGAGCCTAAATCAGGAGCATTCTGAACTGTGGTTTATTTGTTTTAGTGTCTTGTGCTTTGAGTTTCAAATTTGTGTTTCTTATAAACTACAAACTCGTGTGTGTGTGTGTGTGTGTGTGGATCGTTGTTGGATTCGTGGTCGTGTGTGTGTGTGTCGTATTTGGTTCGTGTGTGTGCGTGGATCTTCCTTGATCTGCGTTTGTGTGTGTGTGGATCTTTTAGATCCGTTCTGTCTCGTGTGTGTGGAATGCTTCACTTGTAGCAGCGGGTGTTGGTGTTGGTGATTCACTTGTTGGATCGTGTTGGAGACCTCGTCTCCGTGTGTGTGTGTTTGTCTTAGGGTGCGTCCCCGTGTGTGTGTACAGGCGGCGTCCTGCGTGTATAGTTGGAGCGTCGTCTCCGTTTGGGGATTTATCCCCGAGTGAAGCCTCACCGGGTTTGGTGAGGGGTAGACGTAGGACTACCGTCGTTGCATCCAAACCACCTTAAAAACCGTTGTACATTGTGTTTTGAATTGTGTGGTTTGGTCCTTTTCTTCTACCTCCATTCTACGTGTGTGTTAGTGTAATTGCGATTCTGAATTTATCTCTGTATATCTTGCATAATCTATATCATCATCTAATTAAGTTTGATAAATCCAATTTGTGAACAAACAGTTTTGAACCTCTTGATTAGCATTGTATCACATATTTCAAAAAGGCCAAAAGTTTTCGTAAAATTTGTTAACACCCAATTCACCCCCCTCTTGGGTGTCATTGATCGTGGGACTTCAATTGGTATCAGAGCCAAGGCTCTAATTTCATAGATCTAATGATCTAGAGTGATCCAGATCAATGACTACCATTATGTACACTTTGAATTCTTCACCGGTGTTTGATGGTTGCAATTTCGATTTGTGGTTAGGAAGAATGTTCAGTCTAGTCAATTCATACGACCCTAAACTATGGAAGCTTGTCTCTTATGGTCTCTATGAATTGCCTAAAGACAAAGCTATATGGGCTGAAAATCATAAGCATAAACATGATCAAAATCGGTTGGTTTTAAAGCTGTTCACTGCTGCAGTCAATTCTAATCAGTTTCCTTTTATCTCCCATTGCAGGTCCGCAAAGGATATCTTGGATGGCTTAACCAAAGTCCAGGAAGAGCATGAAGACCAATGCCTTGTGGCAGGTACGAGCGATCAAGGGAGTGATCAGCAAATTGAATCAAGCTCAAAGGTAAATTTTGATTCTGATAATGAAGATGGAGTTAGTTATGAAAATTTGTTGATTGCATATGATGATCTTGCTTAAAAATACAAAAAGCTAAAATCTGAAAACAAAAAAATGAAAAAGGATGCCTGACAAAATAAGTGTAATTCCTCTTGTAGAAAATGCTTGCATCTAGAGGAAATGATTGACGCTCATGTGTTTGACATTGAATTTCACAAAGATCAAATATGTTCCTTAAGAAATGAAAATAAGGAGATGACTGCAAAACTGAATTCTAGGGCCGATGATCAAACCTTGATAAATGAACTGATTCATGATAAAAAGCTTGTTAAAGAAAATGAGAAACTAAAGGAATTGAACAAGGCCATTTCTGAAAGATTGTTGACTCTTGAAAAAGGAAAATCTGTGATTGTTAGAGAATGTGAAAATATGGATGAACTTAGGCAAGATGTAGAATGCCTTAAGACTACCAATGCCATGTTGAATGTTAGTCTTTCCACTTGTGAAGAAGAACTTACCAATTCTGAATTACAAATTTCATCTCTTCAATCTGAAATTCTTGACTTGAATGATTCGCTGTCTAGATTTGTAAATGGTCAAGAAAACTTGAACAAATTGCTTGGGATGAAAGTGAATTTTCAAAGGGAAGGGCTATGTTATAATCATGTGAACAAAAAGAAGTTTGAAAATAAAGTTTATACATCCTTTGTGCATAATTCAAATATAGCCAGCACATCAAATGAAAATCGAAAAAAGGAAAATCATGTTGCACACACACATGCATCCACAAAGAAAATCAACTTGCATCAAAAATCAAAAATGCTGCTAGCACTTCCATGCATGTTAAACATACTTCTGCCTCACACACACAACCACCTAGAAAGAAACTCTCATATTTTTACTGTGGTAAATCTGGACATGCCATGCATGATTGTTTTATTATGAAGAATGATGATTTGAGAGCATGTAAAAATCAAGCTGTTTTGACAAATGTAAAGAGAGCCTTCACCACAAAATCTTCCATGCATTATAATCACCGTGGTAAAAGGAGTCATACAACTTCACACTGCTGGTTATTGTTGAAGAGAAAGAACTCCTACTCAACACATCATGCTCACACACACAAATCAGTAGAACCCATGAGAAGAAAGAAGATGATGCCACGTGCCTTCTACCATCACTTTGACAAATCTGGAAGTGTTAAGCATGATTATTTTCTTGTGAAAGATGATGATTTGAATGTTGTTAAGGAGTGGAAGCCACGTGTCAAAAATGCTGCTAACTCACAAGGACCCAAGATGGTTTGGGTACCTAAGAATGCAAATTGAGAAATCTATTTTGCAGGAGTGCCATGGAAATGGAAAGTATGACATCTGTTTTCATCAAGAAAGTAAGGCATACGAGTCAAGTGACTCAAGCAAGGTTAGAAGAAAAGTCAAAAACTGAATTTGATTTCTCAAGTGATATCCCTCCCACTCTCTCCACTAAAAGTGTTATGTCGTGATTTACCATGTGCTGTATAGTTATGTGATCATGCATGAGTCTGTACATGCATTCCATCCATAGATAGTTGCATACCCTTGTGCATATCATCCTCATATAGCATCTTGTTGAAGTGGAGTTTTGAAATCGTCAATAAATCTCACTGCATATACTGAGTTTGCATAAGCTTTCACGTACTGTCATGCATAAATTAAATATTATGAATTCATGTCATAATGCATAGCAATCCTCCTACTTTCACCACCTTGACTACATAGTATATCAAATGGTGACATGTGGAAGAGCAGGTTACGCCTATCTGAAAGCTATCACTACGCGTGAGGTGATATTCAGATCTAAGTTCTCCGCCCGGTACTATGAGTCAATCAGTCACAGGCTGCACATGGCATTAGGATGTTAATGAACATCTTACATTCATGCACACACTAAGGGGGGGGGGAACCACATTCGTCATATCAACTTAATATTTAGGTTCACACACGAGTCATGTATTGCATCTAGAGCTGTCTAGGGGATGTTGGTTGTTAAAATAATTTATCATGCCATTGTCAATAAATTTGAATCGAAATTGACAACTAAAGTCTTCTTGTCCTTGGATGTAGATTATACTCCCAAAATCCAAATGATGATGGCTAGTCATGGGAAAGCTTGAGTCAATGAAAGGAATACATTGCAAGGATGAAAATGATGAGAACCCTCTCAAGTTGCTACATGAAGATGGGATACTTTGCATAGAACAACCTCCAGGATCGACTCAAGTACAGGCTGGTGAAAGTCTTCAACGTGCTGAAGCAAGTACCTAAGACATGGTATGAAAGGCGCACATCCCTTTTGACTCAGAATGGAATCAATAGATTGCAGGTGAAAGGCTTGGAAAAAAATGGATGCTCAAGGCAAAGGTAAGAAAGCAAAAGCTGAAAATTAACCTTCGTGAGGTTAGTCATTTTGGTGCTTGAAGGCCTACGGTATTATCTTCTGAACTAAGGTAATTCACCCTTTTGCTAAGAAAATGGAAATTCATGCATTAGTCTATGGGACTTAGTGATGTTATTCTGATGACAGGTATTATTTCTACATACCTGAAATGATTGCTCCTCCATTCTGCTATGATTAACTTGCTTATTGGTGGAATGAAACTGGAAATCTTGAACTTTATGTTGACCTTTGAACATCCTTCAATCTGACTGCTTGAGCACATTTAAGCTTAATTGAGTATCTGGTATATCAAATACTGAGTAGTGAAAAGGTGGATTATCTTCACCTGGAAACTCTCACTATGTGTGAGTTGGTCTTTGGACCAAAGTTCTCCGCCTTGTACTAGAACTAGAAGAAATCGATTGTTTGGCCTTGAAAGAATTTTTCTGATGCTATTATTTGCTCCTTGTTAGCTAGCCCCATGTCATAAGAGAAACATTGCACTTTCACTGAATTTTTCTGAGATTCATGTTTTTGTCAAAGGGGGTCTTGCTTGCTAAACAAGTTGAAATGAATGCTATTTCATTCTCTATTGACTGAGTGAACTCCAATTGAAACATGCAACATGCTCATAATGAATTGCTTCAAAATTTCTAAAATTAATCCTTGTTGAAGTGAAGAGTTCTGCAATGGAAATGTCAACTCCTGAATGACTAGTGATTGATTTCAAAACCTTTGAAAATTTGTTCTTACCAATTTCTGACAATAAATGGTTTCCACTGCATGCCAAATGATTTTTGCACCTTTGTATACAAACCACTTATGATGAATAATGTCCCATGCTCATCTTTCAAATCTGAATTGCTCTCTTGTATATAGTGTCATTTTTCATCTTGCATTCCATTCTCACATAGTTATAGGTTGCATGCATCATAATTCAATGCATAAGGTGCTTTTAGATCATTCAAATGAAAATCAAAAGTCTGAATCACTTTGCACATTGCATCGCATTCTTATATGCTCATACGTTGTTTTGCATTGGAACTCATGCATTAGTCGCACTTAGTTCATTCAGTTGGCATCCATTCAATTGGTATCAAATTGACATCACATTGCTCGCATGCATGTCATAGTGCATTTGCATAAACTCCCAATGTGTGCTTGCTTGCTATTATATGTTATTCACCCCTATCCTTGAAACTTCTATGACCTTATGTCTTCTTGATATATAATGTTGCATTTGGGACATTATTGGAGTGTTTCATGTCGTACACTCTAGGGGAGTTCATATTTCATAAGTGCATCTATTTAGGGGGAGTTGCACTGTTATGTATTCATGATATTTTTGGTATACATGCTGAATCAAATTCGCACACTTCATGCATAAAATGTGAAAATGAGTGTTAAAGATAAGGATATATAAATTTCTTTTCAACACTCTCGAGATGTTAAACTTGCTGTATGAATGTTGAAGAGACAGTTGAGGAAAAAGTTACCTACCTATCCTTTTTAAAAAATATCGAATGAAAATGAAAGATAGAGCAATGCTCGGTCTCACTGAGTAAACTGGGCACATGTCACCTGAGACGTGATGTGTTTCATATCTGAAAAGTGTTGACTAGTATCTCTGTTCAACATGAGGTGAAATGATTCAGTATTCTGAGTAACCGGAGATTCTGGCATGAGCTCCATGCGTCTACTCACATAAAAAAGAATTATTTGAACCTGATCACTCTTGAAAAATTCTGACTATCATGTGATATTGGTTGAGTTAAAAAATGTTGGTGAAAACTCATTGTGGTAGAGCGTAGCCTCCAATACGATGTTCTCAAAATTAAAATGCAGTCTGTAAAATGTCTCCTTGTGATAATCTGAAAATCTGAATATCCATATTGCAACTATCATTTATCATGTTACTCACTTACACATCTGAAAATTTGATTTAATATGTATTCAGAAAGTTGATTGACTGCATTAGCAATTGCATGATTCTCCTATATGATTGCACAACCTCCCATGTGCTACACATATCCATTCCGATTGTCATGACCCTCATGCACCCTTCCTATACTTATCCCCTCTTATATACGTATGGGGGAGCTATATTGCATGTACATATACGTATTTATTTGATTGTACATCTCTTATGGCATCACTTGCAAGTGCTGCATTTCATATATTTCTAACCAAATTATAAAAATCAAAAAGTTTGAAAATCAAAGAAAATCTTTTTGCTATGCCCTCCTGCTCTTGCCTGTTGTGAAAATCTTACATGGGATCTAGATTTTGAATGCTCTCATGCTGAAGACCTCATCTTATGAATATCTTCCTCTTCTGGTTCATATCCTTGAGGCCAGTCATTACATTCAATTGGTATCAATACATGCTTGATTGAATTTGCGTTGAATGGTATCATATTAACTTGTGAGACTAATCACCAATTGATCTCATATGATTAGAATCATGTTGATTTGTTTGTCCATGATTTACCCTTACTTCTTCTGATTTGATAAGATGGGCTATTGCTGTTTCAAAGGGAGATAAGCTTGTTCTTCCTAATTTAGCTTCTACCAGCTTGTTGATATTGTTGATCATGTCACAAGGGGAAAAAAATCTGCATTATCTCGCATTTTGATTATGTCAAAGGGGGAGAAAAATTGATGATTGTGTGTGACAAGGGGAGAAGAATATACGTGACATTCTGTTGCATCATCACTAAGTTTGTCATCACCAAAAAGGGGGAGATTATTGAGTTATGATTTTGATGATTATTATGATTGTTAAATTATGGTTTTGATGATAACTAAACTTAATATTTGATTAAGTGATGATAATTAAACTTGTGGTTGATTGCTCATGCTCTTGTTATCTATGTATGGTTGAGATGGCAAATGGCAACGGTTACATGGTCTTGATCCTTGGTTTGCATATGTTGGTTTTACAAGAGACAAGAGGTTTCATAACCTCTTTAATGTGAACAAGTATGATATTAACCCTGACTATCTTGCTTGCAGGATTAAACTCATGGCAGTCACCTGGTGAACCAAACGTGTGGATACTCACCCTGCTCTTCTACAATCCAAAACATGTGGTATATGTCATGTACTGTCAAGAACCATTGGTGAGACTCTTACCTTGTCTTAGCATTGATCTGACTATGTGTATCTCATATACCTCTCCTTAATACACCTCATTCATGAATATTAAACATGAAAGCCTTCTGGCCATCGTGCGCCCTCACCCGCAGATCGACCTGCGCGGTCAGGTCGCGGGAGGCGGAGCCCCCGGAATAAAATTTCGAAATGCTCAAATAGTTTAGACGTTTCAAATGCATAAACCAAGTGAATCCAATCCCAAAATGCATGGATTTGATATGGACATGAAGCCCTTGAATTATGGACATGTTTCCTTGGCTAACACTTCAACTTTGTAGGACTAGGTCATTCCGGTCAACCAGAATCGCCAAACGCGAAAAGTCTCATACTGCAGAACTGGCGGTCGACCGCCCAAGAAGGACCGATCGACCGGCAGCAGTGGTCGATAGCCACCATATTGCCGGTCGACCGCCAACCCCGAGCCCCCTTTTGTTGACTTCGATTTCAAGCTCGTGGAGAGGAATCTTTCACCCATTTCTTTAATCCCACTGCCCACAATCTAGGAGGGATTTGTGGATCTGGTCTGGGGGTTGTCCATGGACCATTCAAAGGTTATAAAACATCTCATTAGAGCCAATAACCCTAACCATCCAAGAGGGCTTCAAGTGAGATCAAGAGGAGGCTATCCAAGGAGGAAGGAGAGGGTACTGTAGCTCCGTGAACAGTACCTCATGCGACAAGATCTTCATCCATCTCCAAGGTGTTTGAAGCAAATCTGAAGCTAGCAACCTCCAAGGGAGTGAAGAAGAAAGCAAGCATTCAAGGAAGATCAAGGGGAGGCCGTCCAAGGAGGAAGAAGGGAAGAAGCAAGTAAGCAAGCAAGAGATCAAGGGAAGACTGCCAAAGAGTGAAAGAACAAGGTTTTCACAACCCATCCAAAGCCATTCAAGCAAAGAAGGAATCAACGCAAGATCGGCATCATACACTCAGGGGGAGCCTAAATCCGGAGCATTCTAAACTGTGGTTTATTTGTTTTGGTGTCTTGTGCTTTGAGTTTCAAATTTGTGTTTCTTATAAACTGCAAACTCGTGTGTGTGGATCATTGTTGGATCCGTGGTCGTGTGTGTGTGTGTCGTATTTGATTCGTGTGTGTGCGTGGATCTTCCTAGATCTGCGTTTGTGTGTGTGTGTGGATCTTTTAGATCTGTTTGTTTCGTGTGTGTGGATTGATGCACTTGTAGCAGTGGGTGTTCGTGTTGGTGATCCGCTTGTTGGATCGTGTTGGAGACCGCGTCTCCGTGTGTGTGTGTGTGTGTGTGTGTGTGTGTGTGTGTGTGTGTGTGTGTGTGTGTGTGTGTGTGTGTGTGTGTGTGTGTGTGTGTGTGTTGGGGCGTGTCCCTGTGTGTGTGTGTGCAGGCGTCGCCCTGCGTGTGTGGTTGGAGCGTCATCTCCGTTTGAGGATTTATCCCCGAGTGAAGCCTCACTGGGTTTGGTGAGGGGTGGACATAGGACTGCCGTCGTTGCATCCGAACCACCTTAAAAACCGTTTTGAACCTAGGACTGCGCTGTACATTGTGTTTTGAATTTTGTGGTTTGTCCCTTTTCTTCTACCTCCATTCTACGTGAGTGTTAGTGTAATGGTGATTCCAGATTTATCTCTATATATCTTGCATAATCTATATCATCATCAAATTAAGTTTGATAAATCCAATTTGTGAACAAACAGTTTTGAACCTCTTGATTAGCATTGTATCACATATTTCAAAAAGGCCAAAAGTTTTCGTAAAATTTGTTGACACCCAATTCACCCCCCTCTTGGGTGTCATTGATCGCGGGACTTCAAAACCCAAGACCATTACTTAACCTAGGCCAAGAGGGGGATAGCGGTCTAAACCTGGGCTGCCAAGGATCGCTTAGCTGTCTCAAGTTGGGCCGCTACGGTCGCAGAGCTGTCCAGATTTGGACTGGCCCAAACACGAATCAAAACACGTCCAGGGGTTCAGGTCTTGGGGGTACAACACGCCCGACGTCCTGGTGGGAATCCCAAGCTCACGGGGACTTACAGAGGTCTCATAATACTGGTCCTACTCCGATGGAAGGAATATCCGGCGGAGAGTCCCAACTATTACCAGATTGAGGCTATATGAAACATGAAAAACGAGACGATGCGGTCAGTCAATCCCACCGGAGTAACATGACTGTCAAACAATGATATCAGTAACATAATATGAAGAATGTATAACAGCAGGATGTGAGATTACAAGATTAATTACCAAGCTTTTATCAAGTTTCTTATGATCATTAACTTATGATTGTCAAACCAACTTTCATGTGAATAAATGGAAATTTATGTTTCTAACCATGATACTAGATTAATATTGCGTTCTCCATAGTTACAGGTCCAAATATCATGTTAAACAGGGTCTGTTCTCTAGTTAAAAATGCATAAAACAGAGTTTAGAACTTCCTGCCAGAAGCCCTGAAACGGTCTGTACAAGGGCCGCCTGAATGATAAAACAGTCTATCGTAGGGTCATTTCTTGATTAGGAAGTACATATAGAAAATTTTTATTAAATTTGAAAACACGAGGCTTGAAGCGGTCTATCGGGCGACCGCTATATTACTAGCGGTCTCTAAAAGGACCGTTTCATTCAACCCGATCCCAGAACATAAAAACGTCTGACACCAGTCTAATGAAAGCAAGATTTAAACATGAATATAGCATGAAAATTAGGCTATTTGCTGTCAAAATGTAGGTAACTCAAAAACGAACATCGTGGTATAGTCAATTTAAAGATTCCACTATGATTACTTCATGTAAATCAAACAGAAAGAATGGGGGTAAAAACCCTAATTATACATGCTAAATAAAATCATGAATACGCCCATTATAGACAGCCAAAATTGGGCAAATTGGACTCAAAAGAAAGCTAAGGAGGAGATCTATCTACCCATATTATTTAATTTGATTGAACCTGAGAGAAACCTACCGATTTGGAAGAAGAAAGGGAAGACGCGCTAAAACTCTAATCGTGAACACGTCACCGTTCTCGCCCTGATTCGCCCTCGATCGACCACGATTGCTTGCGCCACATGTTGGAAAAATAAAAGGAGATCTAGGGCTGCGAAAGCGCTCTATTTATGGCGTCCAAGGAGGTTTCTAGAGGTCAAATTGGACTCGAGAGTCCAAGGAAGAAAAATCGGCGAAAACTCTGGGATGAAGCCTAATCCGCCACCGCCGCCGTCGCCAATCTATGGGTCTAGGGTTAGGGTTTCGAAGGATGAATCGATCTACTAGGGTTAACCTTTCGATTGGGCCTGGTTTGGGCTCAAATGGTTAAGAAATGGGCTCTAATTTGATCGTTTAAGATTGACCTATTAAAATAACGAATTTAGCCATTAATTCTTTAATTTAGCCCTATTAAATTTTTATTAGGGGTCAGCCCAGTTGACATTATTGTTAAACACTTCGTTCTCTACATGAATATAATTTTTTCATATTTTTAGAAATTAGTCAAAACTTTATCCTACGGGTGAAATTGCATTAATTTAATCTATATGTTCATATTATTGTGGAAAAATTCAATTGCATTGTGAAATATGAAATTCTTTTTATGATCATTGCAGAAAATAATTATTTCTTTTGATTGACATAATTTGGCTGCTTTCAAAAATAAACAATATTCTTTAATTAGGAAAATTATAAAAATAGCAAGGAAAAAAATCTTTAATTCTTACACATATTTCAAAATTTTACTTTTATATTTTATTATTTAACTGGGGTGTTACATCCTCCCCCACTTTAAGAAATTTGGTCTCCAAATTCGTCAATCGCCATTAGCTATTCGCAAAATAATATGGTAATCATACAATTAATGGAATGCAAAAGAATTTAACTAGAGTTAAGGATGAGAGAGAACGATACCTTATATAATTCTTCATTTGATAGAAATCAGTTCTAATTTACTTGTGGAAGTAGCTTAGGACAATTAGCCATTACATGATCTTTATTTTCGCAACGAAGACACGCTCCGCTCCTTCACCAACACTCCTTGATTATATGACCAACTTTGTGACAGTGAAAACATTTCATTTGCGAAAGATTATGCATTTTCTTCTTATTACTTCGAAGCTTTTTACGATGGACTCGCCACCTTCCAGCGAAACCGAACCTTAGCTTACTCGTAGACCCTCTTGCTTTCATTTCAAAAAGGAGCTTAGATACCAACAAAATAAAAAAAAAATTATTACCCTTACACGTCGTGCTACGTAATCTTATACATATTTTATTACTTAACCCGAAGCACTACCCATTCTCTCCAGGTGACAAGGGATGATAGGGATTACACGACCTATCACTTAGGGTAACCTATACTTACAGATAAGAACCTAGGACTCAACAACCGAGGCACTGATATCACTTCTGTCAAGCCCCGAACCGATAGTAGTGGGAAGCGATGCTCGGAACGTGGCAGCGAAGCAGTCATGATAATTCGAGCAAAAAATAAATGAACACAAAAATAATATTCAAACACATGGAGGCCATTAATTTGAGAAAAATATGATTTTTATTGATATTTAGATATTTAAATACAATGTGGACTCAATAAAGGAAATAAAGAAGATAAAATAGCAAGACCACAATACTATCTAGACTCAAGAAAATAAAAGACTCCGGTCTCTAAGCTCCAGGTTCACTCGATCACGCTGACTCGATCCCAATTGTAAACGCTCCACCTACCGCGCTAACTGGAAAGGATGGAAATAAGGGGGGTGAGCGAGAAGCTCTGTAGGAATTATACTCTATCATCAGGCGAAGTTTAAGTAATTAATCATTTTCATGAATATGTAAATAAAGTGAGAATTTAATAAAACAAGCTGGTAACCAACAAGATCAGAAGATAATTGATAGCTAAATAGAAAGGAACATTTACAAATCGAGGTAGCAAAATAAATAACCAGAATTTCACGTGAGTGGCCACATGCCAAGTCAAGTCAAGTCAATACATCATGCACGATAATAAGTGAATGGCCATTTATCAAGTCAAGTCAAGTCGAGTCATGCAAGCAAGCATTTCTTGCTTTCAAGCAAGTATAGCAAGTATCACAAGAGTGTGGAATGTCGTAGACCCAACACGCAAGATAGTACCGGTGCCAAATGCCACACCTAGTCATTCACCTCCCCGGGGATCAAGTACTTTTCAGGTGCACCTCCCAGGACCAGACTGGGCCCTTTAATGTGTTTGCCTTGGCATTGATTTATTTGGATCATAGATCCCACGAAATCTAGACATCCACAAAGTTTAATGGCCAAGAGTTCCAAAGTTTAAGCTATGTAACTTACCAACTAAGATCAAATGATATTTCAATAGAATTGGAATCCATATCAAGTGGAAGAACAAGGATCAAGCAAGATTTCGCAGTTCAAGGTCAACCTTGATATGACTGCTATCATAACAACAAAATATGGAAAATCATATTAAATCTTGATTTTAGCGGTCAATAACTGGGCCGCTACGATGATATTGACGGTCTAACCTTAGACCGCGTACGGTTAAGTATAACAGGCTCTTAAAGCGAACCCAAAAAGGTCCTCAATTTAGCCCAAATCAGAATGGGTCCAAACAAGAGTTCAGCCCACGAAGCTAAAATCAAATAGAACGGATTGGGCTAGGTTAGAATTGACTGGGCTCAAAAGAATCAGACTAAACCCAAGCCCATTACTTAACCTAGGCCAAGAGGGAGATAACGGTCAAAACCTAGGCCGCCAAGGATCGCTTAGCGGTCTCAAGTTGGGCCGCTACGCTTGTAGAGTAGTCCAGATTTGGATTGGCCCAAACACGAGTCAAAACACGTCCAGGGGTTCAGGTCTTGGGGGTACAACCCACCCAGCGTCCTGGTGGGAATCTCAGGCTCACGGGGACTTACGGAGGTCTCATAATAGTGGTCCTAGTCTGACGGAAGGAATATCCGGCGGAGAGTCTCAACTATTACAAGATTGAGGCTATATGAAACATGGAAAACGAGACGGTGCGGTCAGTCAATCCCACCGGAGTGGCATGACTGTCAAACAATGATATCAGCAACATAATATGAAGAATGTATAACAGCAGGATGTGAGATTACAAGATTAATTACCAAGCTTTTATCAAGTTTCTTATGATCATTAACTTATGATTGTCAAACCAACTTTCATGTGAATAAATGGAAATTTATGTTTCTAACCATGATACTAGATTAATATTGCATTCTGCATAGTTACAGGTCCAAATATCATGTTAAACAGGGTAAGTTCTCTTGTTAAAAATGCATAAAATAGAGTTTAGAACTTCCTGCCAGAAGCCCTGAAACGGTCTATACAAGGGCCGCCTGAATGATAAAACGGTCTATATAAGGGCCGCCTGAAGGATAAAATGGTCTATTGTAGGGCCGTTTCTTGATTAGAAAGTACATATGCATAAATTTTATTAAATTTGAAAACATGAGGCTTGAAGCGGTCTATCGGGCGACCGCTATATTACGAGCGGTCTCTGAAAGGACCATTTCATTCAACCCGAACCCAGAACATAAAAACGCCTGACACCAGTCCAATGAAAGCAAGATTTAAACATGAATATAGTATGAAAATTAGGCTATTTGCTGTCAAAACGTAGGTAACTCAAAAATGCACATCGTGGTATAGTTAATTTAAAGATTCCACTATAATTACTTCATGTAAATAAAACAGAAAGAATGGGGGTAAAAACCCTAATTACATGAGCTACATAAAATCATGAATACGCCCATTATAGAAAGCCAAAATTGGGCAAATTGGACTCAAAAGAAAGCTAAGGAGGATATCTATCTACCCATATTATTTAATTAGATTGGGCCTGAGAGAAACCTACCGATTTTGAAGAAGAAAGGGAAGACGCGCTAAAACCCTAATCGCGAACACGTCACCGTTCTCGCCCTGATTCGCCCTCGATCGACCACGATTGCTTGCACCACCTGTTGGAAAAACAAAAGGAGGTCTAGGGCTGCGAAAGCCCTCTATTTATGGCCTCCAAGGAGGTTTCTAGAGGTCGAATTGGACTCGAGAGTCTAAGGAAGAAAATCGGTGAAAAATCTGAGATGAAGCCTAATCTGCAGCTATCGCCAATCTATGGGTCTAGGGTTGGGGTTTCGAAGGGTGAATCGATCTACTAGGGTTAACCTTTCGATTGGGCCTAGTTTGGGCTCAAATGGTTATGAATTGGGCTCTAATTTGATCGTTTAAGATTGACCTATTAAAATAACAAATTTAGCCATTAATTCTTTAATTCAACCCTATTAAATTTTTATTAGGGGTTGGCCCAGTTGACATTATTGTTAAACACTTCGTTCTCTACAAGAATATAAGTTTTCCATATTTTTAGAAATTAGTCGAAACTTTATCCTACGGATGAATTGCATTAATTTAATCTATATGTTTAGATTATTGTGGAAAAATTCAATTGCATTGTGAAATATGAAATTCTTTTTATGATCATTGCAGAAAATAATTATTTTTTTTGATTGACATAATTTGGCCGCTTTCAAAAATAAATAATAATCTTTAATTAAGAAAATTATAAAAATTGCAAGGAAAAAATCTTTAATTCTAACACATATTTCAAAATTTTACTTTTATATTTTATTATTTAACCAGGGTGTTACAAGATGAAGACCAAGTGATTTTTGAACGGGTTGAAGCTTCAATATATTAACCAGTTGGCACCAATGGAAATCTCTATGCCGAGATTGTTAGGGAAGCTCAAGTTCTTGAAGATACATTGGAGATGACGGATCGAATCCGAGGAAGAGACAAGAGGAAAGATTCAACAACTAGTTCTGGGAATTTTAAACCCACTAATGGCTAGAAGAGGCCCAACGGCGGGTCAAGTTCATCACAGGACAAGAAGTCGAGGAATGGTGATAAGAAGGCGGGTTCGGTTGTCCCGTCTAAGGCTATTTGCAAGTTTTGTGACCGGCCAGGTCACAAGATGAAGGAGTGTTGGCGCAAGCTAGGTGCCTGTCTACGCTGCGAAAGCCGGGACCATCGTATTCTTGAGTGTCCCCTCTCGTTCGACCAAGCTACGCCAAATAAGCGGCAAGGAGGTCAGAAGCGGCAGGGCAAGCTTCAAGCCCTACAGGAAACTGAGACCGAAATCACCGAGGAGGGTGGACTTGTTGAAGGTACACTTATTGTCTATGATAAGCCAGCTTTTGTTCTATTTGATACCGGAGCAACGCATTCCTTTATTTCTCAGAGTCTTGCTAAGTCCTTAACTGTAAAACCTATGTTAATGAATTCTCTATTGGAAATTTCAACCCCTATTAGTTCAGGTTCTGCAATCAAATATTACTACCCTTCTAGTAAGATCCTGATTAGTGGGTAGAATATGCCAGCTGATTTGGTTTGTATGGCAATGAAGGATTATGATGTGATCCTAGGAGCTAATTGGTTGGCTAGAAATGAGGCCAATGTTCATTGTAGAACTAGCTCGTGTCTTTTTCTGGACACCCCGAGCTTTCTTTTGTTGGGGTTAGGCACTCTAAGTTCGTGCCGCTTATTTCGGCTCTTTGACCTGAGAAGTTATTGAAGAAAGGATGTCAGGCTTTTCTTGCCTTGGTTTCTTTAACCAATAAGAAGGAGTTTGAGATTAAGGACATCCTTGTTATTCAAGATTTTCCAGATGTTTTTCCTAAGGATTTGCCGGGACTTCCACCTGAGAGAGATGTAGTCTTTTCTATTGATCTAATTCCAGGCGCGTCCCCTGTTTCTAAGGCTCCGTATCTTATGTCTCATGCGGAGTTGAGGGAATTAAAGTAGCAATTAATGGAGTTGCTCGAGAAGGGGTTTATTCGTCCGAGTACGTCCCCGTGGGGAGCCCCAGTATTGTTCATACGAAAGAAGGATGGTTCATTGAGACTGTGCATCGACTACCGGTATTTGAACCAGCTTACTGTCAAGAATAAGTACCCATTGCCGAGAATAGATGAACTGTTCGATCAGATAGTGGGAGCACAATATTTCTCTAAGATTGATCTTCGATCAGGATACCATCAGCTGCGGATCAAGGACGATGATATCTTTAAAACTACCTTCCGTAGCAGGTACCGGCATTTTGAATTTATGGTAATGCCTTTTGGACTAACGAATGCTCCTGTAGCTTTCATGCAGTTGATGAATAGTGTGTTCCGGCCCTACCTAGATCAGTGGGTCATGGTGTTTATTGATGATATCTTTATATACTCTAAGAGTAAGGAGGAGCATGCTGAGCACTTGAGGGTGGCATTGCAATTATTAAGAGATCATCAGCTGTATGCCAAGTTTAATAAGTGTGATTTCTGGTTGCATGAAGTGTCTTTTCTGGGACACATTATTGCTAAAGAAAGAATTTCTATTGACCGCTCAAAGGTGGAGGCAGTAAGAAACTAGGATAGGCCTGTGAATGTAACTGAAGTAAGAAGTTTTCTAGGCCTAGCAAGTTATTATCGGAGATTTATCAGAGATTTCTCCAAGATTGCGATACCCCTGACCAGATTGACCCACAAGGAGAATCAGTTTGAGTGGTCGAAAATTGTAAGCAGAGTTTCCAAACTCTGAAGGACTGTTTGACCACTGCCCATGTTTTGACTTTGCCTTCTAAAGAAGGAGGATTTGAAGTCTACATGGACGCTTCGGGCATTGGCTTGGGTTGTGTGCTTATGCAGAATGGCAGGGTGATAGCCTATTCCTCTAGGCAACTGAGGAAGCATGAAGAAAATTATCCCGTCCATGATTTGGAACTCGCTGCAGTAGTGTTTGCCTTGAAAATTTGAAGGCACTACTTATATGGAGAGGCTTGTATTGTGTTCTTTGACCATAAGAGCCTTAAATACCTGTTTTCTCAGAAGGAACTTAACATGAGGTAGAGAAGGTGGCTCGAGTATTTGAAGGATTTCGATTTCTCTATCGAGTATCATCCTGGAAAAGGTAATGTGGTGGCTGACGCTGTAAGCCTCAAGCCAATAGTAAAATTGTCAAGTCTCATGTTGCAAGAATGGAGACTGCTGGAACAGTTGGCTAGTTTAGACCTCAATGTTAGTAAGGATCGGGTCATGATCGCTCAGTTTCAGCTTCGCCCAGAATTATTGATGGAAATCAAGTCCCTACAAGGAAATGATCCGATGTTGGTAGAGATCAAGGAAAGTCTGAGTAATAGACCAGATTTTATATTAGCCGATGATGGCATGCTATTATTTCAAGGAAGAACATGTGTTCCTGATGTGGCTGAAGTAAAAGGCAAAATCTTAGAAGAAGCCCATAGGTCCAGGTATACTATTCACCTTGGAGGTACTAAGATGTACCAGGATTTAAAAAGGACCTTTTGGTGGCCGAGCATGAAAAAGGAAGTAGCAGAATTCATGAGTAGATGCTTGGTATGTCAGAAAGTAAAGGCTGAGCATTTCAGACCTGCTGGGAAGTTAAAGCCGCTCGATATACCACAATGAAATGGGAGAGCGTCGGTATGGATTTTATCATGGGTCTACCTAGGACTCATGGTGGACTTGATGCGATATGGGTTATTGTTGATAGACTAACTAAGTCTGTTCATTTCTTATCGATTAAGTCAAAGTGGACAGTTGATGTTTTGGCTACTCTTTATATGAAGGAAATTGTAAGACTTCATGGAGTACTGATAAGCATTGTGTCAGATAGAGACCCCAGGTTTACTTCGCATTTTTGGAGAGGACTGCAAGAGTCCTTGGGAACCCGTCTGAATTTTAGCACTGCCTTTCATCCTCAAACAGACGGGCAGACTAAAAGAACTAACCAGATCGTTGAAGATATGTTAAGGGCTTGCATGATTGATTTTAGAGGTAGTTGGCATGAGCATTTGGCTTTAATTGAGTTCGCCTACAATAATAGTGTTACCAGTCCAGTATCCAGATGGCTCCGTTCGAGGCTCTTTATGGAAGAAGTTATCGATCACCATTGTGTTGGGATAAGGTAGGAGAGAAGCAATGGCTGGGACCGGATCTCATTTCAGAGTCATCCAAGAATATCCGTGTTATCCGAGATCGTCTGCAAGTGGCACAATCAAGGTAGAAAAGTTATGCCGATAGTAGGAGAGCCTTGGAGTTTCAAGTAGGCGAGCATGTATTCTTGAAGGTTTCACCTAAGAGAGAAATTTGAAGGTTTGGAATTTGTGGCAAGCTAAGTCCGAGATGCGTTGGCCCTTTCCAGATTCTAGAGAGAGTTGGAGAAGTTGCTTACAGATTAGCGTTACCACCTCAGTTCTCTGGAGTGCACAATGTTTTTCACGTATCTATGTTGCGGAAATATGCTTATGACCCCGCTCACATCATTCAACATGTGGATCTGGAATTAAAGGAAGATTTGACTTATGAGGAAAAGTCCAAAAAGATTTTGGATCGAAAGGAACAACAACTCAGGAATCGTTCCATACCTATGGTAAAAGTTCAATGGAGTCGACGAGGAACTGAAGAAGCTACTTGGGAGTCAGAAGATGCTATCCGAAAGTAATACCTCGATTTTTTCTAAGGTTAGTTATCTTACTATCCCCATTTCGATAAGTGCAGTGAATTTGGAGGACCAAATTCCTTAAAGTGGGGGAGGGTGTAACATCCCGAGAATTTAATTAGAACTAAATGGTGGAATTTAAAATTTTCTTTCGGGAGAAACTCAAACAAATTATAAAAATCTGGAAAAATGATAATCGTGTAGAGGACAAAAAGTTTAGACTATTGTCCTTCTAAGTCAAACCCTAATTAAAATCCTAACCAAGCTGAATTAAGGAATTAAGGCTAAAATCAGACCTTAGAGTAACCAGACCTTAGATCGCTTAATTCGAGCCCAAATCGTGATCATTTGAGCCCAAATCAAGCCCATTAGATCGGCCTTGATCGGTAGCCCATTAGCCCTCTCATTCCACGCCGAAACCCAAACTCTAGAATTCGAATTTGAGGCGAGACGGTGGCGTGACCGGGTCAATGTGTGAATATCGCGCGATCGGAGTTCGTGGACTATTCCAGCCTAATCGATGCCTCTAGGGTTCAATTAATCCTATAAATCAGACCCTAGCCCGACCTAGAAATGTTGTTTTATTGTGGCGTCCGGCGAGGAGCACGTTCGTGGGAGAATTCGTCGAGTTGGTGAGGGTGTTCTTCGTGCGATCTTGGTGGCCTCCGTCCTCTTCCTCCTTTGATTTAGGTAGGCAATAGTGGTCTAAACATAAGTTAAATTTTACCGTCGCATGCGCCTTCCTATCTTTTTTCTATTAGTAGCAAAAGCCTTAAAATTTCATCTTGTGTAGAGGTCGTATTAATGATTTTAGTAGAAGCATGTCGATTTAGGGTTCCGTCCTCGATAGCTTCCTTATATTGTTTGATTTTAGGTTGTATAGCAAGCTAAAAACCAATTAATCATGCCTATTTGTGTGAATTTTTATGCTCTTTCTACTGCTTTCATTTTGCCCAATTGTTGTTTAGTGTATAGTTCGAATTTGGCGTGGCAAATTGTGTCTATCAAAGATCATCGGAGACCGGGCTGTCGACCTGTTTGCGGTCATCATAGGAACCGCCCCGGGTCCCTAGCGGTCGCTCGATAGACAGTTTCACCGGTTACTATTCTGGACTATGCGGCCTATCAAATGACCGTTTAAGGAATCCAGCGGCCACTCGCTTTAGACCATTTTTTCCTATCTGCCAGTTCTAATGATCGTCACCCTAAGCGGTCATTCGATAGACCGCTAGCCTCTGTTAGCGGTCCTAAATTAGACCATCTCGTATCGCTTATTTCCCTTTTGTATGTATTGTTTACCTCGGCAAGATTGCATGTGTAGGTCGGAAACCCACATAAGGAATTGGTAAATTATGGAATATATGGACTGATCTAACTATGTTCATGATTAATATTTCTCTTCCATTCCATCACAGTACGTTCTCCAACATGATCTTGGTTATAAAAATTTAAATTTGTATCAATCTGTCACAATAATTATGGTGAAATAAATGTGAAAATTATCTAGTATTGTTTGACAGTCACTCCACTCCGGTGGTACTGACTAACCGATCGTCTATCATTTTCCGATGCTTCATTAAACCTTTAATCTTGTAATGGTTGGGACTCTCCGCCGGATATTCCTTCCGTCGGACTAGAACCTCCATTATGAGACCTCCGTAAGGCCCTGCGAGCCTGGGATTCCCACTATGACGTCGGGCGGGTTGTACCCTCAAGACCAGCACCCAATTACTCGATCAAATAGCCTATTTTATAGCCCAGAGTTCGGTCTATCTTGGCTTAAAGGTGGCCCCGGGCTAGACCGTCTAGTGCCTTAAGCGGTCTAGTCATGACCGTTTTTCTTGCTGGCCATGAGCCAGGTTCTGCTGGTCATCTTCCTTGTTTCCCATCAACCTAGCCAGGTCTAAGTTGACCAAATCGCCCCTGGCTCAACCTGAGAGGTGTGGGCTGGACCCTACTTCAGTTCCATCAAGTCTTGGGTGGGCTGGGAGCCCATTATGTTGACTACTTCAGTCTTGCTGGGCCCAGAATAGTTGCGGTTGTCATTGGACTGTTTTCATCCTCCAAGTGGCCATCCAAAGACTGTTTCTAGATGGGGCGGCCCAGTAAAGATCGTTTACCTTTGCTGTGGTCCAGGAACTTTCTCGTACTTAGCGGCCCCCTGTGGACCGTTTGCATTTGGTAAATGGCCCATCGAGGACCTTTTTAATTCTTGACTCTGGGTCTCGTTCTTCTGGCCCAATATTGCCTAGAGCGGTCCATGTTAGACCATTTTTGTCTTGTTGCGGCCCAAATATGACCGCAACTCAGCCTGAAGCTTGTTTCACGTGTTTCTTGTGTGTTCTAGTAAGTTGAGCCAAGATAGGCTTAAGTTACAATAAATCCTGATTTTTGTTCTTGTTCTTTACAAGCCATAAATCTTATGGCTTTCCATTCTATTATTGAAATCTCTCTTGATCTTAGAAAATAAGTTACATAGCTTGCCTTGGAATTCTTGGCCGATTCCAATGAATGTCTAGATATTACTTGGGATCTCTGATCCACCAAATCAATGCCAACCCATCATAAGGGCCCGATCTGATCCTGGGAGGAGCGCCCGAAAAGTACTAGTGCCTCGGGGAGTTGTAATGACATGGTGAGGTATTGCTCCGAGTGCATGACTAGCGTGTGTCTACGACATTCATCCATTTTCTTTGTACATCTATTAGATTCCGACATGGAATTTATGACTTGCCTGTTTGCGTGCTTGATCGGCCAATTCCTGGAAATTGATATATCTATGTTCAATTCATTCTATTATTTTCGTTTCCATCAATTCTTTTGTTAACTTGTTTTATCGTTCTTAGTTCGCATGCATGACAGTTAATTAACGTGGTTAACTACTTAAACTTTGCCTGCTATTACCTACTGAGTGTTCGCTCACCCAGTTTTTCCCCCCATTTTCAGGTAGCTCCGATGAGGAAATGCAAACGGACGGGGATGGGCAAGAGTACAGACCCGAAGTGGAACTATTAGATGTGCTTGTGGCAGTTGTCTTAGTAGAGTTTGGAGTAGTATAGCTATGGTCTAAATGAGTCCTCGATAGAGTTGTAATCTTTTCTTTCTTCTTTTCTTCGAGTTGAAATGTAAGATGTTTGGAAACATTTTATTATCTAATTATGAGTAAATTGGTAATTATAGAGTAATTCCTTCTAGTTGCAATTATGATCTCTTAATTCTGTTATCGCTCTACTTATCATGAATGTATATAACTGCTGCATCCTGATATTCCGCGTCGGGGCGTGACATAGCCACTCGATCCGTTGTGAATGTTAGCCCTTGAATGGGGACTAACGGGTTCTCTATGTCTTCAAGGAGATGACAATCAGTATTCCTCCTGTGTGGGGTGCTCTTCAGCTGTATAGAATAAGCTGCTGGGGCCGTCAGATTGTGCCACCTCCAATGTCTTGAGGGGCTCAACGGTGAGATGACCGAGGCTGGTTTTTGGCTTAATGAGACACTATGGGATCTCGATATGGCCATGATGCTAGTCAATCTCGGCTTCATTTGCTTCAGGGTAAATGGCAGGAGGTGCAACTCTACCCACGTTCCCTATAACAGTGATGTGTGACACTACCCTGGGACTCACGTATCCTGGCGGTGGTGGTGGGAACCAACCATCACCAGAGGTTCCTTTTATTGACTTGGCGGGAGCCTTTATCTTGGAAGTCTTCCGTGGCTGCTCCACACATAAGGAGGCATCTATGAGTTGGCCCTCAAATGTCTCAAATGGGTGGAGGTCAGCAAATATTCTCCCCTCCTTTCCATCATGATTATACTTGATACACTTATGCAATGTAGATGGCACCAAAAAGTTTTCATGTAGCCAAGGGTGGCCAAGCAACGCCTTGTACGAGGTTTTGGAGTTGATACCATGGAATTGAACCATAGTAGTGAGGTTTGCCATGGTGAGGGTCAATTCTGCTACCCCGAGCGGGACTTCGTATTTCTGGTTGAAGCTGACGATACGCATATCCTCGACCTTATCAAGGTGGACATTGAAGTAGTACTTCTGGTATACCCTGTAGGGAAGTATGTTAACAGCTACACCAGGGTCTATTAGAATTCTGTTTAGCTACTGGCTATTTAGTTGCCCCCCCATATATAAGGGTATGTTATGGTTGGTGGTAGGCAGGAGCATATCTTCTTCAGTCAAGGCTACATTCGCCCCTGGCAGTGTCTCGGCCAGACAAGCCTCGTATTGGGCTGGTGTCTGCAAGGCGGTATTAATCGTCTACCGGGTCTCTTCACTCAGGGAGACGGCTTCCCAAATAGTGAATCTTGTCAGGAGCTTCTTCAGCAATTTAACTACTCGGCTTCCTGCTCGGACATTTGATAGCTTCATTTCTTCCGCCCATCTTGGCTTGGAAGAGCCTTGTACCGCAACCCCCGATGGACCTGCTTCGTAGGATTCCGAGTTTGCACCTTTCTGTTGGGTGTCATCTTCTTGTTTTCCCCTATCGCCCGCAGTCGGGTTGGTCCTATCTTCATCTGGTGTACCAGAGGGCTGCTGAAGTTGCGGTAGAGCGCCCTCGGCTGCAGGGCTGGCATCCTGACACGGCTGCTTTCCCTTGGACATCTTCAGAAATTTAAGGAGGAGGGGGCACTGTTACTGCCCCCACTCTTAGTGTACAGCCCCGGTGGAGGAGGGATTTGGACTCCCTTGACCTCTGGATGAGGTATTTTGCAAGGTTGTTCCCCTCTAAAAATAATGTTGTGGTTGGCGGGCGGCTGGCATCCCCATTTTTGGCCTGATTGGGTTGCATGGGTAGCGGTCGTGGCTTCGGCTTGGCTTGCCTCGATCGTGGGTGTAAAGCATATTCCTTCCCCATCTTCTTCACTGGGCAGATTGAAGAGGGCCGACAGGGTGTTGCAGGAGAGCACTGTCTCCTTCTTGGCCTTGTAGGCCTTTCTTTTCCTCTTTTGCTTTTTCTTATCTTTGGCTGGCACTTGCCCCAAGAACAGATTATCATCTCTTTCTGTTGCTTTATTGGTCTCTTCTTTTTGCTCCAGTGAGAGCTGCTCTAGCTCTTGCCATGGGACATGGTCTCTTATCAGCAAGGGCTTCAATTCGGGCTGTTCATATTCATCTAGCCCGTTTATGTAGTCTTTAAGCCGCCAAGCCTCGAGGCTGATTTCTTTGATCACTAGCAACAGAGTTTGTCTCCTCCGGTTGTGGGTAGGTATTCGGATTACCGTAGGCAGACTAGTCCTGATTAATGCTGGCGCTAGAGGGGTAGGTTGCGGTGTGATGCCGCGTATATGTGCCCCTGCCTTCAGGCAAGATACAGCCTTCCTCTTGGTCTTTGCAGGATCCTACTGCCATCCTTGTTCTTTTATCGACGTCAGGAAGCATGCTTCATAAATGTGTCGAGTCCTGGCCTTCATCACTTCTTCGGGCAATGCCTGATACAGGGAGATCATGTTGGCTGTAGCTCTCCTTGGAGGCGTTGCATGGGGTTGCGGAGGGTCAACTTTGTACTCCCCCAATTCTATTTCTTATTTTCTTATCATACCTTCAATGACATCTTTAAATATATAGCAGTCTTCAATTGGATACCCCAACATCTGATGGTAAGGGCAAAATCTTGGATTGTCTCTTCTTTTCACGTCCTCCGGCCTTCTGGGCTCAAGCAGGGTGACCTTGTCGTACTGGGTGGCCTAGTCAAAGAGAACTTTGGGCTTCTCCTTTGGGAAAGAGTAGGCTTTTTTCATTTTATCCTTGAGCGAGGGACCCTCCTTCTTTTCTTCTATTTTGTCAGGCTGGGGCTCAGCTGCCTTCTTCCCTTTATCTCTCTACTGTTCAAATGCCTTGATGTCAAGGGTGTTTGCTTCCTTAGGCGCTGGGCGCCGATCTGCTACCTTTGCCTTCAGCGTGGTGGCAGTGGTTGATGTAGGGGCGGGCCTTGCCAAAAAAGCTTTGACTTCGGCCACCACATTATTCAGTCGGTCAAACGACTGGATTTCCATACCAATCACTTTTCCAGCACCTCCCTCCTGAGGTTCTGCTTGCAAATTTGTACAGCGTCCTCCTGATGCGGGGGCCTCTTGCATTTCATTCCGAGGTTCCTCCACCTCTTAATATATTCAAGGGCCGTTTCATCCGCCCTTTGCGTCGTTGAGTAAAGTTCAATCATTGTGACCTCCCTCTTGGTGACATGAAACCTCTCTCTGAATTTCTTCTGCATGTCCGGCCAGCCACTGATTGACCCCGCCGAAAGGCTGGAGTACCATTCAAATGCGAGCACGGTTAATGAGGACCCAAAAAATTTCAGCAAATATGACTCGTCTGTGGCTAGGTCACCCATGACAATCATATAGTATGCGATATGCTCTTTCGGGGACCCCTTCCTGTTGAACTTGTCGAATTTGGGCAGCTTGCTGATCCCCGGGGGGAGCCACTTCACTGCATGATGAGGCGGGTATGGTACCCGATAAGCATCAAACGTGACATAGTCACCTTCATTTCCATTGGAGAGCTTAATTCAATCATCCTCTTCACCATCAATCTGTTTACAGCGGTTGGATCGACTGGCTCGGGGTAGAAGTGCGCCGGCTATAGGTACGGGGTGACCAAGGTGGTCTTCTGCGGCGGAGGACGCAGCAATGGTGGTGCCTGGTGCACCTGAGGCAGTACCAGTTGTTGACATGTTTTTTCCCCTCTCCTTTTTCTTACCTTTCTAAGTCAAGATATAAAGACAATCAAAAATGAAGCAAGAAGAAAGGTGGAGAGGTGTGTGTGTGATCGTGATCGCCACCAAGATACAGAATGCAAAGGAAGTGCAACCGTACCTTGGAAAGGGAGAAGACACTCACCCAAAATGCAGCGCTGACAGTTCTACACGGTCTAGCAACGACCGCTCAATGGATGGCACGATAGGCCGTTCGCAGCGCTGGAAAGAGAAACGGGACGAAGGCTGGACTGGCTCCAAAACGGTTCGCAAATGGCCGTGCTCAGGATCTGAATGGTTGGTGGAAGATCGCTCTTCTCTGCAGACGGACCGAAGAAGACCGTTCAAAGCCGCCAGACTCCAAGTTGTTGGACTTGATCCTCCACCCCATTCGGTCGGCCAGAGGGGATGGGCCTCGTGCTGTGCTGATGCTGACCTGCAAAACAATGTAGAGGACAAGAAAATAACACGCAAATTAGCCCTGGAATGTGTAGCAACTATAAAATAGAACGGAAAATCACCATAACGGCATGGAATGGGCGATACCTAGGGTGGTTTTTAAACCCCTATAGGGCGTAAAAACAACTAGGAAGGGTGTAGAAATGATGTAGATAAGTGAAAAAATGTGGGAAGAAGATGGAGAAGGTGATCATGCAAGGATGAACTAATAACTAAACACCTAGACTAGAACACCAAAACGAAAGATTACTCCCTGAACCGGAGGCTTAAGAGGATGTAGAAAGCCTCCCTCCCTGGCTATAGCTCGCTCAAGAATTCGGCAGAGCTTCGACATCCACCTTGGATCTCCCCCATTTCAAGCCTGGATTAGGGGTGTTATTTATAGACCCCTGAAAGTCCAGCCCCGAAATTGGATTTTCCACAGAAAATTAGGGCGTGATAATACAAGATAAATTGTAGATAATACTTCTATCTCCCACCAGGATCAAATGGCACCCCATTTGGTGGAAAAACCACGGAGAAAATGGCAGAGAAAGGTGAAGGTTTAACCACAGATGGAGAGAGAAAATTCAATAAAACCCAGGATATCGGGCCTGTACGCGGTCGTTCGATAGGCCGCCTAACACTATAAATGGCCCATTACTAGACCGCTTACTGTTGTTGGTGATAAATAAATAAAACAACAAATTATCCAATTATCTTATCGAACTGACCGGACGTCACGGCGTTGGACTCTTTAGGATAAAACGGTCAAATGATAGACCACTCAATGAATGGCACGGTCAATGATAGGCCGTGTAAACCGTGTCGGTGATAAATTCAATAAAACATGATAAATAGATAATTATCTAAAAAATCCACCAGCTTAGGACTCTGGGAATTGGACGGTCTAAAGATAGGCCGTTCAATGGCAGTAAACGGCTGAACTCAGACTATGTAAAGGCTTGTCGGTGGAAATTCAAAAAAATCAAATAAATATCAAATAAATCGATCTGAGCTTCTAAACGGTTCCAAATAGACCGTCTAATCACTGAACGGCCCACCGCTAGACCGCGTACAGCCTGGACGTTTGAAATTGATAAAATGGGATAAACGAGCCCATTTACCCCTAAAACCAAGCGAAATCAAGGCCCATTAAGCCCGAATCCGAGAGCAGGCCTAGCCAGGGAGGGAGATATCCACAGAATAAGCCCAAAGACGTGGCTGGAAATAGCCCAATGAGTAATGGACAACTCGAGGCATCAACAAATGATGGTAAGAGGAATGACTCAACTCATAGGCAAAAAATGGGTGTCAACAGGTGGCATCTACAGCTGAAGTGGGCGCTGCTGGGTGGCCGTCTGGCTGTGCTCTACCGGCTGGGGCCGAGTATATAGTGGTGGAAAGTCGCACGGGTTGACAGCTCCTTGTGACGATTCACCCTGCATCTCGAGTTGTTTGGAGGCCGAGGTTTGCTCTATCTTCTCATGCAGTTGTTTCTTTAAAAGTTCTATCTCCTGTCGGTATTGTTGTAATAGCACCAACACTGATGGGTCCATAGTTGTTGTGCTGGTGGTGGCTTCCACTGCTTCCCCTGAAGCGCCTTCAGGCGAGGTGTTCAGCAAAACCTCTTCCTCTTTAGTTGTTATCACATTTGCAGTGAGGGTAGTGACTTCTTCAGACATCATTTGCTTTCCTCTTGCCGCCCTTAGCATTTCTCTCGCGGCTTCAGTTCTCCTAGTGTTCGGCCCTGGCCTCTCGGCTAATCGGACCAATTCTTAGGGCTCCTCAAGCAGACACCCGTATCTGCTAGCCATCCCGGCCATATTGCAAGCGAAGACTCGCATTTCTCTTCTTTGTTTGTAGACCCTCCTCCTTGTATGGCCGGAGAAGATCAATCTTTCAAATACAGAAGTTCTTCGTCTATCCTCCTACTGGGGAGGGACTTCATCGGCCCCGTAATCTGGGCCATCTTCATATCCATTGTCATCAACAAATGATGCCATTCTTTTTTCTTCTTCTTCTTTGACTGCCATTGGCAAGTAGTCCTCTTCTTCGGCTGCGGTGACTTGAAGCAGTCGATGTTGGCCCAATGAGGGGTTGCCTAGACCCCTGAAGTAGCTCCTGACCATATCAGTCATCTCTTCTTGACGCCGTCCTTGATGGAGGACCAGAGACAATGGTCGACCTCCTACTAGAGGGATGTAAGCTAGTCGGGATCTCCCAGCAAGTTGACCAAATCTTCTCCCCATTGAAGGGATATTGGCTTGTTGGGCACAGGCCCTGGGGGTAGCACGGCGTGGAGGGTCCATGATCGTCTCTTCTCTTCTTGGGGCTAAGCCCCTCTCATTCCTCCTCTCCGCCCCAACAAACTTGGGGTAGTGGCGAATAGGCACATTTTGGCGGGCAGGTTGGGTCTTCTTAGGGACCCATACTTGCTTGAATACTTTCGGCCCTGGGGCCAGCTTCCTTCAGCCTTGTCGGCCAGCTTCTTCTTTCTCAGCTCTTCTTCCGGACAAGGCATGGAAGGAGTTGCGGGTTGGCACAGTAGGGACCACCCGATCTGGGATCATTTGGGCATCGCATTCGTCCAGGAAAACGTGGACACTGTCGATTAGAATAGATTTGCCGGGCACCGATAGCCGTCTGGTGATGGAAGTAGTAGCTCTCCTTCGGGAGTTCCCCTGGTGGCAACCTCTGGGCTTTTTGTGGTAGGCGGGGCGAGTCCCGTGAGCTACATGGTGCACCATGCAGCATGCTAGTTGGATTCGGTCTGCTGGCAGGCCTCTGCAGGTTCAGGTATCGACAACCCGATGCTTCTTGTTGATGCTTTCCTTGGCCACCTCCGGAGCTTCGACCTTCAGCACGTCAGTATAGGCTACCGCCAAGAAATTGGGGAAGCCAACCACCGGTGGAAAAGTGCCAAAAATGGTCGGTATCGCCAGGTAACCATAGGAAGCATAGTTGGCCACGATCGCGAGGCCGAAAGTCAACGCAGCAAATCCAACAGCCATCACTACTTCCTGCGAGGATAAAAACAAAGAAGCGATCAACATTCTTTAGGAGGGCCGCGGGGCCCATTTATCTTGGCAAAGAGATAAAGGGAGACTGAGTCCCACCGGACATGCCAGCTTGTGGGGGATGGGTTTTTATTGAATTAGATTTGTTTGATTTATTCATTTATTGCATAGGCATGCCAGTCACTTGGTGAAAGATTTATTGTGCGCTTGATCTGACTTGGTCAGACAAAAGAGAAGTCTTTGTCGGAACCGGTAGTCCGTCATACCATAAAGGCTATGACGTTAATTACATCCTCCGAAAAGGAGGAAAACCCTTGATTAATTGCCCAGATAGTGGGACCTTAGGGCTGAATGAATATAGACATAAGTAGAAGCAAATCATCAAAAGTCTAAAAAAGATGGATATGCAGCATTAACGAGCAGACATTCATGTATGTATAGATGCATGGCAGAAATAGACCCGAGATAGCTCACGATCGAGAGCCAGCAATGATTTTTTTTGTTGATTAATTATGGAGCATTGATGAGTTAAGTGAGATAGGGAAATGGGGGATAAATGGGTTAGTGGAAGTATGAGTGGAGGGTTAAAACGGCACGGGGTTTGGTATATCCTAATCCGACGCTAGGAAGCATAGGGATAGGTCTAAAACGGAGCGGGGTAGCGTAGGAAAAGGGGTTGCAACGGCGCGGCCGTGTTATGGGGCTTAAAAGGTGCGGTATCTAAAAGGTTAAAATGGCGCTGCATGAAGGGGGTGAGTCGAATTAGGTCACGCGCCGTAAAGGTGGCCTTGAGGATTTTGAGTTTTTGAGAGTGGGATTATTCTGGCGTGGGGGTATGGGCGCCGGATGAGGGCACGCCAGATTAGAGAAAATTTTCAAGCTTCAAGCTGTTTAAATCGCATTGTGACTTGGTTCATTTTTTATGTTAATTAGGGTTGATTACTGAGTGAATTTAGATTCCAATTGCCCTGCAGACATGATGGATCAGGACTTGTGCGAGGTTCCTACTCAAGCACAGTCCATCTTCGGTTCGAAGTAGGTTCACAGTTCTCAGAACTTAAGTTCCACCAGAATTCAATCTACGTGTTCAAACAAAATTTTGGCAGCACCTCCCCATACGTAGAGGGTTGCGGGGGTAAAGTGGAGACATTCCCACAGAAACTGGGGTAAGCTCCTTAAAGCCGGGAGACCAAGATGGCGACCGGTAGACCCAGATGGGTGGAAACCCCGAGGGCTAGCCTACAAGGGACACCAATGTTCCATGGGCTAAAGATATCGTTCAAAGGGACGGCCAGAATGAGAGGAGACCTCGAGGACTAGCCTACCAGAGGTTCGTTACCCACGGCCACCATCATTCCGTAGAGGAATGTGGATTTAATGTCGGGTCAGAAGACCCATTTCAATTCACCTTGAATGGCTTATAGGGTACCACGCCACAGGAGGACGGGACCCTATAACCTTGTGGTGATTCAAAAGAGAAGTAACGTGAGTGTTTGATGGGAAATGTTCCCCCTCCCCGGTCAGTGAATTGTTACTGTCAAGAGAAAACACGGTATTCACGTTAGGATTCAAATCTTACCCATATAACATGGATGGGGAACATACCACACTAGGTAGACATTCCCCCACCCTTCTTGGGATAAAGAAATCGTAGTGATACGTTATTCATCTATTCAACACTTGACGGCAAGTTAGGCATGGAAGGGTGGTTAGCGTTTAGAAGTTAGCCGTGAGCCGGTGAACCACAGAGATCGTAAGAAGCAAATACTCGAGCAATTGGCAGGTGGTATATGGGAGATTAACCATGCCGGAAGATCTTGCGCCCAGGTTATAGGGGCGGCCCTATTCTCTCCAGTTCATGACTGTGAACGGAGAGATGATGGGGGGGAGCCAATCCCGGGGGTGAACGGAGATGCACATACGTATGTGTCTTCGGCAGTGAAATCCACGGTAAGCATATGGTGTATTTTATATAACCAATACACTGAGAGAGCCCCGGGGAGGGGATGGCATCAATGTAGCCCTAAGATAGCCTGCGGCATATTCGGCATCGATGAAAGAAATTAAATGACAATGAGCGATATGAAAATGAATGCAGTAGAGAAGGAAGAGGGATTCAGACACAGCTTAAGAAATAAACTAAATATCACATTCGGCCTGGCATTGTTGCACAGATCTGTTCCATTACATTTTCATCTATCACAGAAGCAAGGGCTAAACGAAGAAAAAAATGGAATAGGGTTGCGGGATCATATCATCGCTCGTTCGCATACAGATCATTACTGGGATATGGGTAGAAAGGGGGAGGAGATGAATAGAAGAAACGCCTGATGCCCAACCTCTGTTCTTCGCTGTAGAATCAGAGTCTCGGAACGGGGGCTCTCCTTCCTCGCACTGGACCTCCCTCCTCTGTTGAAGAACGGCGGACGATTGCCCAGGGAAACCTCACTCAGCTTTTCTTTTTCCCCAAGATTCTCCTCTTTGATCCCCCCTCTCTTTTTTCACTTACACTACCCACCTCTCTTTTTCTTCCCCTTTTCACCTACTTTGAACGACTCTCTCTTATAGGTTCAAGCGGCGTGGCTTAATCCGGCGCAGGGGGGTGAAGAGTGTGCCTATTAAAGGCTGATTCTTTGCACGTCGGGCTTGGACGACCAATGGAAAGGAGCGCGCCAGGTAAGGGGTGCGTCGGTGGCAGTAGAGCGCACCGGATTAACCTCTTCTTGCGTTTGTTTGGGTCGGTCTCGGCCTGCGGATCTCGGACTAGCTCTGAGAGTTGACTTGAGCTTTCATCTCATCGTGGCCCTGTGAGACCAGCATGAGAAGT
Source organism: Amorphophallus konjac (assembly GCA_022559845.1). Classification (NCBI taxonomy): domain Eukaryota; kingdom Viridiplantae; phylum Streptophyta; class Magnoliopsida; order Alismatales; family Araceae; genus Amorphophallus; species Amorphophallus konjac. Next base: position 119,188,155 of record CM040126.1, on the reverse strand, counting down.
ATCGAAAAAGCCTTTAGACCATTGGCTGGCCAATTCCAGCATTGTCCGTGCCCTTAATTCGGTCACTCGAGTTTTTCGCTGACATGGCCTTCGACACAGTGATCTGTGCTACTGGGCCAGCTTTGTCTATATTTGCAACATCCTCAGGGAGTGGGTCAATACCTCGAGGTACTTTCACCTTGGTTGGGCAGCTATTTGGTCACTAACAGACTTATCTGGTAAGAAGACGTACCCGTGCCGGGTCACTCGGGTCTTCCGTTGATATGGCCTTCGGCACCTTGTTCTAAGGGGCCAGAGATATTTCTTCACCTCAGGAGGGTTCCTTGTCAGGTGGCGGACCACCAAGTACATTCTCGTCCTGTTCGGACGACGGCTGAGGTTTGTTCGGCACGACTGAGTCGATACCAGTTCATTGGGCATGCCGAACGGCACTGCCAGTTTGTTGTGGATTTCATCTGAGTGTCCTGAGGTGGAGTCGTTGACGCTCTCGTCAGATGACCTGAGGCTTTAGCAGTCCGAGAGGACCCTTATGTATTGATTTTCTTCGGCTTTTGCACTTCGGTGGGCCGCATTCTTTTTTCGTTCAGGTGTGATTGCCATTGATAATATTTCGGGTGCCAACACCTACCTCTAGGGTTACTCCTAAAGTTCGAATTTCTGTTTGGAAGTAAGCTCCCGTTCCTGTGCGTCCTGCGTGGAATTAGCAACTTCCCGACCTTCTAACTCCTTAACCGCTTGATCTAATTTCATGAAATTTGGAGGATGATTAGAAGACATAAAGGGGAACAATGGACTCTAACGGCTAGACATGAAATTAGCTCTGCTAAGGTTCCTAAACTTCGGATCTTTGTTAGACGAACACACTTGTTCCTATGCGTCCCGCATAGAAACAACTACTTGCAGATCCTCTAACTCCTCAATGGCTTAATCTCCTAACATGAAATTTGGAGGAGAGTTAGACAATACTAAAGGAAATAAAAAGTTCTAAAGGTCTGACAAGAAATAACACCATCTCATCGTCAAACCAGGCGAGCCAAAATGAGGGTTTGCGCAGGTCAATTTTGGGTCCTATTTATAGGGAATGGCCTAGGGTTGAAAGATTAGATCAATTTAGGAGTCCTATGGGGCATCAATTCGATCCCCCAAGAGTCCTGGATAGGTTTACATACCAGAGCACTTCGATCCTAGGCGATTGGGATGGTAAAAATCCCATTTTCCCATGTTTCTACATCACCTGTTCACGGAAGCAGAACACGGTCTTGATCGGACAGCTTCTATCAGAAAATGGTCATGCGATAGATAGCCTTCTGGCGTTTTATCCAAAAATTTTGGCTTTTCCTATTTATTTGCTATTTATCTCCTAATTAGCCTATTTATCTATTTTAAATCCAAAAATAGCCCTAATTATGTCTCTAGAAGTGGGCTTGGGTCAAAATGCCTTAGAATTGGGTCAATGGGCCTGGTTTAAGTGGGCTTAACCCCTTGGTTAATATAGGGCCTTCAAATTAATTTAATTAGCCCATAATTCACTTAATCACCCATTAAACCTTTTTAAATGCTTAATAATTCCATTTAATTCCTAGAAAATTCTAGAAAAATCCAGTAATTACTAGGGTTGTTACACCTGAGCCTCCACAAGAAAAAATTGAGAGAAAAAGAAAGGAGAGGATTAGCAGCCCAGAACGGTTTGTTCCACCCCTGAGTAGTTCGAGTTTTCTGATTGCAGCCTATGTCCTCTTGGTTCAGCTTCCTTACCTTTGTTAGAAGCTGCATTTCAGCTCACTTGTTTTTATCATTTCTTTGTTGTTTTGTTTTCTTACTCCTTCAATTGTTTGGTGTGTGTTTTGCTGAGCTCTCTCAACGATTTTTCGATGCTCTGTTAAGAGACCGGAGTGTGTGTGTTGGTTGCCATGCAGTCGTGTGTGTGTGTTGAGGAATGTTTCCTCGTGCAAGCTGTTAGACAGCGTGTGTGTGTGTGTGTACTCTTCTTGGCCAGAAGTGGAAGCCTCACCAAGTTGGTGAGGGGTGGACGTAGGCTTGCTATAGTGCAGCCGAACCACCTTCCTATGTGTGCTCTTCAAACGCTTTATGTTAAGCATAGAATCGCACTCGAACTAGCTTCCTCCGTGTTGCAGTCTTTGATTATTTTTGAAGTAGCTAAGAATTGGGTGTGGGATCTATTCACCACCCCTCTAGATCCACTCATACCACCCATCATGCTCAGCAGCATTGTGAGCCACACTGAGTAACTGGGGATGCTGGCGTCTGATCAACGTGCATCCTCACGTCAAAAAGTGCTTGCTACACCTGAATGCTCTTGAAAAAGGAAAAACATTTGGTTTCAAAAGAAATATCTGACAATGGTAGCACCCCATGGATAAAAACAAAAATCCCATAAGGTGTTTAACCTCAATACTAATTGCAATTACTCACAAAGGGGCCAATAGAATTGAATGAGTAGGATGGAGGGAGGTTAAAGTGAACTTTAATATGTAATATTGGTTTATTTCTGTTAATTTTGAATGCAGAAATTTTCAACATTCTTAATTGATCAACTCAGAGTTCATTATATTTAAACCAATCAAAAGATAAGGGATATATCATTATTAGCACTATAATAGAAGAGACTGAAAAATCTATAACTCTACATTCATGAACAATGTTTCAGACTGAAGATTCCTTATCATAACTATTCTTGGAATTGTCACTTCTGCTATTTCTGAAAAATCCCCAATCTATGAACAATTGGTTTCTGATTTACTGCCAGTTCTCTATTGTAAACTTGCTCCTGCACTGACATTTTCCATGAAAAATAATTGGTATCTTTGCAAGTTCTGAAATATCTGCAATCTGCTCTGCTAATCTCCTTGGTGCCTGCTATGCTCTTGAATTCTTCAATTGGTATCTTTTGGTATCAGCTTTCTTTCCCAAAGGAACCCAACAAGTCTGGCTTTCTTGTCCAATCATGATCCGAACTCTACTTCATAAAGCCTGCTTGTCTTATCTACAAGGACCATGTCTGGCCTGATCTGATCATGTCCACCTCTCCAGCCCATTGTTATGTTGGAGGCTCACTGTATTCATAACAGTTGCTTCAGACTTTGCTTTTTCTCCTGCTTACTTTGATTCCCCGGTTCCTAAATGTTCCATATATTCTCTTCATATCTCCTATTTTAATGATGTCAAAGGGGGAGAGATTATATGAGTCATTATTTAATTTGGTTCATTAATTATCAAAGGGGGAAGGATTTTATTAGGGAGAGTGTTCTTAATTGAATAAACAAAAAACAAAAAAAATAGCCACAAAAGGGGTTCTTTTGTTCAAAATTGACTGAGTGTTTATTGATTCACAATTGATCATAGTTGAATTTAAGCTGCCTTAATGACTCACGCCATCATCAAAAAGGGGAAGAATGTTATGCATGTGTGGTTCATGCATGGTTTTGGTTTTGATGATGTCCAACTATGATTCATTATTGTAATATTGATACTGATCAAACTATGATTCAATGTGTATAATGATGATCTTTCATGATGCCACATTCTGTATGCTATGTCTTTCATGAAATATTCTTATGTGCAAAGATTTCATTTCATGAAGCTTCATGTTCAAATTCTTGGTTCATGACGAGATCTTTATTGATCTTTAAACTCTGATATTCATAGCATTTTAATGTGAATAAATGTGTTTCTTTTAAGTTGGCAAATGAAAAATGAAGTTGGTAAAGACAAGGAGCAAAACTGCCAAGAGAACAACAAGCTGCGTCGACTCCATCTATAGACCTCCAGAAGTAGAATTGAGTATACATCAGCAATTGCATCGACGCAAGTATCCCACTGCGTCGACCCCAAATGGTCTCCAGCAAGGCTGCTTCAAGTGCTCATCAACGAGTGCGTCGACGCATTAAGAGCTTCTTCACAGGCTACGTCGACCCCACTCAGTTCCAGCACCAGACAGACGAGCGACCATCTCAAGCTACGTCGACACCATTTTCTCAGTGCATCGACACAAGGCTCCTCATAGAAACTGCATTGGAGGCATCTTCAATGGATGCGTCAACGCACCCATCTAGCTGCGTCGACACACCTGAAGTAAATGGCCAACTCGTTACGGTACTCTGCCAGTCTTAGAACAGAGCCAACCAATCCTGTGTTTTCTTTACTTCAAGTCAATGGCCCAAGTCTCCAGACACGAGCCTTAAGGTCTCAAAAGGTCTGATAAGAAAAGAACCTTCACTTTTACAGTGATCCAATTAGAATACATCTTTGAAAAGGTCCTAGGTTTGTGGACAAGAACTTCATTTTTATTCTGACCAATCAAATTGTAGATTTTTGGAGGGAAAACTTTCTACCATCTCTTCTATAAGTATGGACGTTCTGCCTGAAGAAGGTTGTTGCTGCCCTAAAGAAGAAGAGAGCTGAAAGTCTAGAGAGTGTCTGAGCATTGAGAAGAAAATCTGTGAGGAAGAAAAGGAAAAAAGTGAGTAACCCAGCACCTGGTCAGAACCAGTCCGATGCTGAGAAGAAGAGAAGGAAAGAGTACAGCCGAGCTGAGGGACTTCATTTGAAAGGCAGAAGAGAGATCAGATCTAACCAATTTTCAGATTTGAGTTTGGTCTTGGAGCCATAAGCTTCTAGATCGTCATATGAAGCTACATTGGTGTTTATCAGTTTCGTTTCTTGTTTTTTCTTTATGACTCGCATCAACTTTCAGTGTGTAGTGTTGTGCATATAGTAGTGTGTCCGATGATCTATTTTAGAGACCGGATGTGCTACACACTGCAATACAGCCGTGTGTGTCTTAAGGAGGTGTCCCCGTATTTTACTGCATCTTTGCAGCGCGCTTTTGTTTTCTTTCTCTGGGGCTTGAATCAGTGGGAAGCTGTGAATCAGAGTGAGGACCTTATCCTTGTGAGGAGCTTGCTCCTCGTACAAGCTGTGTCACGCCCCGATTTTTTATTACAGCGGAAGAAATTTTGGGAACGTGAACAGTCGGCATGGTAAGCCTCTCGCAAGCATGAAATCAGAGCACAAGATAATCACACAAAAGTAATTGCACAGGTAATTATTCAAAATTTCAACTTTATTTCATTAATAAATAATCCAATCACATGACATCATCTCTACGACTCAAGAAATCAAAGATTACATCTGACTTGACTAGACACTTATAACTATGGCCTCTCTCGTTCAAATAGACCATCAATCGCTCTCGGACCCACTACTAGCATAATCCGAATCCGCTACACTAGTATTTTCTGAAAAGACAAGAAAATAGGTGTGAGCACACTTGCCTAGTAGGTATCTTCATATCAACATGAAGGTAATATTTAAGTGATTAATATTTTTACACTAGAGTTAAGATAGAAAAATGAGAATGCGGTAAATCATAAGGCATAAGCTAAAACAACCAAGAATATAGAATCATGATATATCTGAGCAAGTAAGTATATGATCAAGCAAGATTTAATCCTGTAGATGTAAGTTGGCCTTTCATGAACAAGAATGTACGAGCATGTAACTAGAAAATACTTAAACAACCTTGTAAAGGCTATGCATTAACAAGCATGTAATTTCCATGAGGAGCCTCGTAAATTTCACTCATTTATAAGAGAAAGTACTCCCAGCGTAATGTGACGCCAGTATCATCGTACCAGATGGTTTATAGCATGTTTCCGACCATCGGCCGTGAGGACTAGCATGGAGCCCTTGGACACAATCCGTGAACGGTCTTGCAGCTTCAAGTTATAAATCCAGCTACTTCACGAGATATAACAATAAAGTGTGGCCAATAATGTAACAAGTTCAACTAAAGTTTCATGATCAAGTAACCAAGGTATAGAACGTTCCAAAAATGATATATGATTCCAAAGAAGAATTAAAAGAACATCAGGCCACGGCGGCATTCGAGTAGCATAACGGTACATTAATCAGGTTCCATATCTTAACATTAACTTATTACACATAAGTTTGGAATCCAGATAATCCTAAGATCATCCAAGAGCACATTTAGAACAACCCTTGGGTCAAACTTCGGGTTATGAACCTGACAAAAAGAGACGGTCATATACTGGGCCGTTTCATGAAGAAAACTGTCACAGCTAGGCCACTCAATTTATAATAACAGTCCAATTAAGGCCGCAATTAGACTGTGTCAACCAGAATGAAAGAAAAGTCGACACTTAACCACTTCTGGGTAATAACGGTCACAGAGGGGGGCATTTTCTGATAGAAACGATCAGGGAAAGAACCACTATCTAACAGAGACGGTCTCTTATAGGCCGCTACTAACCAGAGTACAGGAGGTAAAACAATCGGTCATGTGAGTGCATTCTTGACAACTTGGGCTTTAAGGGTATAACCAGCTCAGCGTCTTAGTGGGAATCCCAGACTCGTGGAGTCTTATGGAGGCTTTGAAACAAGATCCCCTAGTCTGACAGAAGGAATATCCGGAGGAGAGGTTCATAAGTCCAAGAGATGTGCCTATAAGTGCAACATGTATGTAATGGTCGCATACTGAAGTAAATGCCATGTACTTATGAAATTGACTCAAGAGATAAGTGTGGATCGTGTGAAACAGCGATCAAAACAACGTTCTAAATACCACCATGAATCATGTTTCATAAACATAAGAGAAAATATTTAATTACAAAATAATAACATGTAGGCATGAAATTACATGATAACAAAAATAATGTTTAAAATCATGCACAGGCTGAAACAGGGTATTTAACAAAAAAATAAACAAATTTTTTAATGAAAACTAACATAATTATAGGGGTTTCTAATATGCAGGATTCAACTAGGTTCACATAACCAAATAGCGGTCGTGATATGGCCGCATGGGTTATAAATGGTCACGCGATGAACCGCTGTTTAAATGGGGTGGTCAAGTTATGGACCGTTTCTGTCTGATAGATAGAAGCTGCAAAATAGTGAAATAAAACGCTAACCTAGGGCATGTCATGCATGGAAATGATGTAAAACATGTAGTAAAACATGCTAGAAGGTATTTAGGCTAAGAATGTGCATTGGTTGTGAAAAATAGACAAGTATTTCCATTATTATTGTATTAGGGCTAAGTGCATGTTTGAATTATGAACTTACTGCACAGTCTCAACGAAACATAAAATACTCCATGTACAATGCATGAAAACTCGTGGAATTAGAGGGCTTTTACTCTCAACATCACATTTAAGCCATTCATGAGATAACCTACCTCTAGACTGGGCTTTAATCGTCGAATTTAAGATTGGAACTTGACCCTAGTTCCTGCTCGCCCTGAACTGAAATAACAATTTCGTGGCCTTCTAACTCTTGATCCTCTTCACCTATGACCATGAAATTTTAATGGTAAGAAGATGGTACTAAAAGGAACAATTAGTTCTAAAGAACCCTTATCTAATTACTTCGTTTAAGGCTTCTATTTGGCCGATCAATCTGGCCCGGTCACTCAATTTCCTGAGATTCTTGTACCGAACTAGTACCTTTGAATGCCTCTATCTTCCTGGTGGCTTGATCTCCTAAGATGAAATTTGGAGGGTAGTTAGACCTTAGTATTATGAATAAAATATTCTAAAGAACCTACCTCAAATTCACCTTACTTACCTTAGTTCCACGCGAGCCAAAAGTAAGGCTCGCGCAGGTTGAACTTGAGATCTATTTATAGGGTTAGCTAGGGTTTCCATGGATTAGAACGAACATAGAGTTCTAATTAGGGTTTTAATTTGATCATCAAGCCTTCTAGACTCATCTATCTAAGAGATAGCATCGATCTTAGGTGATTTGGATGCAAAGTTCCCATCTTTTCATGCCTTCTTCCATTCACGGAATCTGTAGATCTTAGCGGTCTAGTCTAGACCATTTTTAGTCCCATGCAGTCGCCCGATAGACCGTTTTTACCTATGGGCGCCGAATTTGAATAAATTCAAACTCTTTTGATATATATCTGTTGATTTATCTGATAACTGGTATACTTATCCTCTAAATTTCGTAAATAGCCTATTTTAGGCTTTTAGAATGTCGGCCAAACCTTGTGGCCTTGGTTTTGGGTCATTTGAGCTTATTTAAAAGGGCTTGATCAACCAATAAGTATTGGGTCTTATTATATTACTTTAATTAACCCAAATTCATTTAATAGTCTAAAAAATCTTAGAAAATATAAATAAATTCTTGAAAATTCTAAAATATCATATTCAAAATTTTAGGGTATTACACCCTCCCCCACTTAAGAGAATTTGGCCCCCAAATTCAATATATGGATTTTATGGAGAGTGTACTTACAGTTGAATAGCTCGAGAAATCTCTTGAGCATGGCTTCTTCCGTCTCCCATGTTGTTTCATGTGGAAATAATTTGGTCCACTGGACTTTAACCATGGGAATGGTTTTATTCCGAAGTTGACGTACTTCTCGTTCAACTATTCTGATTGGCTTTTGCTCGTACGTCAAATCTTTTTGAATTTTCAGATTATCATAAGCGATAATGTGGAATGGATCATAAACATATTTCTTTAACATAGAGACATGGAATATATCATGAACTCCAGCTAACTGTGGCAGCAATGCTAGGCGATACGCCACTTCTCCCACTCTTTTAAGAATTTTAAAAGGGCCAATGAATCTTAGTGTAAGCTTGCCTTTAATAGCAAACCTGCGAATACCACGACCAGGGGAAACCTTGACAAATACATGATCTCCCACTTGAAATTCCAAGTCTCATCTTCGATTATCACCATAGGACTTTTGCCTATCTTGAGCCATCTTGAGTCTTTCTCTTATCACTTTCACCTTATCTGTTGTATCTCGAATAAGATCAGGACCTAGAATTTGTTTTTCACCGACCTCGTCCCAGCATATAGGTGTTTGACAACTTCTTCCATATAATGTCTCAAATGGTGCCATTTGAATGCTAGCTTGGTAGCTATTATTATAGGCAAACTTCACTAAAGGTAAATGATCATGCCAGCTTCCACCGAAATCTATGACACATGCTCTTAGCATATCTTCCACCACTTGATTGGTCCTTTCGATTTGTCCATCAGTTTGTGGATGAAATGCAGTGCTAAAATTCAATTGGGGCCCTAAGGAATATTGTAGCCCCTTCCAGAATTGTGAAGTAAATCGAGGGTCTCGATCAGAAATAATGGTGACAGGGACACCATGTAATTTAACAATCTCCTTTATGTACAAAGCAGCCAAGATATCCACAGGCCATCGACTTTTAATAGGTAGAAAATGAGCCGATTTTGTTAAACGGTCTATGATCACCCATATTCCATCATGTCCTCCTCTTGATTTAGGCAATCCCATAATAAAATCCATCCCTATACTATCCCATTTCTATTCTGAAATTTTCAAGGGATGTAGTTTTCCAACATGCCTTTGATGTTCTGCCTTAATTTGTTGACAAGTAAGACAACGAGACACATAGTTTACTATCTCTCTCTTCATATTGGGCCACCAATAATTTCTTTTAAGATCTTGATACATCTTGGTAGCACCAGGATGAACAGTATACTTAGATTTGTGAGCTTCTTCTAAGATCATCTTCTTAGTATCAGCATGATCTGGAATACAAATACGACCTCAAAACAATAACCTCTCGTCATTTGCAACAGAGAAATCCGGTCGTTGTTCCATATCAGCCTTAATCTCCACTAGTATAGGGTCATTCCCTTGTAACTTTACTAGATCTTCAATCAATGTAGGTTGTGTCCAGATATTGGCTATAAAATAATCTTCTTTCTTTGAATCAACATATACATTTAACTGAGCAAATTTAGAAATAAGATTAGTCATACTGTTGGGTTCTGTGCCCCTCTTTGTCTTTGACAATAGTTTTGATGATTCCAATATAATGTGTGTTTTGTGTATACTCTAAGTGAAAATCTTGTGTGTTTTATGCTTAAATGGCGTCTGCACGATAAATAAGCTAATATGATGTTATCTTCCTTTGTAGGTTTGGCATGCTTCGTGGAATCAATTTTTCTACTTAGCTTTGCAAGGGTCGACCTCATGGGTCAACCTCTGGCTCCTTGAGGGTTTGGAGTTTTCTTGTGATACCCATGACTCTTGGTGAATCTTGCTATTACAGTCTCAGTTTTGCTGAATTGAATGTCAAGTTCTGATCTGTGATTCTATCTTGGCTTGGCCCTCCTTGCTCTCATTGTATAGATCCCAATAGGATATTCTTTACTTGACTCTACATGAGATTTTAAATGGTCTTGAATGGATGTCTATCGGTTTTACATTGACTTAATAAAGCATGTTACTAAAATGATCAACTCTACTACTCATGTTTCATGAATTATTCTCACAAGTTTGAAATGGATGTCCAGTATACTCGTTTAGCTCTTGAGGAATTCCTGCTGGCCTTCAATGGTTTGCTGGATGGAATTTCATGTATATAGTTCATGATTGCTTGGCCTTGTGTGTAATGCCCTGGATCTCGTAGGATCTTTAATGGATCTTTCGGATCTGTTTCGGATTGGTTTCGTTGAGTTTCGGTTCGCTTTTGTGGCTTCCGAGTTGAGTTTGACGAGCCGTGTGGGTTTTTCTCACGTACTAGTTACGGAACCCTACAGTGAGTTTATTTGTCAATTCTCGAACTCGTGAATGCTACAGCGTCGATGTACTCTTCGAGCCGGTCGTTTCGACTATTTTTGTGTATTTTTCTGAATTTGTGTATTTTCGGCGCATTTTCGGAATTTTTGGAAATTAGGAAAATTTCCTAATTTCTTTTCCTTTTTCTTTTCTTTTTCTCTCTTCCTTTCTCATTCGCGCGACCGTCTCTCCCTCTCCCGTTCTCTCTCGTTTCTCCCCCTCTTTGGCTCCGGCTGCAGACGGAGGCGTAGGTGGGCGAGGTGGCGAGGCCGTGGAGCTGTCGAGATGCGCGATGAGGCGAGGATCGGATCGATTCTGGCGCGATCCCGAACGGTGGATTCAAAGCCGGTGAAATTGGTTCGCGAGTGGTTTTCGGCATGGTTTAGTCCCTTCGGGGCACGGTTTCTTCGGTGGAGATAGGGTGACGGATCCTTGCTTCTTCACCTTCGTTTTCCCTGCCATTGCACGGCGTTCGGCTAGGAAACGAGTGTGTTTGGGCTTGTTTTGCCTAAACCGTGATTTTCGTGGTTTTTAGGGTCGGCCGGTAAACGGTGACCGTTTGCGGTTCAGTTAGTTTCTAAATGACCGCAGGGATGTTAGAATCCCATCCACGTTGATTTCGTGCGATTCGGTGTTCATTCGAGGCCGGTAGAAGCCCGGGAACCTCGGTGACCCTCTTAGGGTGGATTTGTCTAAATCGCCCGGATCGAGCGTTTTTGGTGTTGCATGTGGGCATTTTGGCCCTTGAATGTTGTTATTCGGTGTTGCGGTGTGTTTCCCCTGCGTTTCGGCGTGAATGGGGCGTGGAACGGGCCGATCCGGCCATTCCTATGTTTTCCCGCCGTAACCGAAGTAGCGGTCATGCCAGCGACCGTTACTTGTCTTTAGCGGCCCTACGACTGACCGTCGTTTGGTCTGCATCGTTTTAGCGCTTTGGCTTCTAGGTGAGTGACGGCCCTAGAGTGGCGCGTCGCTTCCTTGTAACGCGCCTAGGTTAGTGCGTTACTTCGCCTTCGTCGTTTTATGTTGGGGTTGAGTCGGTTAGTCTAACGCGCTTGACCCAGTGCGTTAGATGGAAGTGGCGCGCCTTGCCCAGGCCGTTACTTGCCAGTTGACTGACGTTGACTCGTTGAGGCGGTGCCTCTAGCGGTCGTGCCCCTATGCGTTGTTTGAGTGTGACGTGCCCGCCCCGGGCCGTTACATTCTCTTTTGGTCGAGGTTGGGTTGACTGCACCGTTGGGTGTGACGGTGGGGACCCCGTGCGTCGTTTGTGAGTAACGCGCATGCCTCCGACCGTTGTTTGCTGTGGTGTTGGGTTGAGGGTGGCCATGCCGTCTGTGAGTAACGGATGGGTCCCCCGTGCGTCGTTTGGTTCTGACGGCCCTCCCCTGCCGCGCTATTTCGTGAGTGACGCGCCTGGCTTAGCGCGTTACTTCGCTTTGGTTTGGGTTTGCTGCACCGTTGAATGTGACGGTGGGTGCCCTGTGCGTCGTTTGCTTGTAACGCCCCTAGTCCCGTGCGTTACTTGGCTTTTGCGTGGTTTGTAGGTTATCAGGGTGGTGTGAGTGACGGCCTGGTGTCCGTCCGTCGTTTGGGAAATAACGGCCCTAACCTAGACCGTCGCTTGCTTGTAGCGGTCTAGAGCTGGTGCGTTACTTTCCTTGTGCCTTGGTTTTCCGCCCGATGATTCTGTGTGTCTTGGCTTGGCCTTGTGGTCTGCCCGTTGTCCCGTGGATGTCTCTTGACGTCCTATGAGGGTTAAGACTACGTTGTAAGGTAGCCAGGAGTCTTCTTGCTTGTGGTAGGGTTCCTTATCCTACCTTTGCATGTGCTTGTTTGGGTTTCGGTCAACCTGGTCTGACCCAGTGGTTGACATGTGACCTTGTTTGCGCGTGTCTTAGCGGTTCTGTCCTGCCTAAGACACTGCTTCTGGATGCTTCGAGGTATTGTTCTACCTCGGTTTGCGTGTCCAGGTGTGCTGAGGGTTCTTGATGTCTCCCTCAGGTCTCCGTGTGTCGTTTTCTGCGGAGCGTGGTTTCTTTGGCTTAGGATTAGACCGATTGGCGGCTTGTTCCGCTGTTGTGACGATCTTACCTTTGAGTCGTTTGGCTCAGGATCGTTACGTAGGAGGTCTAGTGCTTGTCCTGAGTTGTCGGCAGTGGTGATACTGTCACTTGGTGCCTCGAAGTGCGTGTTGAGGGGCGTGGTTGCCCGTTAGTACTTCGGCGCTTGTGTTTTGAGCTTCTGTGTCGTGTGAAGCCTCCACTTGTGTGACCTGAGGCCGAGAGGTGCCGACCCGCTAGCGGATGGCGGAGGGTTTTTTCCCAGTGAGCGGTTTTTAGTTAGTTCCGCGGGCTCCTAGCCAACGGTAGCGTCCTGCCGAGGGAGAATACTAGCTAGAGGACCTGGCTTAGGCTATAGCCAGTGTGTGCACACGTGGTCAGGGGTTAGGACTTACGTCGACGGGCGTGACCCTGACTAGTTACTTGTTTTGCTGTTACTGTTTGGTTCAGCTGGTGTCTACATCTCTGCTGTTGTTACAGCAGTACTGTAGGTGAGACACTTGAGGTGCGGCGTCAGACGTCAGTGGACGCAGCTGGCTTTTAAGGGGGTGCTTCCGTCACGTGACGCGTAGCTTTCGGCGTTTTCCTGTACGCTGTGACCTTTGCGAGTTGCCCGTTCGTGGCTGCACTCGGGGTCAGTGGTTTGTCGTCCGCGCGATGTTCCGATCGTGCGCGGGGCTTTGTGCACGACGTTCCCTGTCGTGTTTTGTCTGTTTCCCGGTGTCGGCGTTCGCCTTCGCCTTTGTGTGGGGCTGGTTGACAGACTGGTGTACCCTTCTGTGTGAGTTTAGGGTCATCCATCTGTTGCCTTTGTTTGGAGTAGTTTGGGATACCGAGGTTAGTTCGGTAGCCGCTTGTTTGGTGCGGGTTCTCACCCTCTCCTGCGTGTTCCCTACTCCTACTTCCCGTCTGTTCCTTTACAGCTTTGTAGTGTAGCTTTCCTGCTTTGCTACGTTGCTGTCCTTGCTACGTTTGTTGCTGCTTCCGTTGCCTTCGCTTTGTGCGGTTTTCCAGTGGGGATCCGCGTGACCCCTACTGAGTTTCTGTTGAGACTCACCCCTGCTGCTTTTCAGGTGGGTTTCGCCGTCTGCCTCTGCTGTTCCTGGTGGAGTGCGCGTTTGCTGTTGTAGCTGCCAGCCGTACCTGCGTCGGGTTTCTCCGACTTCTGTGTACGTTTCTTTCTGTCGTACTGTACTGTGCTAGACTTGTTGTCTTTCCTTGGGCTAGACTCTGGTGTATAATTGAAAACTTGAATATTAATGAAAAGGTAATTTTATTTCTGCTACTTTAGCAATCCATTGTAATGAAATTTAATTGCTTACTGTTATATCTGCTGGCTTCAATGTATTCCACACACTCCTTTTTCCCTTCGGCGCTTTCCCGCGCTTGGGAGGCCTCGCGGGTCCCATGTGGTATCACGTGTATTCGGTATTTATACCGGGTGCACCGGGTATCCGGAATCCGGGTCGCTACAGGTGGTATCAGAGCAGTGTTCTGAGATGTTCGGAGTTCTTTTCTGAGCTATCAGATCATTGTCGTGTGAGATACATGGAAATCCAGATATACAGTTACCAGAGTCTTTAGGCCCAGTACAGTCTCTTGCTGGCGTAGGTGTTGCGATGGTTTATCGCGGTGCTTTTTGCGTGTGGTCTTGTACGTGCTTGGTTGGCACTGTGCGAGATGGTTTTGCTCTCGTCTAGATGAGACGATGTGCTTCGTTCGGTTTTGAAGTTGGTCTCGATCGTGGTGCACTTTGCAGTGTTTGTCGGTTGGCATGAACCTGCAGTGCCTTGTTCGAGCTATTTTCTGTATTTTGCTCAGGTGGCTTATGACTTTTAGCGTTGGTGTGATGGCCACGCACGTTCTTACGTTGCTTGGGTTGTCCCAGCTTGAGTTTGTGTAGCTCCTGATGCTTCGTTGTTTTGGTTGCTTCGATTGTCGTGTTGCCTCGATTGAGAAGTTGCTCGAGCGAGCCTTGGATTTTCCCTTCCTGGTGAGCTGTTGTTGTTGAGCTTGTTGCTTCTCATCCCTCTTTGGTGAAGCTTTCCGAGGTTTGCCTTGGAATTGCTGTCTTGGTTGTGCCTTTGTCCTGTGTCTGCTTAAGTGTAGACAGCTTGTTTTGAGCCTGATCTGCTCCTTGTTGTACGGTTGCTTAGCTTTGGACTCCATGATGGTGTTAAGAGCTGTTGTGTACCGTAGTTGTCGTGCTGTGTCTAACGGCCGATGTGTTGTGAAGGCTCATTTATCGTGTCAGGACGTGATGGTGAGCTGAGATTGATGCTTTCCTTGTGCTTTGCGCTGAAGCTGGTGCTCTTCTCTTGTTGCACTTAGGCTCTTTGTGATCGGTTGTTCGCCTGATCAGTGCTCGTGGCGTGTTGATTGCGATCTTTGTTGATTGCGATGACGCCTGGTGTGTGCTGAGATGCGATTATCGATGTTGTTCTGTTGCCTGTGCACGTTGTTGAGAGTACAGCTGGAGTGTGTGGGCTGGCTACCCATTTGTCGAGAGGTCTTGTTCCTTTCTCGATGTGGCTTTGTCTTGGCTTCTTGTGCCTTGACTTTGGTTGTTGCCGTGCCGTTGTTCGTGGTTTTCTTGTGTTGGCATCGGCATTGTGCGAGTGTTGGGGAATTTGTCGGCATCTTTGCGGATTGAGTACCCTTTGCTCTGTATTTTCTTCTTGGGTGTTGTGCTCTTGAGGCGTGTTGCTAGTCCTTGAGTTGCAGTCCCCCGAGATCATTGTTGTTGTTTTTCGTTGTTGTGGGTCTTTCTCTTGGTGAGCAGTCTGATGCGTGACCTGTCTCTTGTGGTCGTGTGTTCAGCTGTTTTTGTGCCTTGTTGTGACCCTGCTTGCAGTTGTGTTCCGTGGTTCTGCGTGTTAAGTAGAGCCGGAATTCTGCAGGTGTTGCCGTTGTGTTGTTTTGGCGCTGTTTCTTTATGATTTTGTGTCTCTGCCTTGGACCATGGTCTTGTCAGTTGGCTTGCTGTGCTCTCTTTCCCTGGTGGAGTTAGCTTGCGACTTGATCAGATGTGATGTCTGAGTGAGTACTGACTTGATTGTGTTTCGGGTCCAGCAGCGTTGTTGTTGTCGTTGGTGTCCTGTGTGCCAGGTGTTCCCTGTTGCCTTTGGCACTGGAGCCGATGATGTTGCGAGCTGTCAGCTGTGGGGACTGCGTTCCTTGTGTAAGCTGCCGCTTGCCGTGTTGTCGTTGTGTTTCTCAGTTGTCTGTTGTTGTGGCTGTCGTGTCTCTATTTCTGGTGAGACGTAAACGACGTTGCCCTTGCTTCGGAGGTGTCAGATGTATTCACTTTGGTGCCATACTCGTGCTGTAGACTTGCTGTCTTGGAAGCTGAGTGTGTACCTGTAATTGTGATCTGACGGTGTTCCTCTGAGCTGTGTTTTCCGAGTTTTGTGCTGTTGGGTTGTTCTTCCCTGCTTCTCCTTTGCTAGTCCTGAATTTCGGGGGCGAAATTCTTTGAAGGGGGGGAGGATGTAATGCCCTGGATCTCGTAGGATCTTTAATGGATCTTTCGGATCTGTTTCGGATTGGTTTCGTTGAGTTTCGGTTCGCTTTTGTGGCTTCCGAGTTGAGTTTGACGAGCCGTGTGGGTTTTTCTCACGTACTAGTTACGGAACCCTACGGTGAGTTTATTTGTCAATTCTCGAACTCGTGAATGCTACAGCGTCGATGTACTCTTCGAGCCGGTCGTTTCGACTATTTTTGTGTATTTTTCTGAATTTGTGTATTTTCGGCGCATTTTCGGAATTTTTGGAAATTAGGAAAATTTCCTAATTTCTTTTCCTTTTTCTTTTCTTTTTCTCTCTTCCTTTCTCATTCGCGCGACCGTCTCTCCCTCTCCCGTTCTCTCTCGTTTCTCCCCCTCTTTGGCTCCGGCTGCAGACGGAGGCGTAGGTGGGCGAGGTGGCGAGGCCGTGGAGCTGTCGAGATGCGCGATGAGGCGAGGATCGGATCGATTCTGGCGCGATCCCGAACGGTGGATTCAAAGCCGGTGAAATTGGTTCGCGAGTGGTTTTCGGCATGGTTTAGTCCCTTCGGGGCACGGTTTCTTCGGTGGAGGTAGGGTGACGGATCCTTGCTTCTTCACCTTCGTTTTCCCTGCCATTGCACGGCGTTCGGCTAGGAAACGAGTGTGTTTGGGCTTGTTTTGCCTAAACCGTGATTTTCGTGGTTTTTAGGGTCGGCCGGTAAACGGTGACCGTTTGCGGTTCAGTTAGTTTCTAAATGACCGCAGGGATGTTAGAATCCCATCCACGTTGATTTCGTGCGATTCGGTGTTCATTCGAGGCCGGTAGAAGCCCGGGAACCTCGGTGACCCTCTTAGGGTGGATTTGTCTAAATCGCCCGGATCGAGCGTTTTTGGTGTTGCATGTGGGCATTTTGGCCCTTGAATGTTGTTATTCGGTGTTGCGGTGTGTTTCCCCTGCGTTTCGGCGTGAATGGGGCGTGGAACGGGCCGATCCGGCCATTCCTATGTTTTCCCGCCGTAACCGAAGTAGCGGTCATGCCAGCGACCGTTACTTGTCTTTAGCGGCCCTACGACTGACCGTCGTTTGGTCTGCATCGTTTTAGCGCTTTGGCTTCTAGGTGAGTGACGGCCCTAGAGTGGCGCGTCGCTTCCTTGTAACGCGCCTAGGTTAGTGCGTTACTTCGCCTTCGTCGTTTTATGTTGGGGTTGAGTCGGTTAGTCTAACGCGCTTGACCCAGTGCGTTAGATGGAAGTGGCGCGCCTTGCCCAGGCCGTTACTTGCCAGTTGACTGACGTTGACTCGTTGAGGCGGTGCCTCTAGCGGTCGTGCCCCTATGCGTTGTTTGAGTGTGACGTGCCCGCCCCTGGCCGTTACATTCTCTTTTGGTCGAGGTTGGGTTGACTGCACCGTTGGGTGTGACGGTGGGGACCCCGTGCGTCGTTTGTGAGTAACGCGCATGCCTCCGACCGTTGTTTGCTGTGGTGTTGGGTTGAGGGTGGCCATGCCGTCTGTGAGTAACGGATGGGTCCCCCGTGCGTCGTTTGGTTCTGACGGCCCTCCCCTGCCGCGCTATTTCGTGAGTGACGCGCCTGGCTTAGCGCGTTACTTCGCTTTGGTTTGGGTTTGCTGCACCGTTGAATGTGACGGTGGGTGCCCTGTGCGTCGTTTGCTTGTAACGCCCCTAGTCCCGTGCGTTACTTGGCTTTTGCGTGGTTTGTAGGTTATCAGGGTGGTGTGAGTGACGGCCTGGTGTCCGTCCGTCGTTTGGGAAATAACGGCCCTAACCTAGACCGTCGCTTGCTTGTAGCGGTCTAGAGCTGGTGCGTTACTTTCCTTGTGCCTTGGTTTTCCGCCCGATGATTCTGTGTGTCTTGGCTTGGCCTTGTGGTCTGCCCGTTGTCCCGTGGATGTCTCTTGACGTCCTATGAGGGTTAAGACTACGTTGTAAGGTAGCCAGGAGTCTTCTTGCTTGTGGTAGGGTTCCTTATCCTACCTTTGCATGTGCTTGTTTGGGTTTCGGTCAACCTGGTCTGACCCAGTGGTTGACATGTGACCTTGTTTGCGCGTGTCTTAGCGGTTCTGTCCTGCCTAAGACACTGCTTCTGGATGCTTCGAGGTATTGTTCTACCTCGGTTTGCGTGTCCAGGTGTGCTGAGGGTTCTTGATGTCTCCCTCAGGTCTCCGTGTGTCGTTTTCTGCGGAGCGTGGTTTCTTTGGCTTAGGATTAGACCGATTGGCGGCTTGTTCCGCTGTTGTGACGATCTTACCTTTGAGTCGTTTGGCTCAGGATCGTTACGTAGGAGGTCTAGTGCTTGTCCTGAGTTGTCGGCAGTGGTGATACTGTCACTTGGTGCCTCGAAGTGCGTGTTGAGGGGCGTGGTTGCCCGTTAGTACTTCGGCGCTTGTGTTTTGAGCTTCTGTGTCGTGTGAAGCCTCCACTTGTGTGACCTAAGGCCGAGAGGTGCCGACCCGCTAGCGGATGGCGGAGGGTTTTTTCCAGTGAGCGGTTTTTAGTTAGTTCCGCGGGCTCCTAGCCAACGGTAGCGTCCTGCCGAGGGAGAATACTAGCTAGAGGACCTGGCTTAGGCTATAGCCAGTGTGTGCACACGTGGTCAGGGGTTAGGACTTACGTCGACGGGCGTGACCCTGACTAGTTACTTGTTTTGCTGTTACTGTTTGGTTCAGCTGGTGTCTACATCTCTGCTGTTGTTACAGCAGTACTGTAGGTGAGACACTTGAGGTGCGGCGTCAGACGTCAGTGGACGCAGCTGGCTTTTAAGGGGGTGCTTCCGTCACGTGACGCGTAGCTTTCGGCGTTTTCCTGTACGCTGTGACCTTTGCGAGTTGCCCGTTCGTGGCTGCACTCGGGGTCAGTGGTTTGTCGTCCGCGCGATGTTCTGATCGTGCGCGGGGCTTTGTGCACGACGTTCCCTGTCGTGTTTTGTTTGTTTCCCGGTGTCGGCGTTCGCCTTCGCCTTTGTGTGGGGCTGGTTGACAGACTGGTGTACCCTTCTGTGTGAGTTTAGGGTCATCCATCTGTTGCCTTTGTTTGGAGTAGTTTGGGGTACCGAGGTTAGTTCGGTAGCCGCTTGTTTGGTGCGGGTTCTCACCCTCTCCTGCGTGTTCCCTACTCCTACTTCCCGTCTGTTCCTTTACAGCTTTGTAGTGTAGCTTTCCTACTTTGCTACGTTGCTGTCCTTGCTACGTTTGTTGCTGCTTCCGTTGCCTTCGCTTTGTGCGGTTTTCCAGTAGGGATCCGCGTGACCCCTACTGAGTTTCTGTTGAGACTCACCCCTGCTGCTTTTCAGGTGGGTTTCGCCGTCTGCCTCTGCTGTTCCTGGTGGAGTGCGCGTTTGCTGTTGTAGCTGCCAGCCGTACCTGCGTCGGGTTTTCTCCGACTTCTGTGTACGTTTCTTTCTGTCGTACTGTACTGTGCTAGACTTGTTGTCTTTCCTTGGGCTAGACTCTGGTGTATAATTGAAAACTTGAATATTAATGAAAAGGTAATTTTATTTCTGCTACTTTAGCAATCCATTGTAATGAAATTTAATTGCTTACTGTTATATCTGCTGGCTTCAATGTATTCCACACACTCCTTTTTCCCTTCGGCGCTTTCCCGCGCTTGGGAGGCCTCGCGGGTCCCATGTGGTATCACGTGTATTCGGTATTTATACCGGGTGCACCGGGTATCCGGAATCCGGGTCGCTACATTGTGTATATGCATAGCCATTTCATTTTCAAGTTCTTGTTGAGCAGTCTATCGTATTTGATGGGGACATCGCTTACCACTTCCCATTTCTCAAAGGGTCCCGATGCTCGCCATTGGGTTCATCTTGATTTTCTGAGTCTAGCTATGTAATTTGCATATCTTTCTTTGAGTCTTAACCATGTAATTTTCCCTTTTATTGAGTCAAGTACCTAAGTTAGTGAGTCATCTATCTAAGTCTAAGTATCATTAGGTGGCCTAGTGGGTTAATGGGCCCACTTCAATGGGCTTGGACCATGGGCGCCCCCTTCCCCCCTTGGTCATTTGTCAATAGTCCAAAAGGTGAGGACTTTTTGTAAATTGAGGGTTTCCTATAAATAGGACCCCAACCCTCCATGGAGAACTAATGAAGTATTAAGTGAAAATTTCCACAAGAATTGTGTCTCTTACTCTCTCTCTCTCTCTCTCTAAGGGGTGGATTCCCCTCCCTCTTTCTCTCTCTCTTCTCTCTCTCTAAAGGGGGCAACCCCCTCTCTCTCTCCCTTGGGCGCCCTTGCCCCTTCACCTTCCT
This sequence comes from Amorphophallus konjac, assembly GCA_022559845.1. Classification (NCBI taxonomy): domain Eukaryota; kingdom Viridiplantae; phylum Streptophyta; class Magnoliopsida; order Alismatales; family Araceae; genus Amorphophallus; species Amorphophallus konjac. The sequence goes on along the minus strand of CM040126.1, from coordinate 119,167,724 downwards.
ACCTTGCCACCTCATCATCCACATCACCCCAACCCCTCATCTTCCCAAGGCCCCATCACTCCCACCATTACTCTCACCAAGTCCCAAGCAACCTTCCACCTTCCAAGGCAACCTTCCCCATTCCCAAGCTAACCCCTCCATCTCCCAAGGGAGAATCCCATCTCCCAACACACCCTTTCCCCTCCCCAAGAGTTCATTAACCAACCACCATTAACCCCACATTCAAACCAAAGGAGAGATCTCTCCTCCCTCTCTCCTTCCCAACCCAAATTCGTAGCTCCCCCTTCCTCCACTTGCTAGACCACCTCCCAGCCCCCTTTCTGCCCCTCCCACACCTTGTATCACCCCCTAACAGACCCCCACATAGTCAGGTGTCACCCCCACACCCATCCACCCCATTTCCCACCCCATCTACTCCGTCTCCCATCACCTATCATCACCCTATTCATCTCAGTCCGCAGGCAGCAGTCAAGGGTCGAGTTGCAGAGTCAACCACGTCTTCACCGCACATCTTCTGGAGGTGTATCCTACATTGCCGAAAAGCTCTTCCAGCCGTCTTCGCAGGTGAGGTGATCCCGCCCCAATTCAAGTTCGGAGCTATCAGAGAGAGCCATTCTTCACCGACTCCGCAGAACCAGTCCGGCCAGAAACTAGAGCTTCCATTCAGAAGCTACTACGACCACACCGGTGCTCCACTTGGTGCGCCACTTGACCGGGGTGAAGATCCACCAGTCCTCTATCCAACAAAGCAAGCGGGACCTCGTTTGGAGTTTGGAGCTCCCCGTTCCGAATTATTTTTCCCAGGTGCGCAGGTCAGTCCTGTCAGGGACTGATCAGACCCCCTCTCACTCTTCAGGTTCCACCTCCCTGCTCCGACCTCGTCTGGTGCCCAATTTTACTTCATGCCCGAGCATACATGTAGTTAAATGCATTGCATTTCATTACATTGAAAATGCCAAAAAGATAGATTGAATGCATACATTTAGGGGGAGCATTATTCATACTCTTGAAATCACACAACTATTTTTAGATTTACTGAATAGCATGTTAAATCTGTTGTTGCATAGTCATTCATCATCTGCATTGTCTTCATGACATATAAGATGATTCATTATTTTTAGTTACAGGGAGTCATAGCATAACATATCACTTATTTTTAAAAAATCAAAAAAAGGGGGGGAAGGTAGTGTCTCACTGCATATAGATAGGGGGAGCATGCTTAATTCGTTCAGTTATGTCATTATCTGAACTCTTCCTATCCACCTACTTGATTCATCCTGTCAATTCTGTAGTGTCAGTGATTCCATCATCAAAGTGGTATCGAATGATCTTTCTTGACTGCTTCTGATGTTGTTCATACTCTGAATTTATACCTTTTTGGTATCTGTCTGTCTCTCCTAAATCTGCTGAAGGAGAGCTTCACCTCTATTCAGTCAACTTTGAACTTCTTTGCTCAAGAGTAGCTCCTTTGCTACAAATCCTCAGAATCCATGCTGTCTGTTGAATATTCTCACTTGAATTACTGAGCTGAGATTTGAAGTAAACATTCACCCTGAATACTACTTCATAAATGTTAAAACATCTTTAATGAGGAACCTTCCATTATACATGCTTAAGAACATTTGTTAACTGGAATTAGTTTAAGTCTTATGTACTCTTGTTTGGTCACAAGGAACTTGAAAATATCTGTTTCAACCTCTTAATAAACTTTAACTGTCTGCTTCATGTAAATTCAGGTAAGACTTTCTGAAATCTGAAAAGTTGATATCCATGTCTACGCTGACTGAGATATATAGTGTATGTGGTTGTTCCTAAACATCTAATTTGTTCTGAATCCATTTTGAGTAAAAGTATGGATAGAGCAATGACTGTGGTTACTGAGAAACCTATCCAAAGGATTGTGTCATGAAGTACCATGGTTAACTCTGCTTAAAGAGATGATTGGAAATTATTATGAAAATATGGCAGAGCAATGGCATAGTTGTATTGAGTAACTGGGGATTCTGGCCTCCGATCAAGGTGTATCCTCATGCCAAAGATACTTTTAATGCTACCTCTGTTCTCTAAAATGGAAGAAGCAATACGATTGTCACACTGAGTAACTGGGGATTCTGGCCTCTGATCAAGGTGTTCCCCCACGTCAAAAGGTGCTGATAAACCAAAATTGTTCATTAAAATTTTTTTTGAATATGTGTAAATCAATTTCTGAAAGAACAATTAAAATTCAGGTGCATTCATTTATGTTTCTCTTAAAGCTGTCATGGAAAGTAAACTAAGTAAGATGGAAGTTGGTTGAACTAGAATCTTATATGAGCTTGTAGTTTTTTTTATTAAGAGTTGGTTCAGATATGAGTACAATTTCTCTTTGAAAAACTTCGGTTTACATCATTCTTAAACCACATCTGACAATCAAGGTTTCATAAGCTTCTATAATGGAGGAATCTAGAACTGAAAATTATGCTTTATGAAGTTGGTATCTTGCTGAAAAGTTCAATATCTCAATTATCACTAATTGTTGAATCTGCTCATCCTATGGCTCTTTATCACTGTGTTTTGATTCAGACTGGTTGTCATATATGAGAGGTACTTCTCTCAGTTTAACCTGTGTACTTGCAGTCTTTGGATAACTAGAGTTAATCCTTGTAGTGTGCTAATGAAAATCTATCCTCCTCACTTATTCACTGTGATTACAGTTTGTGGTAATTCTTGGATACCCACGTGTTTTGCAGATAGATGCTCATCACCTCTTTCACTCCATCTAATCAGGGGGAGCTTCCATGTCATGCTGAGTGTTTTTCATAATATGAGTGTCCCTGTGCTTTTGTTGATAGTCTCCCGACATCTCAATTATTTTCATCCATCAAATGGTTTCTGATAAGGGGGAGCTTAGTCAAAGGGGGAGTTTGTAATTCACTCATATTACTTATTCTTCCCTCTTCAATTCATGTCTTTTTGCTGAAGTCAAAGAGGGAGAAATAAATATTTGATCAAGTCAATATGACTCATAGTGTTGCCATCATCAAAAAGGGGGAGATTGTTGTGTCCATGTGATTTTGATGATAGCAAACACTATGAGTCATCATTTGTTTGAATCTACATATAAATCTGTTTGTGTTGCATTGTGTTGCATATGCATGTTTCATTGAACATCTTATCTGAATGACATAACCAACGAACAGGCTGAGGCCGTGTGGTGTGTGCATTGGTGCATTTCATAGTTGTTGATGCATTTCATAATTGCATTTCATCTGGATTGTTTGATGTTAGTCTGCTCAATGGGTGATGCTGCTATACCCTTTCAGCATTGTCTGGACAGTAGTGGGTCGACCCCACTTTCCTGATGGGTCGACCCCCCAGATCTGCAAGTATATACAACGCCATTTTGTTCATGCATCATATCTCCATGTCTACACACTGCATTTAGGTAAAGTCTGCACATTGGTAGAGTCTGTATATCGCCTTCTCATTTCTGCAAGTCTATACATTACCTTTGGGCATCCAAGTCTGTACATTGGGCTCTTCATTCAAAGTCTGTACAGCGCCATGTACATATTCTTCAAAGTCAATACATTACACTGTAGATGCATCGAAGGGAAGTATGCTCATCGGACTGTTCATGAGAAGTCTATACATTGGAAGTGTGTACATTGTTCAGCTACCTTGATCAAGTCTGTACAGCGAGCAGCGTCCTTGTGTCTCAAGCTATTCTCCAAGTCTATACATCGCTTCAGGCACTCCTGTGCAAAGTCTATACATTGTCTCTTTTACCTACGTTGCTCGAAACAAAGTCTATACACTGCTGGATGATCAAGTCTGCACATTGGCACCTTTCCCTACGTTCTGGCCAAGTCTACACATCGCTTGCCTGACTTCTGTTTCAAAGTCTATACATTCATTTTTAAGGCAAAGTCTATACATTGGCTTAGGGTCTTCAAGTCTGTACAGAGTTCAAAGTCTATACATTGTTCACTCAGCTTCTTCAAGTCTATACATTGGTCGGTGGCAAGTCTGTACACTGGTCGAGCACTTAAGTCTGAACACTCACAAAGTCTACACATCAGCCTTGTAGCATTGTCTAGCCAAAGTCTATACATCGGCACTGTAGCTTGCATAGCTCAAGTCTGTACATTGGGCTTCCACATGAAGTCTATACGTTGTTCACTCAGCTTCTTCAAGTCTATACATTGGTCGGTGGCGAGTCTGTACAGAGCACTGTTTCAGGCACTCAAGTCTATACAGAGTCTTCATCTTCTGAAGTCTGTACATTCGTTTGGGAAGTCTATACATTCATTCATCTGAAGCTTCATCAAGTCTGTACAACGCTGCTTTGTCAAAGCCTGTACATCGTAGCTGTGTTGAAGTCTGTACAGCCAGTCTCTTGCCAAAGTCTATACATCACAATGTCTGTACATCACTGTGTCAAGCCTCCCAAGTCTGTACAACCACTGTCTCACTTGGACTTGAAGTCTATATAGTGGTCCGTCTCTGTAAGCGTCTCAAGCTGCAAGTCTGTACAGAGTCTGGCAGTCTACAGTGCATCGTCTCTGCAAGTATGTACAGCCTTGGTGTATACATTTTAAAGTCTAAACATTATGGGGCTTCGAATCTTCAAGTCCATACATCCATGCATCATGGGTCGACCCCTTTCTTTGATGCGTCGACCCTCCAGACTACCAAGTCTATACATCAGCCTTTGCATTGCAAGTCTATACACCGTGCATTGTTCAAAATAAGTCTGCACAGTCATTGTCTGTTGGCATCACGAAGTCTATGCATTGCTTGTGCATCATAGCCTGTACAGTGTCTCAAGTTGGCTAAGTCTATACACTCTCTCAAATTGTACACACTTGCTTCATTGCTGTTTCTAAGTCTATACATCGGTTGGGTCATTAAGTCCATACAATGCATATGTTCATCAAAAGTCCATACATTGCATTGTCTTCAACCAAGTCTATACATTCTATTCCTTTGATCAGCAAGTCTGTACACACTTCAGCATATGTGCATCCCCTTCAAAGACGAAGTGTATACATCCTTCCAAGCATTCAAGTTTACACACTCGTTGTTAAGCCTTTGCATCGAAGTCTATACAGCATGTGTCTTGTATGAAGTCTATACAGCCTGTGGGTTGTACATCAACTGAACGTTCTTCAGCAGAGTATATACTCTTCAGAAGTTAAAGTTTGAACATCCTTCTGTGAAGACTGTATACACTCAGTTATCCTTCACTCCTATTCACTCGATTGTTAACCTCAAGTCTATACATTCGATTGTTAAGTGTTCAAGCCTATACACTCTATCCTTCACACGAAGTCTGTACACTCAGTTAACCTTCAAGTCTATACACTCAAGCTGCATCTTGCCTGTACACACTTTGTTAACAGCCTGAACCAAGTATATACATCCAACTGATATCTTTTTATGTCTGTATGATAGGTACTATTCGTAAAGACTATGAAGTGCACGTGATCCGAGGTTGGCACCTGGCATGTGATCCGAGGATAACGCCCTAAATGCTGTAGCTATAAATACAAAGCCGCCTCCATCTGGAGCAGCGAGATTAGAAGGAAGAAGGATAAGAGATCAGATAAGAAAGAGAAAGAGTGTGATCGAGATAGAAGATAGAGCTGCAGAAAGGCAGTGAGCAGAAGAAGAAGAAAGAAGAAGAAGGAAGAAGAAAGAAGAGACAGAGAGAGAGCCTGCGAAAGAGAAGAAAAAGAAGAGTGAGAAGAAGAGAGAGCTAGAGCAAAGGAAGCCTCAACTGAAAATCAGTTCCTGCTGGACCGTGGATCAAATCCAGGCCAGCCAGCTCCTGCGAGAGCTTTTGAGCATTTTATTCTTTCAGCTTTTTGTTGCTGCATTTTTGTTTTTCTTTTTTAACCATTCACCAGTTGTTCTTCCGATTCTCTTGTATGAGGTCGGGTTCCCTCCGGTTGGGAGGAAGAGAGGTCCGAGACCTCTAGTTTGCAGGTGACTTGGTGTCACATGTGCTTCCCTCTGGGTTTCAGAGGAAGAGAGACTTAGGTCTCTAGGTTCCCCTCCGGTTTGGAGGAAGGGAGGATTGGTCCTCCGGTTCTGGTCTTGTGGGTTGCAAGACTAGGTGTTCCCTCCTGGTCTGGAGGAAGAGAGACTTGCGTCTCTGGTTTCCAAGTGGCTGGGAATCACTTGGGGTGTCCCTCCGGTTGTGTAAGGCCCGTGCCTTAATGGATCCTTCGTGGTATTTGTTCTATTAATTGTTCTGGAAATTCCGGCTATTTTCCTGGATTTTTAGGAATTTGTCTGGCATTTTTCCGGATTTGTTCGGAGCTGTTTGAGGGTTAATGAATATTAATAAGATTTTTATATATATAATGATTATATTATATATATATTAATTTTATTTTTATTTTTTTTATATCTCTCACCCTCACTCTCTCTCCCCCGTCGATCTCTCATTTCTCTCTTTCTCTCTCTCTCCTCCGTGCGGTCATCTCCTCTCCTCTCTTAGGGATCGGGGTCGAGACGGCGTCGGATTGAGACGAGGTTGGCACCGTTGGAATCCTCGCGTCGAGTAGAGCGCGTGGGTGTCCACTTCGGCGTGGATCGGTGATCGTGGGAGCGAGGTGGAGCGTGGAAGCTCCGTGGCTATTCCTCCTTGCATGCGGCCCGTTCGACGGTTTCGGCTTGCGAAAGGTAGGGGGATGGAACCTCGATCTTGCTAGGATCGTTTCCTTTAGCTCGCTTGTTGATTAGCACCCCGTAGCATGCATGATGTTCATATTTCCATTTTTGGGGTTTTAGCCTAAATCTTGAGTTTAATGCGTTTTAGGCCTTGCATGTGCTAGATTTAGATGTTAAATTGTTGTCCAGCATGCGTGGTTTGACAGGTTATCAGGTTTTTCGTCGATACCCGGCGTTTTCAGCCGTCCGGGAGGGCTTCGGTTTACAAACCGCACCCGCCCGTAACCCAGGTGCAGTGACGGTCCTGCCAGGAACCGTCACTTGCCCGACGGTCCAAGGTGGACGCGTCACTACCAAATAGCGGCCCAATAGGGGTGCGTTACTTGGAGAGTAACGGTGGGGCTCCCATCCGTTACTCATCAACTGTTTTCCGTGATTTTGGTCAGGCGGTGCGCCCGGCGGCCAGTCGGCCGACCGTCGTTTCGGTCCGACGCGCCTAGACCGGGGCGTTACTTCGCCTGCTACCATTTAGAACGCTGATAGGTGGTTTGAGCCTCGGGTGGATGTGACGGCGGTGACCCCACGCGTCGCTTCGCAGTAACGCGCAGGACCCCTACCGTTACATGCCTTTGGTGCCTCTTGAGCTGGAATCCTGACGGGAGTGACGGATGGGGACTGGAGCGTCATTCTTGAAGTAACGCGCCGACCCCCGACCGTCGTTTGCATGTGGCGCGTGGGTCCTTGACCGCCACTTCCCTGATGGCTGTAATATATTCCCAGCCCATTGCTTATGCGTTCCGTTCTATATTCATGCCATAGTTATATTGTTTTACTATATTGTGGCGTGTTTTATGTGCCAATAGAGTAGCTTTTCTTTCCAGGCAATGGAGCCACTGTTGTTTCCCTAAGGTCTGTTGAGTACCGACCCGCTTGAGGATGGCGGAGGGGTATATTTCCCATTCACGGTTTGTAAGCTAGTTCCGTGGGCTCCCAGCCAATGGTAGCGTCCTGCCAAGGGAGAAAACTAGTTAGAGGGCCTGGCTCAGGCTAGAGTCAGTGTGTGCACACGTGGTCGGAGACTGTGGACTGACGCCGACGGGTGTCACTCCGACTGGTCACTTGGTTTGGTACTGTTTGCGCGCTTAGCTTGTCGCTTGTCGACTGCGAGTGCTTGAGACGCAGTGTAAGCCGTCAGTGGACGCTTCTGGTTTCTGCTCCAGTGGTTGTCCTTCCTTGTTGCTTGGACTAGTTGCAGCTCATTCTAATTGGTAGTTTTAGCTTTAATCGCTTGCATTTAATTAGTAGCGGCATGTGTTAGCTGTTATACTTGCTTAGATAGAGTTTACAGCTTTCTTGTGATTAGATATTCATGCCATTGCCTGTGTATTTATTTAAATGCATGCTTTAATTGCTGTTAATTATGCATGTTCGCTTGTTTAGTGCGAGGTAGGGATCCGCGTGACCCCTACTGAGTCTGGCTGTGACTCACCCTTCTCCTTTCAGGTGAGCCGCGCCCGACATCTCCCGGAGTTTAGTGTGCTGCTTCGGGACCGTTCCTTAGCTGCCAGCTGTGCACGAGCTGCCTTTTTGAGGCTTGTGTTGTACTTTTGCCGGGGTATGCCCCGCGTAGTTGTGCCCTGTGGACTAGTGTTTGTGACTCTGGACTAGTTATATATATCACTCTGGTTATTTTAAATTGCTTCCGCACTTGTGTTTAAATCTTAAATACTTATTTGTATTGCGCGCCCCAATTCGCAATTAATTATGCATATTCCTCAGCTAACCCCCCACTAACCCTTCAGGGGCCTCATCAGCCTCTTGGGTGGCCTCCCCAGTTCTTGGTGTCGGTATACCGATGTTATCGGTGTATCGATATCCTGAACTCTGGGTCGTCACAGGTGGTATCAGAGCTTGAAGTTGAGGATTTGCGTAAAGAATTGGAATTGACGCTTGGTCCAGAGCTAGTCCTGTTGTTGTCTCTTGCTGGCATAGGATGTTTCCCGTATGATTGATGGATTTCATTGTTGATTGTGTTTCTGGCAGCATAATTATGCCGCCTCGTCGAGGAAGACCTCCTCGAGCTCCTCGTGTTCCTCGAGATGCGCCCAGGGAAGATAGCGGTTCTGCACCTCCTCCTGCAGTTCCCGCTGTTCCTGTCGTTCCAGTTGCTCCTCCAGTGCCGATCGTTCAAGCTGAAGTGCCTGGCAGTCGAGGCAAGGCTTTGAAGGAATTTCTGATGTTCAATCCGCCTGCTTTCGATGGCCAAGCTGATCCAGAAGTCGCGAGGCAATGGATGGATGCGATAGAGCGTGTTTTTGTCTCGATGGAGTGTGCTGAAGATGAGAAAGTCATGCTCGCTGCCTTTCAACTCCAGGGTACGTCCATTGCGTGGTGGAAAGCCGAGTGGCAGATTTCCTTTCGATCCAGACCTCTTCGGCAAATCACTTGGGCAGAGTTCGTTGCTGCTTTTGAGCGTGCCTATACTCCTGCCTGCTTGCAGATGGATAAGATGTATCGGTTTATGGAATTGACCCAGGGCAGTATGACCGTGCTTCAGTACAGGAATAAGTTCTTGGAATTAGGTCAGTATGCGCCCCATGTGCTGGCCAGTGAAGCTTTGAAGACCCAGCAATTCTTGCGAGGGTTGAGGCCAGAGTTGAAGATGCCGTTGATAGCGAGTCGTGTTGCGGATCTCGATACTGCGTGCCAGACAGCTGTAGCTTTAGAGCTGGAGATGGCGAGACCGGGTGGATATCCCCAGGCAGGGTCAGTGCAGCCGGTGGCTCAGGTTCAGCAGGCTTACCGACAGCCCGTGCCTAGTGTTCCTTCGGTCCAGTCAGAGGTTTCCAGTGCTTCCTCTCCTTCTAAGCCCAAGTTCAAAAGGTTCAAGAAGAAGAAGAAGTTTGTTCAGCAGCCGTCCGGTGCAGATTCTGTTCAGCAGCCGACAGCACCTTCTTCTCAGACTCGACAGAGCTCAGCTGCTAGTCAGCCGTGGACGTGTCGGAGATGCGGTGGTCATCATAAGGGCCAACCGTGTTCTCTTCCTGTTGTTTGCTTTAGGTGTGACCAGCCAGGTCATGTGGTTCGAGATTGCCCGCTGAGGCCGAATCCATTGCAAGCTCCTCAGTTTTCTCAACCTCAGCCGCAGTTTAGACCTCCTGCACCTCAAGCTCCACAGCAATTTTTCTCTCAGGCGTCGGCGTCTTCTCAGCAATCTTCAGTTGGTTCTAAGAAGCAGAAAGGTAAAGTTTCTCATTTGACAAGAGCTGATGCTGCTGCGTCCCATCTTGTGGAAGGTACGATTATGCTTTATGGTCATGCAGCTCATGTCTTATTTGATTCTGGTGCTTCTCACTCTTTTATTTCTGAGGATTTTATGGCTTGTATTGAGGAACCCACTTCTGAGCTGTCTTGTGAGTTGTTTGTGGAATTGCCTTCTGGAGATTTCATGGTTACTCCCTTGTGTTTGGATGAGTCTCCTGTGATGATTGATGATCACCAGTTGCCGGCGAGATTGTATGCGTTGCAGCTGGCAGATTATGATGTTATTCTGGGAATGGATTGGTTGGAGCATTATGGAGCTGTGGTTGACTGCAGATCGAAGAAAGTCTATTTTCAGCCCCAGGGAAAATCAGCCTTTTATTTTCAAGGTATTCGATCCCGTTCTTCTCGTATGATTATTTCTGCTATTCGAGCCTATAGGTTGCTTAGCGCAGGTTGTCAGGGATTCCTTGCTTCAGTGGTGGCTGTTGAAAAACCACGACGGGATGTTTGTGATATTCCGGTTGTCTGTGAGTTCCCTGATGTGTTTCCTGACGAGTTGCCAGGCTTGCCCCCAGAGCGAGAGATTGAGATGGTGATTGAACTGATTCCAGGTACTGGCCCCTTAGCAAAGCCGCCGTACCGAATGGCTCCAGCTGAATTGAAAGTACTGCGTGCACAGCTACTAGAGTTACTGGTGAAGGGCTATATTCGTCCCAGTTTTTCTCCGTGGAGTGCCCCAGTACTGTTTGTGAAAAAGAAAGATGGAAACCTGAGGCTTTGTATTGATTACAGGCAGCTGAATCAGGCGACTATCAAGAATAAGTATCCGCTCCCCAGGATTGATGATTTGTTTGACCAGTTACAGTCTGCTGCTGTCTTTTCACGGATTGATCTCCGGTCTGGCTATTTTCAGTTACGGATCCGGGAATCTGATGTGGAGAAGACTGCTTTCAGTACTCGATATGGTCACTTTGAATTTTTAGTCATGCCGTTTGGTTTGACTAATGCCCCAGCAGCCTTCATGGATCTAATGCAGCGTATCTTTCGTCCATTTCTGGACCATTTTGTGGTGATCTTTGTTGATGATATCTTGATATATTCTGCCTCTGTTGATGATCATGTGCAGCATTTGAGGATCGTTCTGCAGACTCTAAGAGATCACGAGCTTTATGCGAAGCTCAGTAAATGTGAATTCTGGCTTCGGGAGATTCATTTTCTTGGCCATGTGATTTCTAGTGATGGAGTAGCAGTAGACCCAGCAAAGATTGATGCCGTTTTGAGTTGGCAGAGACCGAGGACCATCACGGAGATACGAAGTTTTTTAGGATTGGCTGGATATTACCGCAGATTCATTCAGGATTTTGCGAAGATTGCAGCACCGATGACTAAATTGACACGGAAGGGTGTGCCATTTGTCTGGTCGGATCAGTGTGAGGCTAGCTTTGTTGAATTGAAAAGGCTGTTGACTTCTTCTCCAGTGTTGACTTTGCCTTCCGACTCGGGTGGTTTTCTTGTTTGTACAGATGCGTCTCGAGTAGGTTTGGGTGCAGTGCTGATGCAACATGGTAAAGTTATCGCATATGCGTCTCGGCAATTGAAACAGCATGAAGGAAATTATCCCACTCATGATCTAGAGCTAGCTGCAGTTATTTTTGCCTTGAAGATCTGGAGACATTATCTGTATGGTGAGAAATTTCAGATTCTTACTGATCATCAGAGTTTACAGTATATTTTCTCCCAGAAAGATCTGAATCTCAGGCAGAGGCGATGGATGGAATACATGAAAGATTATGACTTTACACTCTCCTATCAGCCAGGTAAAATGAATGTTGTGGCCGATGCTCTGAGCAGGAAAGTACAAGTCAGTCATTTGTTGCTTCGTGAATGGAAATTGTGGGAACAGCTTCCGAGCGAGGCATTGTGTGTAGAGATTCCTGCCGATCCGAGGATGGCAGTTTGTGCTAGCTTGGTTTTGGGTTCAGCTTTGTATCAGCAGATTCTAGAAGCCCAACAAGCTGATTCTGATTTAGCCCGTGTTATATCAAGATATGATGTGGAATTTGATGACGAGCTGGTCGTCAGTTTCCAGGGCAGATTGTATATTCCTGTTGATGATGATTTGAGGAATGAGATTTTGAGTGAAGCCCATGGTTCCCGTTTTGTTATTCACCCTGGTGTCACCAAGATGTATCAGAATTTGAAGAAGCAGTTCTGGTGGCCCGGCATGAAGAAGGACGTGGCTATTTTTGTTTCTAAGTGCTTGACTTGTCAATTAGTTAAAGCCGAACATCAAAAGCCAGGTGGTCTGCTTCAGCCATTGGAAATTCCGATGTGGAAATGGGACCATGTTACTACAGATTTTGTGGTGGGTTTGCCTCGAACTTCTCAAGGTTTTGATGGAATCTGGCTGCTTGTCGACAGATTGACGAAAACCGCCAGATTGTTGCCAATTAAAGTTACTTGGAGTGTGCAGAGATTGGCCGAGCTCTATGTGCAGAAGATCGTGCCATTGCATGGAATTCCTGTTTCACTTGTGTCAGATCGTGACCCGCGTTTTACCTCTGGCTTCTGGCGTAGTTTCCAGAAAGCTTTGGGCACTGAGTTAGCTTTCAGTTCGGCGTATCATCCACAGTCAGATGGACAATCAGAGAGAACTATTCAGACTTTGGAAGACATGCTGAGATCGTGTTGCCTTGATTGGCAAGGTTCGTGGGGTCAGCATTTGCCACTTGTTGAGTTTGCTTATAATAATAGTTTTCACTCCAGTATTGGCATGGCTCCTTATGAAGCGCTGTATGGTCGTCCTTGTCGTACTCCTCTGAACTGGTTTGATGTTGGGGACCGACTGTTGACAGGACCGGACATGGTACAGCAGTGTTCTGATGTGGTTCGTCTGATCAGACAGAGATTGTTGACGGCTCAGAGTCGACAGAAAAGTTATGCAGATCGGCGCAGACGTCCACTACAATTTGAGCCAGGAGATATGGTGTTTGTTAAAATATCTCCAATGAAGGGTGTTTCCAGGTTTGGGAAGCGTGGAAAGCTTAGTCCGCGGTATGTTGGCCCTTTTCCGATTGTTGAAGCTATTGGTTCAGTGGCTTATCGTTTGCAACTGCCGGCGGCCATGCAAGCTATTCATAATGTGTTCCACGTGTCTCAGTTGAGGAAATATGTGTCTGATGCTTCTCATGTTCTCGATGATTCAGTGTGGCCCGAGGTGACTGCTGATTTGTCCACGCCAGAGTTTCCTATCCGAATTGAAGACCGTCGTGAGCAGCGGTTGAGAAATAAGGTTATTCCTCTGGTAAGGGTTGCTTGGCAGCGTCACTCTGGTAACGAGTCTACTTGGGAGCGTGAAGATGAGATGCGTCAGCTTTTTCCTTTCTTGTTCCAGTGAGGTATAAGTCCTTTCTCAGTTTCCTCCTTTTCGGTTATTGTAAATTTCGAGGGCGAAATTTCTGTAAGGAGGGAGGGACTGTAAGGCCCGTGCCTTAATGGATCCTTCGTGGTATTTGTTCTATTAATTGTTCTGGAAATTCCGGCTATTTTCCTGGATTTTTAGGAATTTGTCTGGCATTTTTCCGGATTTGTTCGGAGCTGTTTGAGGGTTAATGAATATTAATAAGATTTTTATATATATAATGATTATATTATATATATATTAATTTTATTTTTATTTTTTTTATATCTCTCACCCTCACTCTCTCTCCCCCGTCGATCTCTCATTTCTCTCTTTCTCTCTCTCTCCTCCGTGCGGTCATCTCCTCTCCTCTCTTAGGGATCGGGGTCGAGACGGCGTCGGATTGAGACGAGGTTGGCACCGTTGGATTCCTCGCGTCGAGTAGAGCGCGTGGGTGTCCACTTCGGCGTGGATCGGTGATCGTGGGAGCGAGGTGGAGCGTGGAAGCTCCGTGGCTATTCCTCCTTGCATGCGGCCCGTTCGACGGTTTCGGCTTGCGAAAGGTAGGGGGATGGAACCTCGATCTTGCTAGGATCGTTTCCTTTAGCTCGCTTGTTGATTAGCACCCCGTAGCATGCATGATGTTCATATTTCCATTTTTGGGGTTTTAGCCTAAATCTTGAGTTTAATGCGTTTTAGGCCTTGCATGTGCTAGATTTAGATGTTAAATTGTTGTCCAGCATGCGTGGTTTGACAGGTTATCAGGTTTTTCGTCGATACCCGGCGTTTTCAGCCGTCCGGGAGGGCTTCGGTTTACAAACCGCACCCGCCCGTAACCCAGGTGCAGTGACGGTCCTGCCAGGAACCGTCACTTGCCCGACGGTCCAAGGTGGACGCGTCACTACCAAATAGCGGCCCAATAGGGGTGCGTTACTTGGAGAGTAACGGTGGGGCTCCCATCCGTTACTCATCAACTGTTTTCCGTGATTTTGGTCAGGCGGTGCGCCCGGCGGCCAGTCGGCCGACCGTCGTTTCGGTCCGACGCGCCTAGACCGGGGCGTTACTTCGCCTGCTACCATTTAGAACGCTGATAGGTGGTTTGAGCCTCGGGTGGATGTGACGGCGGTGACCCCACGCGTCGCTTCGCAGTAACGCGCAGGACCCCTACCGTTACATGCCTTTGGTGCCTCTTGAGCTGGAATCCTGACGGGAGTGACGGATGGGGACTGGAGCGTCATTCTTGAAGTAACGCGCCGACCCCCGACCGTCGTTTGCATGTGGCGCGTGGGTCCTTGACCGCCACTTCCCTGATGGCTGTAATATATTCCCAGCCCATTGCTTATGCGTTCCGTTCTATATTCATGCCATAGTTATATTGTTTTACTATATTGTGGCGTGTTTTATGTGCCAATAGAGTAGCTTTTCTTTCCAGGCAATGGAGCCACTGTTGTTTCCCTAAGGTCTGTTGAGTACCGACCCGCTTGAGGATGGCGGAGGGGTATATTTCCCATTCACGGTTTGTAAGCTAGTTCCGTGGGCTCCCAGCCAATGGTAGCGTCCTGCCAAGGGAGAAAACTAGTTAGAGGGCCTGGCTCAGGCTAGAGTCAGTGTGTGCACACGTGGTCGGAGACTGTGGACTGACGCCGACGGGTGTCACTCCGACTGGTCACTTGGTTTGGTACTGTTTGCGCGCTTAGCTTGTCGCTTGTCGACTGCGAGTGCTTGAGACGCAGTGTAAGCCGTCAGTGGACGCTTCTGGTTTCTGCTCCAGTGGTTGTCCTTCCTTGTTGCTTGGACTAGTTGCAGCTCATTCTAATTGGTAGTTTTAGCTTTAATCGCTTGCATTTAATTAGTAGCGGCATGTGTTAGCTGTTATACTTGCTTAGATAGAGTTTACAGCTTTCTTGTGATTAGATATTCATGCCATTGCCTGTGTATTTATTTAAATGCATGCTTTAATTGCTGTTAATTATGCATGTTCGCATGTTTAGCGCGAGGTAGGGATCCGCGTGACCCCTACTGAGTCTGGCTGTGACTCACCCTTCTCCTTTCAGGTGAGCCGCGCCCGACATCTCCCGGAGTTTAGTGTGCTGCTTCGGGACCGTTCCTTAGCTGCCAGCTGTGCACGAGCTGCCTTTTTGAGGCTTGTGTTGTACTTTTGCCGGGGTATGCCCCGCGTAGTTGTGCCCTGTGGACTAGTGTTTGTGACTCTGGACTAGTTATATATATCACTCTGGTTATTTTAAATTGCTTCCGCACTTGTGTTTAAATCTTAAATACTTATTTGTATTGCGCGCCCCAATTCGCAATTAATTATGCATATTCCTCAGCTAACCCCCCACTAACCCTTCAGGGGCCTCATCAGCCTCTTGGGTGGCCTCCCCAGTTCTTGGTGTCGGTATACCGATGTTATCGGTGTATCGATATCCTGAACTCTGGGTCGTCACAGGTTGGGAGGAAGAGGGGAGGTTGTTCCCCTGGTCAAGCTATGTGGCAGCAATTTGTTGCAGACTAAGTCTGTAGTTTCTAGCCTAGCTAGTGGAAGCCTCACTCCGGTTTGGAGTGAGGGGTGGACGTAGGTCTTTGGACCGAACCACCTAAAAATCTTGGTGTTCACTTGTGGTTTGTTTTTCCTTATATGTTATTTTCTCTGCTGCGCTCATTAGATGCTTGCTTAGAAACGTGTGAGGGCTAATAGATTTGTGTTGTCTTGCTGAGTTCCTTCTAAGTATTTTCAGCACTTTTCATCAACTGCTCTTAATTCCGCATACTTGAGCATTAGAGTTTTAATTGGGTGATATTTGGAGTAGGATACATTCACCCCCCCCCTCTGTATCCAGGCCTTGCATCCTATCACGATTTCTTCAAACCGGTCGAGTAAGTGCTCCACTCTTAGCTCCATTCAGTGCTTGTTCTTTCTAATATTAGTTCATAAACTCCGTTGGCCGTGAATGAGAGCCTGATCCTTAAGCTCCTTTGCTATAAGTGATCACCGTGGGAAAAGAGTGGAACCCGTGCCTTGGCACCTCGTCGGCTCCCTTGAATTGGGCAGCCATACCCTTGGGGAGACAAACCTTGGCCTTGCTGGCCCTCTACCAGCAAGGGCCCAGCCCACACAACCTCCACTTGGCATTGCCAAGTTACCCCGGGTCTTGGTGAGCATCGGGTGAGCGGTCGCCAATATCAGTCCATTTGATTGCAAATTGTGCTTGTTCATTTTGGTCCAAGGGTATGTCACATCAAAAGGTGTGCATGCTACCTGTTCGATGAAATGACTAAATTCTTAAACAGATGCACATTGCAATCATTATTCAAACTTCATGCAAACACATGATGACTTATAGTGTTTGCTATCATCAAAACCATAGGGACGCAACAGACCCATCATCATTGGGTGCTTCATCATCGTCTAGAACAGCGTTAAGACAAGCCTGTCGCTTACGTCCACCGCTAGAAGACTGATCCTTCATGAGAGGGCAATCCGGCATGTGGTGCTCCAGCTTCCACACCTTAAGCAAGCGCCGAGACGCTTCCAACACTCTTTTGCCGAATGGCCGAATTTTTCACAGAAAGAGCAAGCAGTTGTGAGAACCTTTTCTTCTTCTTTAACCCTCTTATTCTTACCGTTGACATGCCCGTTACTATTACGAGATCTCTTCTTGTTATCCCGAGAGTTGTAGGTGATACTGAATATTTCCTCTTTTCTTCCTCATCGATCAGACTTCTGGCTCGGCTCCTCCCCTTTGCCATTAAGTTTGTCGACCTTTTCCAAGGTTCGTTCACACAAATGTGCCCGTTGGACCATCTTTGCGTAGGTCCGAATATTTTGTGGGCCAAGTTGCTGAATAAAGATGGGTCACAGCCCGTCCAAAAAGTGATTGACTTTCAGAAGATTAGTGCTCACTAGATGTTGAGCATATGGTGCTAAACGAGAAAATTGTAATTCATAATCTGCTACCGTCATCATGCCTTGATGTAGCGATGCAAATTCTACCGCCTTTCTCTCCTTGACATGCTCGGAGAAGTATTTGGCTCGGAAGAGAGTGAGGAATCCCTCCAAAGTATGCGGAGCATTTGGAGGCGGTGCCGAAATAGACTTCTACCACGTACGGGCATCTTTGTTAAGCTGGAATGTAGCAAGACGAACCTTTTCCTGACTGGTGCATTGCATAACATCAAATATCTGGCTCATCTCGTCGATCCAATTTTTCACTTCATCTAGATTAGAAGAGCCAGAGAACCATGGATGATTTATGCTTCGAAAATTGCTCTGTAAGCTACCCGCGCCAGCCCTTGCACCAGCTTGGGCCACGATCTGCAGGGCTTGGGCAAGACTCGCAACAGTTTGCTGCATCTCATCCCAGTTCACACGATGACCCATTGAGAATTCAAGGTACCTGAAAAAGTGAACCTTTAGTTATGTTCCTTAGAATCGGGAAGATTTACCCTAATATAATTTCTATATAACTATCTCACTCCGGGTTCTACCCAATTCTCACATGGGTTCAGAATTCTTGCCTAGTTCATAGGTACGTGTCCTTAAACCTTGGACTTAGCCTATGACATGTCATTTTCCTAGGACTTTCTCAGACCTAGGCTCTGATACCACTCTAACTGTCATGCCCCGAGCTTTTATTACAACGGAAGGAATTTCAAGAACGTGAACAGCCGGCATGGTAAGCCTCTCGCAAGCATGAAATCAGAGCGCAAGACAATCACATAAAAGTAATTACAAAAGTAATTGTTCAAAATTTCAAACTTTATTTCATTAATAAATAATCCAATCACATGAGATCAACTCTACGATTCAAGAAATCATAGATTACATCTGACTCGACTAAACACTTATAACTATGGCTTCTCTCGTTCAAATAGACCATCAATCGCTCTCGGACCCACTACTAGCATAATCCAAATCCGATCCACTAGTATTTTCTGAAAAGATAAGATGTCACGCCCCGTACTCTATACCATCGAGGTATTGTCCACTTTGGCCTACCGGCCTCACGATTTTGTCCCTTTCTAACAGTGATCGACTCCAGAATGAGGGACTTCCTGGGTAGGTCACCCATCCCAGTACTACTCTCCATTAAGCACACTTAACTTCGAAGTTCTTTTTAAGAACTGAGCCGATGCTTCAAATGGCGCCTCGATGATATAGAGTACAACTTAGCTATATTTGAGGGTGTCACAATCTACCCCTATTATATAGGCGACGTCCTCGTCGCTGGGCACATATATCACGCAATCACGTAATCAAGCCCCCAGGTAGGTAGGACTCTAGAGGTGGCCCCTACAGGCTCAAGAGGTGGCTCCCACTATGTAGTACTTTTTCTCATTTTCGGCTCAAGAGGTGGCTCCCATAGCGTAGCACTTTTCCCTGCATGGCACTTAGTTCCCACACTTCCGGCTAGGGTATGGCTCTGATACCATTCTGTCACGTCCCGTACTCTACACCGTCGAGGTATTGTCCGCTTTGACCTACCGGCCTCACGATTTTGTCCTTTTCTAACAGTGATCAGCTCCAGAATAGGGGACTTCCCGGGTAGGTCACCCATCCCAGTACTACTCCCCATTAAGCACGCTTAACTTCAGAGTTCTTTTTAAGAATTGAGCCGATACTTTAAAAGGCGCCTCGATGATATAGAGTACAACTTAGCTATATTTGAGAGTGTTACACAAGAAAATAGGTGTGAGCACACTTGCCTAGCAGGTATCTTCATATTAACATGAAGGTAATATTTAAGTGATTAATATTTTTACACTAGAGTTAAGATAGAAAAATGAGAATGCGGTAAATCATAAGGCATAAGCCAAAACATTCAAGAATATAGAATCATGATATATCCGAGTAAGTAAGTATATGATCAAGCAAGATTTAATCCTGTAGATGTAAGTTGGCCTTTCATGAACAAGAATGTACGAGCATGTAACTAGAAAGTACTTACACAACCTTGTAAAGGCTATGCATTAACAAGCATGTAATTTCCATGAGGAGCCTTATAAATTTCACTCATTTATAAGAGAAAGTACTCCCAGTGTAATGCGATGCCAGTATCATCGTACCCCATGGTTTATAGCATATTTCCGACCATCGACCGTGAGGACTAGCATGGAGCCCTTGGACACAATCCGTGCCCGGTCTTGCAGCTTCAAGTTATAAATCCAGCTACTTTCACAAGATATAACAATAAAGTGTGGCCAATAATGTAACAAGTTCAACTAAAGTTTCATGATCAAGTAACCAAGGTATAGAATGTTCCAAAAATGATATATGATTCCAAAGAAGAATTAAAAGAACATTATGCCACGGCGGCATTCGAGCAGCATAACGGTACATTAATTAGGTTCCATATCTTAACATTAACTTATTACACATAAGTTTGGAATCCAGATAATCCTAAGATCATCCAAGAGCACATTTAGAACAACCCTTGGGTCAAACCTCGGGTTATGAACCTAACAAAAAGAGACGGTCATATACTGGGCCGTTTCAGGAAGAAAACGGTCACAGCTAGGCCACTAAATTTATAATAACGGTCCAATTAAGGTCGCAATTAGACTGTGTCAACCAGAATGAAAGAAAAGTCGACACTTAACCACTTCTGGGTAATAACGGTCACAGAGGGGGCCATTTTCTGATAGAAACGGTCAGGGAAAGAACTGCTATCTAACAGAGATGGTCTCTTATAGGCTGCTACTAACCAGAGTACAGGAAGTAAAACAATCGGTCATGTGAGTGCATTCTAGACAACTTGGGCTTTAAGGGTACAACCAGCTCGGCGTCCTAGTGGGAATCGCAAGCTCGCGAAGTCTTACGAAGGCCTTGAAACAAGATCCCCTAGCCTGACAGAAGGAATATCTGGCAGAGAGGTTCACAAGTCCAAGAGATGTGCCTATAAGTGCAACGTGTATCTAATGGTCGCATACCGGAGTAAATGCCATGTACTTATGAAATTGACTCAAGAGATAAGAGTGGATCATGTGAAATAGCGATCAAAACAACGTTCTAAATACCACCATGAATCATGTTTCAAAAATATAAGAGGAAATATTTAATTATAAAACTATAACATTTAGGCATGAAATTACATGATAACGAAAATAACGTTTAAAATCATGCACAGGCTGAAACAGGGTATTTAATAGAAAAATAAATAAAATTTTTAATGAAAAATAACATAATTATAGGGTTTCTAATATGCAAAATTCAACTAGGTTCATAGAACCAAATAGCGATCATGATATGGCCACATGGGTTATAAACGGTCTCGCGATGAACCGTTGTTTAAATGGGGTGGTCAAGTTATGGATCGTTTCTGTCTGATAGACAAAAGGTGCAAAATAGTGAAATAAAACGCTAACCTAGGGCATGTCATGCATGGAAACGATGTAAAACATGTAGTAAAACATGCTAGAAGGTATTTAGGCTAAGAATGTGCATTGGTTGTTAAAAATAGACAAGAATTTCTATTATTATTATATTAGGGCTAAGTGCATGTATGAATTATGAACTTACTGCGCAGTCTCAACGAAACATAAAATACTCCACGTACAATGAATGAAAACTCATGGAATAAGAGGGCTTTTACTCCTAACATCACGTTTAAGCCATTCATGAGATAACCTACCTCTGAATTAGGCTTTAATCGACGAATTTAAGATTGGAACTTGACCCTAGTTCCTACTCGCCCTAAACTGAAATAGCAACTTCGTGACCTTCTAACTCTTGATCCTCTTCACCTATGACTATGAAATTTTGAGGGTAAGAAGATGGTACTAAAAGGAACAATTAGTTCTAAAGAACCCCTATCTAATTACCTCGTTTAGGGCTTCTATTTGTCCGATCAATCTTGCCCGGTCGCATAATTTCCTGAGATTCTTGTACCGAACCTGCAACTTTGAATGCTACCTCAAATTCGCCTTACTTACCTTAGTTCCACGTGAGCCAAAAGTAAGGGTCGCGCAGGTTGAACTTGTGATCTATTTATAGGGTTAGCTAGGGTTTCCATGGATTAGAACGAACATAGAGTCCTAATTAGGGTTTTAATTCGATCCTCAAGCCTTCTAGACTCATCTATCTAAGAGATAGCATCAATCCTAGGCGATTTGGATGCCAAAGTTCTCATCTTTTCATGTCTTCTTCCATTCACAGAATCTGCAGATCTTAGCGATCTAGTATAGACCGTTTTTAGTCCCATGCGGTCGTCCGATAGACCGTTTTACCAATGGGCGCCGAATTTGAATAAATTCAAACTCTTTTGATATATATCTGTTGATTTATCTGATAATTGGTATACTTATCCTCTAAATTTCGTAAATAGCCTATTTTAGGTGTTGGTCCCGGGGTAGACGAGCGGACAAGAAGGAGGGTTGAATTGTCCCCAACACTAGATGGCAAATTTAAACACTACGCAGCGGAATTAACAACTTTTATCAAGATTGAGGAATTAACTAAACAAGGTAACTAATTCTTTCAATCTCTTCATTCCTACATGATCATACAAACGGATATGATATTCAAATCATACAAACAACAAACCAAACCACAGTGCATAGCGAATTTTTTAAGGTGGTTCGGGACCACTAAAGGCTCCCTACGTCCACCCCTCACCAAACCCGGTGAGGCTTCACTCGAGGACAAATCCCCAAAACAGAGATGATCCTCCAAACACACACGTAGAACGACGCCTGTAAATACACACACTCGTGCTGCAACACGTAGCCCAATAAATCCACAATCGTACGCAGACGGTTCAAGACACGACCGTACACCGACGGTCCACACACACAATTTCTCTAAGTTCAGAAAATAAACACGAATGATCAAATCATTCTAAACCCAAACTATAGAAGATGGAGCATATCAAGAACAACATAGAAAGTATGTAGAAATAATCTCCCTTGAACTCCAATAGCCGGATGAAGATATTCCTTGAACCACAATTCGGAGGGAAGCCGGATGAAGACGATTCTTGCGTCCTCTTAGTCCTCTCGTCAATCCGCTCTTTTTCTTCTTCTTCCACGAACTCCAAAATCCTCTCCAAGTAGATCAAATCCTTCCTTCAAGAGCTCCTCCTTGCTTTGCCCCTTTTCTTCTCCTACAAGATAGATAGAAAATGTTAGCTCTTCATTTTTCTCCCAAAATCGTAGGTTATATATACACCCAAGAGAGAATGATCAAAAGACCCATAAACCCTTGCAAAACCCTAGCAAAACCCCTCTAAGATGTTCATCAATAACCTAAGGGCATTATGGTAAATTTTCAACCCATTTGGAAGTGATTTCGTTGGATTTCGGTGGCCCACAGAATGGACGTGCGGAGCTGCGAAACCAGATGGGACATCCTATCTAACAAGTGGGACGTCCCACTTTCAGACAGTGTTCTAATTTTGCCCAGAACAGGGAGATGGGTCAACCCTTCTCTGTAAGTGGGTCGACCCACTTGCAGATTGGATTCTAAATGGCCATTTTACAGCCCAAGGGTCGACCCATTCAGTGAGGGGGTCGACCCATTCAACTTGATACTTTATAAAATGATTTTTAATGATGATTCAATGATCTTAACATGCAACCCAATGAATTCAAACATTCAATTGTGAATTTATATGATGAAAAACAAGTTAAATCAATTGGTTCGCATATGAAATAAAGATCATGAAAAATCCATGAAGATGACACATGAAATCACAAACTAAGCCCAATATTTTCAATCCAAAGTTCAAGACCAATTAGCCATTCACTGAACCATATTTAAACATGGTCCATGTAAGAATTGCATGAAGTATAATCATGAAAGCCCATACAAAACACATGCATGATATGCATGAGGGATTCAAACATTTAGCTTGCTCATAAATCCTTAGAGAAAGTTTAGTTTTCTCTAATCAAAAATCAAGAGCAAATATCCATGCATATAACCAAAGTGAAATCATCATTCAACCAAAGTATAAACCTTGAAGAACCAAACACGCTCAATGCTTCAAGAAGGCATACATGAAAGGTCATCAAGATTTACATGAATAAATTAAGCACACAGCAAGCTCATACATTCATTTCAAGATTTGCATGTAAGCCTTAAGCTCCTTACCATCCCAAGAAACTCCCAAATGAAATACATGCAAGTATAGCAACGATCTTTACAATCAAGGCATGAGAGACTCTTTACAATCTCATATAGCATGTACCAAATCTTCTAGTTCTGAGACATATGAAACAAGGCTATAATCATGAATACACACTATCATCAAAATCATATGCAAGCATAACAATCTTCCTCAACCACACACAATATTTTGTTATCATCAAAACCAAGACTAAGAGGGAGCACAATGAACCCAACAATCTCCCCCTTTTTGATGATGACAAAATATTATGGTATCAATCACAATCCAAATATTTCTTCCCCTTTGGCATTATCAAAAAGTGGTGATGAAAATAATGGAGTTCAAATTTCACCAAGACGAACAAGTTGGATTCATGAATCAATGAAAGCTCACAAGAGAAGTTCAGATGATGCAATTGCAAGGCATAGACAAGATGACACATCAATGTGTTTCTTTGATTTTCAGATTTTTAGATTTTTAGTTTCTTTTTGAAAAAGCATGAAGCAAAATGCATACAAATGATGACATATGAGATGCATATGATGCAACCAAGCAGATATGTATATATACATGCAACATAGCTCCCCCTTACTTATTTAAGAAGGGAATGGATATAAGAAAAATGCATGTGAGTCATGACAACCGGAATGTTCATTTATAGCACCTAGGAGGTTGTGCAATCGCATATAAGAGTCATGCTATAGTCTATGCAGTCAATCAATTTTCTGAATACATATTAAATCAAATTACCAAGAGTGTAAGTGAATAACATGAAAAATAATTATAGCCATATGGATATTTAGATTTTTAAAACAACACAATGAGAGATTATACAGACTGCATTTCAATTTATGAGAACAGCATATTGGAGGCTACGCTCTACCTCATCAAACTTCCAAAACAAAATTTTCAATATATTCAAAATTTTTCAAAGAATGATCAGATTCTAATAATTCTTTTTTACGCGAGGAGACACATGGAGCTCATGCCAGAATCCTCAGTTACTCAGAATATTGAACTATTTCATTTCATTCTGAATAGAGGTACTTTAGTCAAACACCTTTTAGAAATGAACCATATCACGTCTCAGGTGACATGTATCCAGTTTACTCAGTGAAACTGAGCATTACTCTGCCTTTCATTTCACATTCTTTTAACAAAGATAGGTAGATAATTTTTTCCTCAACTACCTCTTCAACATACATGTAGCAAGTTTAACATCTCTAGAGTGTTGAAAAGAAATTCCTATATCCTTATCTCTAACACTCATTTTCACATTTTATGCATGATGTGTGTGAATTTGATTCAGCATGTACACCAAAAATATCATGAACACATAACAGTGTTAGCTCTCCCTAAATAGATGCACTTATCAAATATTTACTCTCCCTGAGTGTATGATATGAAACACCCCAGTAATGACTCATATGCAACATTATTTAGCAAGAAAACATAAGGTTATAGAAATTCTAATGATGGGGGTGAATATCATATAATAACATGCAAGCACACAATGGAAGTATATGTAATATGCAATGCAAAATGAAAAGATATGCAAATTGTTGGTCTCGAAGACATGATACCATTGTTCGAAGAATTCACTTTAGCATTTATGTAACATGAACAATGTCCAAAATGATGCATTTCATTTGAATGTCCTAAATGCGATGCAAAACGCAATGTGATGCAAGATTTCAGATTTTCATTTGAAAGTTCTAAACACATTGTAAAATTTAACAAGGGTGCAAAATGTAAATTTTCACTTTTTCATTTGAATAAACTTAACGCACCTAATGCATGAATTCTAATGCAATGCAACGTAATGCAATGCAAAAGCAAGATCCAATGAGTTTAATTTTCAGACTATCATGATAAATTAAACATGAAAGCATTCACATTCAAATGATAAACAATAAACATTCTCCATGACATAGCATTTATGAACAAGGGTGCAAATATGATCAAAATCAAGCAATATAACCCAATTATTTTCAGAAATTATTCAAAAATAGATTTTCAACTAAAATAGCTCAGTTCAAGGATTCATTCACAAATCACAAATGTGTTCGAGCAATTCAGATTGAAGAATATTCAATAGTCAACAAAATTTTCAAGATTTTGAATTCCATTCAACCAATAAGTAAATCCATCACAACAGGCTAGGGAAAAGATAAATCAAGTTTTAGAATTAATACCTGAGTTCAATAGGCATCACCATATGCCTTAAAGCATGCTAGCTTAGCAATAGCCTTAAAGGAGGCTAGCATTTCATTGTTGGTCCCAAAAATCATATAACAATATCAGGATCAATTCAGATGTAGCAATAGGCATGAGATACATTTCCACAAAGATGAATTAGAGTTTATAATTCCAAATCATTCATTCAAGAACAAACTCTCCCTTTCTATGTGCATAAAATTCACATTTGATATTTTCTGAAAATCATGCAACCTATGACCTAAATGAATAAGTGACTCATGGTATGAGGTGGAGGCACATTCTCACGCAGGGTGATAGATTTCAGACAGGAATGACCTGCCCTTCCTCTAGTCACCATTTAATATACCATGTAGTCATGCAACAATGAACAGATAGATACAATGCAAACTCATAAGAAAAATATATTTTTCTTGATTTTCATGAATTAAAATTCACTTAAAATAAATTTTAGATTTTTAAAGATAATTCAAAAATTTATTTTCAAAACCTGTGCCTTGAGCAACCATTATTTTCCAAGCCTTCCACTTGACCTCAAGGCATCCCTGCAACAAAGTTCTCATTCAACGATTTTGGGTACCTAAATTTTCTTGGGTCCCTGATGGTTAGTTGCACCTCTAGTGGGTGCCTTCCATATTCTCTAGGCATACATATCATCAAAATACATTAAAGAGCAATCATACATAGTATGCCCAAAGTTGCCACAGTAGTGACAACTAACAAAAGACCTCCTTTCACAACTAAAGGAATTTTCAACACCATTCCATCTCTTATTTGCAAAAGTTCTAGGTTTATCAAAATTAAACCTCGTGTTCATCCTAGAAGCATGAAGGTTATCATTGTTCAAAAATTAACATTTTTTCATGACATGACTGTACTTCCCACAATGAAAACAACAAGGAGATGTGGGTCTACGAAATAGTTTCTTATTGTTGGCATGAGTTTTTCCATGAAACTTTCTCTTAGAAGATGGAAACCTTTGAGCACGAAAAGCATGGTTATCACTGAATTTTCTTTGAAAATTAGATTTAACATTCATGGCATGAACTTCATCATGTTGCTTCATAAAGTAATTTCCTATCATGTGGCCTAGCTTCCCATAATAAAAATAAGAAGCATTTCTTTATTTTTTGAAAGTGTATTTATTTTCACATGCAAAATTGTCATCCTTTTTCATGACAACATAGTCGTCCATTACATGGCCAAACATACCACAGTAAAAGCATTCAACATTAGATTTTAAATTTCTGAGATCTATTTGGCATGGAGAACTTAGTGTGGACATTTTTCTTTTGATTCTTAGCAGAAGAGGCATTTGAAACATTTGAAGAGCAAGAGGCATGTACAAAAGACGTTTGAGTTTTCAGACCAAACGTTTTCTTTTTACTATGTTCATAACCTAGACCTTCCTTTTGACAATTCACCTTGGTCCCCAATATTTTATCCAAATTATGTTTCCTTTTCACAAAATTAGACAAAGAAAAATTCAAGTCAACAATCTCTTTTTCAATAGATGCAATATGTAATGCATAGCTAGCTATTTCTTGTTCACTGCAAACATTACATTCATTCAATACTTTATTTGCAGTTTTATAACTTTCAAGTTCTTATTCTAGCAGATACAATTTTTCAGATTCATCAATAACCAAGCTTTTTCCTTTTTCAAAAGTAAACAATTTTTCAGACATGGTTGTATTCAGATGTTTCAATTTTTCATTTTCTTCTATCATACATGAAATATTTTCTTCATGCTTTTTGATATCAATCAATAGAGATTCATTTTCAGATTTGAGTTCAAAGTATTTATCACATGAAGAATTTTCATGAAATGATTTTTCAAGACATTTTAATCTACCTTCAAGTAATGAGATCTGAATCAACATAGCTCCATTTTTCTTTTTAAGTTCCTCAAGTTCGAAACACTTATCACAAGGAGCATTCTCAAGGAAGGCATTTTCAGACTTCTTTTTCAATTTTTATTTTCAGATTTAACCTTTTTATGCTTATCAACCAACTCTTCATAAGCATTCATCAACTCTTCATAAGTGAAATTATTTTCATCATCATAATCAAGAATTACCTTTGAGCCTCCCTCGCTTGATTTATCGTGTTTATTGGCCATCAAGCACTCACTTTCCTTTGTCGCTTCATAGTCCTTGATTAGGCACTTCAATATATCTCTAGTCGTCCTGCATGATGAAACAAGTGGAAATTTGCCAATATCAATTGAGCTTCTAAAAATATGTAAAAGCTTAGCATTATCTTTATATCTCTTCACATGTTCTATAGTCCACTTAGAATCATCACTAGACATTCCATATGAGTCATGCTTAACTAAATCCAAGAGTTTAGGATCAATGGTTTTAACATAATGATTCATGTGCCTAACCCATTCAGTGAAATTTGAACCATTAAAACATGGAGGAGGAGGAGACAAACAAGTATCAGACATGATGCAAATCAAACACACCTACAAAGATCACTCTGAAGATCGTTAGATCTAGAAATAGCATAGCCTTGCTCTGATACCACTTGTTGGTCCCGGGGTGGGCGAGCGGACAAGAAGGGGGGTTGAATTGTCCCCGACACTAGATGGCAAATTTAAACACTATGCAGCAGAATTAACAACTTTTATCAAGATTGAGAAATTAACTAAACAAGGTAACTAATTCTCTCAATCTCTCCATTCCCACATGATCATACAAACGGATATGACAATCAAACCATACAAACCACAAACCAAACCATAGTGCACATCGAATTTTTTAAGGTGGTTCGGGACCACGATGGGCTCCCTACGTCCACCCCTCACCAAATCGGGTGAGGCTTCACTCGGGGATAAATCCCCAAAACGGAGATGACGCTCCAAACACACACGCAGGATGACGCCTGCAAACACACACACACACGTGCTGCAACACGTAGCCCAATAAATCCACAACCTACGCAGACGGTTCAAGACACGACCATACACCGACGATCCACACACACGATTTCTCTAAGTTCGGAAAATAAACACGAATGATCAAATCATGCTAAACCCAAACTATAAAAGATGGAGCATATCAAGAACAACATAGAAAGTATGTAGAAATAATCTCCCTTGAACTCCAATAGCCGGATGAAGATATTCCTTGAACCACAATTCGGAGGGAAGTCGGATGAAGATGATTCTTACGTCCTCTTAATCCTCTTGTCGATCCGCTCCTTTTCTTCTTCTTCCATGAGCTCCAAAATTCTCTCCAAGTAGATCAAATCCTTCCTTCAAGAGCTCCTCATTGCTTTGCCCCTTTTCTTCTCCTACAAGATAGATATAAAATGTTATCTCTTCATTTTTCTCCCAAAATCGTAGGTTATATATACACCCAAGAGAGAATGATCAAAAGACCCATAAACCCTTGCAAAACCCTAGCAAAACCCCTCTAAGATGTTCATCAATAACCTAAGGGCATTAGAATAAATTTTTAGCCCATTTGAAAGTGATTCCGTTGGGTTTCGGTGGCCCACGGAATGGACGTCTGGAGCTGCAAAACCAGATGGGACGTCCCATCAAACAAGTGGGACGTCCCACTTTCAGACAGTGTTCTGATTTTGCCCAGAACATGGAGATGGGTCGACCTATCTCTGCAAGTGGGTCGACCCACTTGCAGACAGGATTCTCAATGGCCATTTTACAGCCCAAGGGTCGACCCATTCAGTGAGGGGGTCGACCCATTCAACTTGAAACTTTATAAAATGATTTTTAATGATGATTCAATGATTTTAACATGCAACCCAATGAATTCAAACATTCAATTGTGAATTTCTATGATGAAAAACAAGTTAAATCAATTGGTTCGCATATGAAATAAAGATCATGAAAAATTCATGAAGATGACACATGAAATCACAAACTAAGCCCAATATTTTCAATCCAAAGCTCAAGACCAATTAGCCATTCACTGAACCATATTTAAACATGGTCCATGTAAGAATTGCATGAAGTATAATCATGAAAGCCCATACGAAACACATGTATGATGTGCATGAGGGATTCAAACATTTAGCTTGCTCATAAATCCTTAGAGAAAGTTCAGTTTTCTCTAATCAAAAATCAAGAGCAAATATCCATGCATATAACCAAAGTGAAATCATCATTCAACCAAAGTATGAACCTTGAAGAACCAAACACGCTCAATGCTTCAAGAAGGTTATACATGAAAGGTCATCAAGATTTGCATGAATAAATTAAGCACACAGCAAGCTCATACATTCATTTCAAGATTTGCATGTAAGCCTTAAGCTCCTTACCATCCCAAGAAACTCCCAAATGAAATACATGCAAGTATAGCAACGATCTTTACAATCAAGGCATGAGAGACTCTTTACAATCTCATGTAGCATGTACCAAATCTTCTAGTTCTGAGACATATGAAACAAGGCTATAATCATGAATGCACACTATCATCAAAATCATATGCAAGCATAACAATCTTCCTCAACCACACACAATATTTTGTTATCATCAAAACCAAGATCAAGAGGGAGCACAACGAACCCAACATTAGGCTTCTAGAATGTGGGCCAAACCTTGTGGGCTTGATTTTGGGTCATTTGAGCTTATTTAAAAGGGCTTGATCAACCAATAGGTATTGGGTTTTATTATATTACTTTAATTAACCCAAATTCATTTAATAGTCTAAAAAATCTTAGAAAATCTAAATAAATTCTAAAAAATTCTAAAATATCATATACAAAATTTTGGAGTATTACAAGCTATGTATCAGTGTGTGTGTGTGTGTGTGTGGGGGGGGGGGGGGGGGGAGGTTCGTCCCCATGGTGAAGGTGTGAATCAGCGGTGAGGATTGTGTCCTCGTGTGGAAGCTGTGAATCAGCAGTCAAGCTATTAGTCAGCGGTGTTTAAGCGGTTAGTCAGCGGGAAGCCTCACCAGGTTTTGGTGAGGGGTAGACGTTGGTCTGCAGATTTGCAGACTGGACCACCTTATAAATACATGTGTAGTGGGCTATGATTTGTGCAATTGATCCTCATCTCCTATCCCCATTCACAGGATAGTGTGCTGATTAACATGTTTTCTATCTTAGTTATTTAAGCTAGTAGCGCACTCAGCATTGCGTTGACACACATCCACGGGTTTGATGGATCACTGGTCAAAGGTGCAGCTGATCTTTGTGTCTGATGATATTTCAGTTTGTTATCTCTCAATCGTTGTTCATCTGATACCTAGTAAAGCCAAGCTTCACTCTAGTTTTTTTCCAAGTCTTCTTGTTAAATCCGTTGTACACTTTGAATAGAGTTTTATTTCAGTTCATGTTTGTCACATCCTCAGGGAACCATAGCGTTCGATTTCTCTATGTCTCATTAAGTGAGCGATTAAGTTTTAATTGGGCAAAATTTTTGAAAGGATCTATTCACCCCTCTTCCTCTCTAGATCCTATTGGCGCACCCAATAGAAATTGGCTCGGGTGTTGAGTCTGTGAACCTTGCCATGTCCATGCTTACCATCCCACTACAAGGAGGAAACCCCAACCTAACCGATTGGGTCAACGTCAAAGGGTCTGAGGGAGAGAAAATAAGGTAGGATATGCCCTACCAAAGGAAACCAAAATAGAGAGAGAGAGAGGAGAGAAGGGAGGGAAGACTGATGAGTTCCCCTTTCTGGAGGAGGCCCTCTATCGCCTCGTCCCCATGTCGAGGGCTGCCAGGTGGTACACGTCTAGGGCTGCCTCCCCTCTTCGTAGTGGGACGGCGTGACGACCTAGGAGAAGGATCCATCACCTTCTAACCCCCATTTCATTATGTTGCCCACTCTTCTAACTCCCACTTCATTACAACAGGTTAGCCAGCCTGGTTCAGCGAGCTTCAGTGCCTTCATCCTCGTCGGCTGCCGAAAACAGATGGGGGTAGGAGGAGAAGAAAGTGCTAGAGAGGAAAAGAAGGAGAGGCAGTTAGTGTGGCGAAGAAGTCGGCACCCCACTCAAACACCCTTTGTAGGCTTTTTATAGGTAGAGGAGAGGGCGAGCCCCCCTCCCATAGGAATTGCTCGCCATTAATGCTGTTCCCCTCCCGAAGGGATGCGTGCGGACCTTTCGAGAAGCTATTTTTTTCCTTGTAAGGCATTGTGACCCGGCCATGGGAAATACGTAAACTCTGCGCTTACATAACGCCTGGAAACCCACGTGGGTGGAATCATCGTCTCGGTAACACAAAAGATCCCTGACCTCGGTAAGCAAATCGTATGGGGTTATGGCAATGAGATATGTGCAGCTATGGTGCGAAAGCTCTTGATTAACATTTATGGATTGAGAGGTTCCTTATAGAAAAAAAAGGAAAAAAGAAAGAGGAATACAAGGCAGGTTTCAGTCCAAGAAGGACGGAGACGAGGCTCTGGGGATTGCTTGGCCCTTTTGAACTATAGGAGCTGAAGATCCTTCGACGCCTAGAGGAACAACTACGCTGGGGGTCTGTGAAGGCTCAGTCCCTGAGGGTACCTCCGGTTCAGGCACTGACCCCATATGGACACCCAAGAATTCACTGGCAAGAACTCCAGGTCTCATGGAGCAGAATAAACTCTATATCTCATCCGATCAAGATGAAAAATACACTTGGCAGTCCGCCACCTGATGAGGAAGCTTCCCGATATGAAGAAATATCCATGGCACCTCAAAACATGGTGCAGAAGGAAATATCAGCATAAAACCCGAGTGACCCGATCGGGTCACACATTATGCCGGAAAGGTCCGTAGGAGGACGAAGAGCTGCCCAATGAGGGTGAAAACACTTTGAGTGATTGTCCACTCGATGAAGACACTCCCCACAAGCGTGGAGCAGGCTCAAGGACACAATTCATTGTGTCAAAGGTCGAATCAGGATGAAACCCGAGTAATCTGACGCAGGTTCGGCACGTATCGAAAGACACTCGGAATTGTAAACCGTAGCCCGGGAGCTTCGAAATAAATGCTCCGGGAGCGATTCATTAAAACTAAGGCAACGCCAGATGTCAAGCACTCGTCTGAGCGGGTTCGGGGTCGGTGAAGCAAAGAAGAATATAAAGTTCACCAAAATGCACCTTCATGGTGATGAACCGGCGCCCCTATGATGCATGTGAACCGGTGCAGCCCTCCCCGATCCAGCGTGCCCCAATGCCACTTGAATAGGTGCGGTTATGCCCCAATGCCCAAGTGACACGACGCAAGCCCTTTGAGGGCATGATATGGTGCACGCCCCTGCTTGAACCGGCACGGCCATGGGCATGAACCGGCGCAGCTACCCTCCTCTACCCACTTGTATCGGCGCGCAAGTCTCTCTCCCACTTGTATCGGTGCGCAAGCCTCTCTCCCACCTGAACTAGCGTGAACCAAGTGCTTGAATCGGTGTGAGAAGGGGCGTCCCAGTGGGACTCCGGAGCTCTGTTTCTCCCTGTAGATTAGTCAAAGCATCTGATGCCAACCCACTGGGCCATCAGGTGGATTCCCAAGTGGGGAAGATTCCCTGCGCCAATCGACGGACAAACCAGCCACAT
Source organism: Amorphophallus konjac (assembly GCA_022559845.1). Taxonomy (NCBI): domain Eukaryota; kingdom Viridiplantae; phylum Streptophyta; class Magnoliopsida; order Alismatales; family Araceae; genus Amorphophallus; species Amorphophallus konjac. Next base: position 119,134,557 of record CM040126.1, on the reverse strand, counting down.
TATCGTCTGACCGCTTCAAGCTTCCAAAGATGGAAACCTTCGAGCACCACAATGGACGTCTCATCATCGCTCGCTGTGGCAGCCAATCCCAGCGCCACACCCAGCCTCCCTCCTGTTGGCCTCTATGCGTAGGCTCTTCGAGTGTTGCGAACAGGGGCAGCCAGGAGAAGAAGAAAAGGAAGGGGTGGGGGTTCGAGCGCTTGACCTCCACTCCTATAAAAAGAAGGCATGCTCCGTTGGAGAAGAGGTTCTTTGGTGGGCGGCTGAGGAAGAAACCTACTACCAAAAAAAAAGGGACTGGGTGCACCTGCATCTGCAGAGCGAAGGGAGAAACGAGAGAGTAGAGGGTGAGAGGTGAGGTCAAAGGGGGGAAGGAGCCAGTGCTCCGTTCCCCCTGCTGATGTGTTCTCCCCCCTTGTTCCCTTCTATTTTCATTTTCTTTCTTTTTCATGATGTATGCCTTCCTTTTGTATATGTTACCCTTGTGGTGAATAAAAATGATTGCCGTTGTGGTGAATGCTACGAGCCTCATCTTGGTTGGTTCTCTACGTTGAGCCTGATTCCCCATCTTCTCTTGCTCGTTCTTGGGTTTGCTTTCTGTTTGCTATCCAATAAGGATGCTGTCAATTTCTACAGTGATCACTCTGGGCTCCCAGGGACTTACTGCTTCATAGTATGGCCCCCCGGAGAAGCCCACCTCGGGAGTGACCAACGATAGCCATATGCCTGGCCACATGCTCGATTTACGTCCCATGATTTCAAAGGCCATGGCCCGTGGGCCACTGGAACCCCTTGAAGGCTAGCCCTCGGGTTTCTACGCTCACTTTGGGTCATCGGGTAGCTATTTTTAGTTCATTCGAGAATTTGGAGGTTGTTTAGGATCATTCCGTGGATGGCTCTCTATTTCACACCCCCATAACCCCGGGTCCAGGGGAGGTGCTGCCGAAATTCCGCTAGGAATGCGATTAAAAAAAACATATGTCTTAGCGACGCTAACTATAAGAACAAGACCTAAACAAAAATGAATGAAAGAACCCTTGAGCTGACAAGTGCTTCTGCTTGATTTGCATAAACCAACGCTGAGCATCCATCTTTTATATGCATCAAGGCATGTCATTCCCATGCCTAAACCTACACCAGAGCATGTTTCTGCAACACCCCTAGGCATGCATCAGGATGAATACCTTACTTGGCCCATACGCGGCCTTGCATTCATCACTGGCATCGCATGCACCTCCACTAACCCTCATGAGCCAAGAACGGGCCATGAGCAATCCAAGTTTAAAGTATAAAAGGTCTATCCAAAAAATGATAATGATGATTGATAACAGAGCCTAAGGCTCTGTGCAGCGAGGAGTCGACCCTCAGGGTCGACTCCCCTTGACATCGGTTCTGTTTGGCCCAATCTCCACTCTGCTGCGTCGACCTCCTGTAGCTCCGTGTCGACACACCTGAAAGAAACCAACAAAAGCAAAACCAAAAGTGATAAGGGTGAGAACGGGGGTGATCCGGCGCCAATCCGTGCGCGCCGAATCAACCCTTCTCACGCCGATTCAACCACCTTATTTATAAAACAAACAAACAGATAGGTGAGGCGGGAGTGAACCAGCGCGCCCATTTGCGCACCGGATCACCTCCTCCTCTCTCCCTCTTTTACCCCCCTCACTCTCCTTCTAATGGCGCCGGATCACCCTTCTTCCCCCTTCTCTTGATCTCAAAAAAAAAAGAAAACAAAACAACAAATGAACAGAAGCAAATAAAGAAAAGATAAGAAAACAAAACAAAAGAAAGCATAACAAAAAAGGGAAAACCCAAACAAAACAGAACTCAAAACCATAAATAATCAAGTAAAGATATATGATAATAACATTGACAAGAAGGGAACACACACCCATGCTTCTAAATAGACAAGGAATAATCAAATAGACAAATAAAAAAGGAAAAAATACATAATGATGACAATAATAAGTTAACAAAGTACCCTCATGCTTTCAAGTGATGATTAAATAACTAAACAAAAAATCATAACCACGAACGCTTTGGAACCTTCGCTTCCCCGGACTCGGTGTGCAAGGAAAATAAATGATGCCCCGCTAAGTCAGATTTGGACCTCAGGACCACCCCAATATGGCCATGACTCGGCATTGCCCTAGGCCAATAACTTGTTGAATCTGACCCGTTCTGATTGGGACTCAATCCCGCTCTCCTATTAAACTTTCCGTACACGCGGCAAAAATTTGCGCGGTTTTATCACCATTTTCATTATGCTTTCAATACGGACTTTCATCCGAACAGGTAAAATGGTCAACAGGCGACCAACATGATGTAAACATTCACCCCAATCTGGGGGCATTTTAACACAGTTCGCGAATTCCATGATTTCATTTTATTAGTGTTAATTCTAGGCCATAGGGTCCCTTTTCCTCGTAATCAATCAAGGGTTTTCCCCTCTTCAAGGGGATATAATTGACATCGTGGCCTTTACGGCACAGTAGGTTTATGTCTCGACACGATACTCACTATCGTCTGATTAGTTAGACGGCACGCACCTGTGGCTTTCTCGAAGTCCGAACAAATCGTCACTTTGTGACTGGCACGCCCACACAACAAATAAATCGAATAAACGAATAAACAAACGAACAAACGAATAAAATAAAAAGACATGTCCAAAAAGTGCATCCACACCCCACCGATGTCGGAACTATTGGGACCAGGGGGTCCCCCAAAGTGGCCGGAGCTGGCAGACCCCCTCCGGTGGAAAACATCGTGCTCTCACCTCCATCATCAGAGCTCAAGGATGCATCCAAGGCGGAAGGCTCTATAGTAGATGGGGGGGTCGTGGCCTCCTCGCCCGAGTCATACCGCTGCCCAGGCTCTAACACCAGCTCGTCTGCAACCTGCAACTGGGCAAACCGAATGGCTCGGTCAAAGCCCTGAGCAAAACCCTTCCTTAACCCCCGCCTAAAGCCTGGCCTGTAAAAGGTGATAGCACTCTCTTTTAAGGTCTCCCTATATTCCTTAGATCCAAGGCACTTTTCCACTGCCTTGGACTCGTCCCCCACCAACTCTTTCTCGGCCGCCTAGAGATGACCCCGAAGCTCCACTTTCTCTGCCATCTCTTGTTCGCTCGATCAGAGACGCCTCTGGAACTCCTCCCTCTTCTCCTCCCACACCATCGAGCAGGCTTCGTGGGCCCAATGTTCCTCCTCAAGAAGCCTGGTCTTCAGATCCGCTCGATGGTTTGCTTTCGCGAGCTGCTCGGTGAGGGAGTGAATCTTCTCCTGGTCGGCCTTGGTTTGGGTCCGATAGAGCCTGGCCTCGTGACGAAGAACTCCGATCTCAGAGGAGAACTGGCCGCATTTTTGATCAAGCTCGAAGCGCTCCTTAGAAAGCATCGCCTCAACTTTCTCTGCCCGGTCAAAGTGATCCATGGCCTCAAATTCTATCTGAGCCAAGAAGAGTGCCCCCTCCATGACTCTCTTGACTAATGTCTGGTTCGAGAGGCGTTGGAGCTCAGCCCGACTGGAAGGGGACGCCATTGCCCGGCAGCACTCCTAGATGGATCCCCTGTAGGTGAATCAGCATTCCTGGGGTTTGGGATGGTCCCCTCCAGAGGAAGGAGCCGGGTGGTGGTCACCTGGGACATCCGGGCCAGTGGGGGCCACGTCTGGTGGGATAGGAATGGTCGAGCCAGCCCCCTCGCCAAATGAAGGAAGTGTCGAGATAGGGTTAGAGGCAACTGCTACGGTCGACAGCCACTGCCCTACTGAACAAGCTGCTGGGTCATCCAGAAGGGCCAGAGCGGCGGGGTCTCCCGATACTGGTGCTTCGGGAGGAAGATTTGGAGACGCCGACTGGGCGACAAAAGTCCTCAAGGGTAAACCCACTACTACGTGCGTCTTCCACTTCTTCTGACAGCCCTCCTCAGTGACCACCACTTTCAAGGAAGCCAGCATAAGCTTCTACCTAGGGTCCTTTCGTTTGGAGCCCCTTCACTTCTTAGCCCCTTCAACTGCCACGCCCTTGCCCTTGTCATGCTCCTCATCGCGAGCAGCCAAAGGGCCCTCTGCCTATCCCCCCTTGGGTGGATTCTCTCAAATTTCAGAACAACCTCCTTCACCTCCTCCTCCTTTAGTATAGCCTCAGCCAAGTGTCTCGATCGACTCCCCTCCTCACCATGAGGGTGGTCTGCAACCAGCACAATCATGAACTCAGTAACGGGCTAACTTGAGAGCTGAAGTAGTAGATTGCCCGATAAACCCTTACCTCAAGGGGACAGAGGAGCGTAGGCATAACCCAGGAGGTTCGACTCATCAAGGAGGTTGGTCGTTGACTGCTTGTTATTCTGGAGGACCTTGATGTTGTCCTCAAGCTCCTTGGGGATTGAAGAGGGCCTCGACGCCAATACAAGAGAGTAGTTCTAAAAAATTAGGAAAGGTCAGGATGGGGCATCCTTGATATGGTTCACCTAGAAGTACTGGGTCTTTCACCCCTTGTGCGAAGGGTCCCAAGGGGAGAGGGTAACACAACTCTTACCCCTCCGGCCTTGAAAGAAAAAGAACCCCTTCCCGACCTATGCATGTTCCTTCAACTCGTAGAAGGTGTTAAAGAGGTCGACAGAGGGGATACTTTGCATTTCCCGCAAAGAACAATGAAGGAGTAGATAAAAGCAAAAGAATTAGAAACTAGTTGGACAGGAGCCAACTGGAAATGATTCAGTAACCTTTCAACAAAAAAATGGACTGGGAGATGGAAGCCAAACTTCCAAGTTAGAGCATAGATACAGAAGGAGTCATGGCGGGTTCTAAGGCTTGATTCGTGAGGTTTTGGGAGAGAAAAATTACACTGCCATGGCACGTGGCATCGGTTCTGGAGCTCTGCGACCTCTTGGGCAGTGAGCTCGTCGTAGGAATGGAAGCAAGAAGCAGCCGCTGAGCTCCCTACACACTATTCGACCTTGACACCATGTGAAGATACCTCCTGCTCTGCCATGGAGGAAGAAGAAGACTAGAGGGGTGAACTAGAACGAGGAGCCGGCGGAGGGAGCGACTAGACGACCTTAGCAGTGGCTGCGGCAAGGTCTGCGAAGGCCGCAGTGATCTCTCATCCCCTTCGGCGTTCCTCCTAGGACATTGGGGGGCAAACCAGACGGTGGAGTAAGAATGGAAATGAAAACTTAGAAGTACGAAGGTGAGAAGCTTTGATGCGAAGGTAGAAGAGGGTGAACATGCCCTAGGATGTGGTATTTATAACAACAAACAGCCACTGAAGCGCCATGAAACTATCCCATTGAACCTCAGAAGGCAAAATGCCCTTAAGCGACAGCCAGAACAAGCGTTTATTCCAGGGCAAGAGACGCAATCATCGCCCCCACTGCCAAAATGCATTTGCGTAGCCACACCCATGGACCCAATTGACGTGTTGGGTAACCACATGGCAATCATACACGCCCTTGCCAAAAACCCAAAATGAACCTTACTCACTGAGCTTTTCGTTTGGCTCAGGAGTAGGGGGGCAAGTGGAGAGGGGGAAATTTGTGGCCCATCGCTTCACGGCCCAAAAGCCCACTAAGACATGCTCGGCCCAGTAAGTGATAGCCCATCTCCGTGCCCAAGGCCCACTTACGAGAAGCCTGAGGGTCAAGGGCCCAAAAAGTGCCATATAACCTCGGCACGGTCGATCATGCAGAGGATTCCCTATGTAAGACCTGTTAGTTAACGGACTCTTATCGGTATCGAGTTATGAAAGATTCATGAGTTTAGAACTTTTAATGGGCCGAATTCAATTGAGTTAGCCTAATTGTATAAGCTTTTAGAAGTTAGATAAGGCATATATGCAATTTTATTTATTTTGATGCCTTATTACAATTAAAGGTTTTATAACAAAAAAATACTAAACAAATGCTCATTTGTTTGAACCATCGAAGGAGGCTCCCTCCTCTCTCCCCGCGTTTCTCTCTTCCCCTCTCTTGCTCTCCTTGGTGGTGTGATCACCCCGGGGCTTTGGAGGATCGGCGAAAGGTGGCCTTGGCATGCCCAAGGCGTAGATGGAGCGGTGTTGTCATCGTGGAGGCGACTGTGGAGCGTGGTGGTGGAAAACCCACGTTGTAGAGCTCGGTTCCTTCGTGAAGAACGGCGAGGAATCGGCGTTTTCTTCTTAAACCAAGTAGGGGGATGGTTTCCTTTCCTCATTAGGATCAATTCTCCACTCATTGACATGCTAATATAATGGATATATGCATGAACATCGTCATTATATTTTAAGTGCATGAACTTTGTCATTTATGTTTTTGATCCATTCATGGCCATAGTATTATGTTTTCAGATGTGCAATGATTGGATTTAGACATGTATGGCAGGTTCCTATCCCTATTTTTGTGTTTCCCATCGATTTGAATCGATTGGGAGGGAATTCAATTGAGTTACCCATGTTTTGGGTTCTCTGGAAGAGTAACGGTCCTTCCAAGGACCATTTTATTAAGTGTATAAGGCGGTGGACCTTAGCGGTCTCGGATTGACCGTTTCTATCTAAAAGCGGCCCTTTGTCTGACCGTTTGGAAACAGTAGCGGCCCAGCAACCAACCGTCAAGCTCCTTAGACCCAATGAGGCGGTGTAAGCCTAACGGCTTAGACCGGACCATTTTCATCTTAGGGCGGCCTATCGCATGACCGTCTTCTGATTAGAACGGCCCAGTTAAGACCATTTTTACCCAGATTCAATATATGAAGTGCCCGTAGCTTAGCGGTCAGGGGTAGACCGTCATAGTCAGAGAAGCGGCCAATCGTTAGACCGTTATCTAAGCAGTGCGGCCCTTGACTAGACAGTCATTTTCTTGCAGTTTCTAAATTCAATCATGCTTAGCTAACTATTCTTTTAATGATGCATATTCACCATGACTAAATACTTTTATAAACTGTGGTACATTTTTATATCCCAATAGAGTTACTTTCTCTTTCCTTGTGATGGAACCACTAGTCGTAGCCCGACGACCTTTAGTGTCGGCCCACCTGGGAGAGGTGGTGGGGTAGTCCCATTGTACGATTTTTAAGCTGGTTTCCATGGGCCCCCTTGCTTGTCAGTAGCGTCCTATTGGGGGGGGGGGGACTAGCTAGAGGCCTGGCTCAAGGCATTGAGCCTGTGTGTACACACGTGGTCGGGGGTGTGGACTGACACTGACGAGTGTGACCCTGACTAGTTCTTGACTTGATTACTTTTACGTGTCTCACTTGCCGCGTTCTAGGCTAGTGGAGATACTTGAGACGCAGTATAAGTCGTCAGTGGACGTGTCTGGTCTTCTTTTTTGTGGTCCTTTCTTTCTCCTGTCACTTGGGAATGTTGAACTTCAATTCTAATGGTAGATTATGATTCTCGTGTTTAATTATCCATTCTACTTAACATGAGATTAAATAGCATGTGTGTTCAGCTTTCATTAATTGTTAATACTCCATGTTATTGCATTATTAATTGCTTAAATTATGATTAATTGCTTAATGTGATTTAGCTGTGAGGTAGGGATCCGCGTGACCCCTATTGAGTCTATGTTGTGAGACTCACCCTTTCCTTTCCAGGTGAGCAGCAGCAGCAGTCCGATGGTGGTTCTCGTGTTTTCGGCGGCCAGTCTTAGGTTGCCAGCAGTGGTCGTTTCACTCTTTTGACTGGGGTATGCCCCCGCGTAGTTGTTCCCTTTTGCCTTTTGTTCTGTGTTGGACTTGTAAACTTGTGGATCTGGACTAGTATGTAATTATATCACTCTGATATTGTAAATTGCTTCTGTTTAAAGTAATCATTTTAAAATGCGCGTGTGATTCCAGTTCATTATGCACCTCCTCAACCAATCTTCCCAACCCTTACGGGGCCTCATCAGCCTCTTGGGTGGCGTCTCCGAGTTCTTGGTATAGGTTTATAGATATCCGATTCTCCAATTCGTTACAGCTGGTATCAGAGCAATGTTTGGGGTGTTGTGTAAGGAATTGAAATTACAATAGTCCAGAACAAGTCCATGTGTACCATAATTGCTGGCTTAGGATGTTTTCCCGTCATTACTTATGTTTCTGTGGTTTCTATGCTTTTGTTTAAGCTTAGACTTAATGGCGCCTAGACGGAAAGCTCGTTTCAAGCCAATGTGCCCCCAAATGTTCCGGGCGAGGAAAGTGGTTCTTCTATTCCTCAAGTGAATGTTCAAGGGGAAGGTCGAGCTGCTTGTGATGCTGGTGATGATGTGGTTCATCAAGGTGGACGTGGTCGTGTGCTAAAGGAATTTCTTCTATTTTACTCGCCCACTTATGAAGGACAATATGATCTAGATGCAGCTAGAATCTGGCTGGATGCCACTGAACGTGTGTTCCGTTCTATGGAATGCGCGGAAGATGAAAAGGTGATGTTGGCTACATTTCAGTTGCAAGGTGCAACACTTGCATGGTGGATCACAGAATGGGAGGTAGCTTTTACATCTCGTTCTCTTCGACTGATTACATGGAAGGAGTTCGTGTCTGCATTCGAGCGTACCTATAGGCCAGCTTATTTCAGAATGGACAAAATGTACCAGTTCATGGAATTGACTCAAGAGAGTATGTCAATTCTGCAGTATTGTAACAAATTCATGGAATTGGGTCGATATGCTCCTCACATTCTAGCTAATGAGAGTTTGAAGACTAAGCAATTTCTTCGTGGTTTGAAGCCGGAGTTGTGGCAACCTTTGATTGTTACCAGGGTGTCTGAGTTAGATGTGGCTTATCAGGCAACTGCAGCATTAGAACTTGATGTGGCAAGAACTCAAGGGCGGACCCAGGTTGGGCTTGCACAGCAGAGTGTGCAGCACCAACAGGTTAATGGTCAGTCGAGTGTGATAGGGGTACCATCTTCTGCTCCTTCTGCCAGTGGTACTTCTTCTGTGAAATCCAAGTTCATGCGGATGTTTACGAAATCGAAAAAGCAGTATGACCGGAAAGCTTTAACTGGGAGTGTGCAGCAATCCACACCTTCTTCTTTTTAGCAGCAAGGATCGGTCGGGAGTCAGCCGAGAGCATGCCGAAGATGTGGTGGAAGCCATTTTGGTAGACCGTGCTTGATGCCAGTGGTGTGTTTCAGATGTGATTAGGTGGGTTATGATAAGTGTGCATTTATAAGAGTTAATTTATGATACACACACTTTTTATGAGCTTTAATATTAATAATTATGCACTTATCACACTTAATATCAATTTTCGATCAAAATACTTAGTTGATGAAATTAATTATGATTTAAGTAATAAAGATGTTATTTTGCAGGCACTCGGCAAGAAGTCTGCGCAAGAATGGGCCAAATATCATGAAGCATGAAAAGAAAAAGAAATAAAAATCAAAAAATCAAAATCAAAACATTAACACCTCTATATAAAAATTATGATATAGATTCATCCAATATATATATTCACTTATATAATATATATATATTCATATAATACATTTATTATATATATATATATTCCTAATATATACATTCACAATATATCTATATATATAATCTATCTATACTCATATATATATTATATATATAATCCCAATATATATATTATATATATTCACAATATATAATAACATATATATATTCACAATATATACTCCTCTCGCTACTCTCATGTCTAATATCTCATCTCTACTCTCTACATTCATGGCGGGGTCAACGGGTCGTCGACGCGGGCTCGGGCTTCAAGCGCACATAGGCTTGGACGAGCGGCAGCATCTGCGGCTGGCAGGGCGAGCTGGCAGTCGGCCAGGCTTGCCTTCACACGGGCTTCGGTTGACTGCACAGTTGACGAGGGTGTTCTTACGCTGCACATGCGACTTCACACCGACGGCCGCAGGTTCACACGGACAGAGAGAGAAACACATAGAACAGGGGCTAGTTTAAGACTTATAAAAAGTGGGGTTGGGAAAGAGTTAAGAGGAGTTAGCTTCAGAATGTATTTTAAGTTCTTTCATTATTGTTCTTATGAGAGTGTTTGAGTTATTTTAGTGCTTTTGAGAAGAAGAAGGAGAGAGGGGCAGCAGGCCCCTTCAGGTTCCAATTTATTTCATTGTTATTGTTCTTTGAATTTCTTGTGCTCTCTATTTAATCTTGTCTTTTCAAATTAAGTGAAATTGATATTGTTGTTCTTCTTGTTCATTTCTTTTGTTCATCCATTTACGTGTATTTCCTCTGGTTCAAAGTTTAGTGATTTTGTAATTCTGTCATTTTACTTTCACTTGTCTTTGTTCCTTCACTTTGTTTAATTTTAATTTCTCAATTTCAAAATCAAGTTTTCAATCCAATTCTCATGATTTTCAATCTTAAAAATCCAAAGTTTTCAACTCTCAAATCTAAACCTCTTTGTGGATTCGACTCGGTCTCATCACTTAACTATTCTATTTAATTTGTGGGCTGGATATTTTAATTTGGTAGCAGGGCGTATTAACGACGTGCGTTTTCCCGCCATCAATTTTGGCGTCGTTGCCGGGGAGGTTTGAATTTGAAGTTGATAAACTTTATGTTTTCTTTTGTATATATATTACTACTCACTCTTATTTTTGCAGAAAAATAAAAGGATCCATAAAAGCACAAAAAAATAAAAAAATTTGAAGATGCAAAAAATAAATGTTGTGTCTCCCCGAGGTAAGTCTTCTTTATCTTCTAATCTTGTTATTTTTTATTTTCCAAATAAAGAACGAGGGAATGCGATTGAGGTTAGTATTTTTACCCTCTTTCCATAGATTTAGTTTCTTTATTTTTACATTCAATATGTAATTAATTTTCATGCTTAGAAATGTTCTTAAAAAAATACAAAACAAAGAAATTAAAAAAAATTATGGTGGACTAGCTTAGTTCGCTAGCTAAAAAAATAGAAAAATAAAAACACAACAAAGGCATAACTTGGGCTCACTATCATCTTTGAAACTGGTGTCTAAGGCTAGCGGTCAACGGCAAACGCTATAAGCGGGAAAGTGGTTACTTAATTAGGACATTGTGAAAGCAAGGGGAGCCTCCCACTTCCACACCTCTTACCTGGCCGGTGGATAAGTTTGATGGTGAATCTAAGTTAGACTTTGTTTGAGAATTTGTTTGTCTAATATATATATATATACAAAAAAATGGTGAGAGCATAATTTTCATTCATGGATTGGGCACACAAATTCGACAAGTTTGACCAATTGGCTCATAAATTTGATCAATTTCTAGCCATGGATCAAGACCACTTCATACCACCTAGTTGCCATGATAATGATCACATGTGGGTTAACCCGGCCCATTATGTAGGTGGTTGTCCAAATCAAATCTCATTTCTCACCCAAAACAGTCCGACCTATTATGAAAGTCCATACTCATGGTCGGCCCAAAATGAGATCTCGTCACCTATGATGGCCCAGTTTCTATCATTTACCCAAGACAAGGTTCCAACCACTCAGTTCTTTCAAGGGGGCCATGATCTACCTTTCACCCTGGAGCAAGCTCAATATGATCAACAGTTTTCTCATCCCAATTATGAATCATGTTCCGATACTTATAACTCTAGCTGAGACAATCAACCAACAATCTCTTGGATGGACCAAGCAAGACAAACCCAAATGTCTCCAGAGCTCTTCACACCTTATTCTGACCCATGTCCACACAACTTTAATTCTGGTTGGAGAGATCAATATGATTCTTCTTGGGAGTCTTATCTGGATCTAGGCCAAAGTCCTCAAGAACAAAATTTTTCAAATTAGGCTCCATACCCAAATGATTCTTACGATCAACCCTATTTGTTTGATCAATTGACACGGCTCTTCCAAACTCAACAACAAGCCTTCCAGGAACAACTGCAAAACTGTGAGGCCCAATTGAGCAGGGTTACTAAAAATATCATAGAAACAGAAGTAGATCCAATGCCTAGCAACTCCACTACAAGTCTTGAGGACCAACTTCCTGCATTTGATGACAATAAAAGTACATATGATCAATCCATGATTCCCCAATCTAACACTCATATCCCTTTTGATCTTGAGAGGATAATGGGGGAGTTTTATGATGAGGACTTAAAGGAAGAGCAGCCTGAGATGCCTAAAACCCATTCCATTTGTGAAGAAGATTATGATGACTTTGATGATCTCGAGTCGGGGGGAGAAGAAGAGGAAGAGGATTTGCCAGTCAATGATCAAATTCCATTACTTTTCCTTCCTGAATTTGATGAATCCTTCTTCCAAGTGAATGAGAAAGAAAATGTGAGTGTGGAGAAAGAATTGAGTGTGGCCATAAGCCATTCTTCTTTGATACCTGAGAAACCGGGTGCTCCACTTGAAATTTACTCTGATTGGGCATCTCCTAATTTTGGGGAGGATCTTGATCTTTTACCTGTTCCTGACCTCGGTACTTCTGTACAAATCCCCTACATTCTACAACTAGCCGATCGGTTGATTCCACTTGCACTTCATGATCATCCGTGTGTTAAGGAGCAAACTGATTTCATTCCTAATCCTCCTTATCTCCTTGACACTGGCCATGTGGTGGACTCCCCAAAAATCTATAACACTCTCATCCTCTCTCACCTGAACGATATGCACGTAACTCCTAAGAGTAAGGATGAAGAAGAAAAGCTATGGGAGAGTAAGGTCCGCATTAATGTGTTTAACACTTATAAAGACCTTCAGTGTATAGAGGAATATTTTGTGATTGAAGATATAATAATTCCTCTTGCATTCTCCGACCGAGGGGGTCCATCTAAATTTCTAGACCCACCTTGGCATGATTCTAGCCCACATGCACATGCATATAATCTTTTCCTCCAATGGTACAAGGGCTGGAGTTTATCAGAGGATAAGATCATTTGGTGGCTCATTCTGAATGTCACCCGTTGGTTAGTGAACTGCAATGCGTCTGGCTGGCGACGTTAAACGTAGCACTTTTTGGGAGGCAACCCAAACTTTTCGTGATTTCTGTGTGATAATAAATGACTTTTTGGGAGACAACCCAAGTTTTATTGTGGTTTTGTGTTTATTTTGTATGTTTGAATAAAGGATAAGTTGGGGGGAGAGAGCTGATTGCTTACTCTATTTCTCAGATTTTCAAAGCCAAGTGCCGCCTCTCATTCCAGCAAGGATGCCCGTCGAAGTTCACTTCCATCAGGTTGCCCCGTTCCTTCACAAACTATCACGTTTACATTGTTCATTATTCCATATTGTTCATGCCATTGAGGACAATGTCATTTAAGTTGGGAGGACGGAAATCATGTTATCTTATACAACCTTATTTTGCCTTTTTTTTGAACCCAAATCCTAATTGCGTTTCATGATTTATGCTTTCATTGAAAATAATTCTGGAATAGAAATGACTGGATAAGGATGATGGAAAATTGATCTAATCTAGCTATGGAAAACTGATATAAGAATCTTTTTAAAAATTCATGTGCACTTTAGAAAAAATAAAATCACTTTGCACACTAATGAAACAAGTAGGACAGGCCTTCTGCTCTTTTGGGTATATGTTGTCTGATATTGTGCACTTCTTCAAGAAGAGATCTTTTATAAGCTTTCTGCCAAGTTATCTATCAAAATTAGTGCAAAAGCACAATTGAAAAGAAAAAAAATTGAGAAAAAGATACTATGAAAAATGCCCCGAATCTGAGTAACCGGGCCTACTTCACCTAAGACGTGTTGAGGTTCGCGTCAAAAGGAAAAGGGAACCTTGATCTACGAAATCGGGCCTGCTTCTCCCAAGACAAGAGTCAAGATTCGTGTTAAACAGTGAAGGGTAGTGCAGCATCATGTGTGTAGAAAAATAAAAAAAGATCCCTAAGGGACGAAATAATAAGGCAGACAAAAAGCTAATATTCTTAATGCTCTGATTAAGAAGTGTAGTGTTGAAAGGCACTTGTTCGGAATAGCAAATGGGGGATGCAGTTATCTTCACTATGGACTTAGCATTTCACATGCACAAGTGCTACTGAATTTTGATTAGAATTCTTGATCATTTGTCTTAATTTTCTACATAAGGCTAGTATGTGTTAATGATTCCGAATTCCTAAACTTTAGTTGATTCTATGAAAGAAGAACTTGATATGAAGGTATGAATTTTATAAACTCTTGTTGGTCCTTAATTTTTAATTGTTTGCATTGCTAAGGGACTAGCAATGAGTAAGTTGGGGGGTGTGATAAGTGTACATTTGTAGGAGTTAATTTATGATACACACACTTTTTATGAGCTTTAATATTAATAATTATGCACTTATCACACTTAATATCAATTTTCGATCAAAATATTTAGTTGATTAAATTAATTATGATTTAAGCAATAAAGATGTTATTTTGCAGGCACTCGGCAAGAAGTCTGCGCAAGAATGGGCCAAATATCATGAAGCATGAAAAGAAAAAGAAATAAAAATCAAAATCAAAACATTAACACCTCTATATAAATATTATGATATAGATTCATCTAATATATATATTCACTTATATAATATATATACATTCATATAATACATTCATTATATATATATATTCATAATATATACATTCACAATATATCTATATATATAATCTATCTATACTCATATATATATTATATATATATTCCCAATATATATATTATATATATTCACAATATATAATAACATATATATATTCACAATATATACTCCTCTCGCTACTCTCATGTCTAATATCTCTACTCTCACAATATATACATTCATTATATCTAATATCTCATCTCTACTTTTTCTATGTACTTATCTAATGTATATGTATGCCTTTATCGATGATCAAGGCATTTACAAAAGGCATGCATAAAACATGCACATGGGAGCAGCCAAAGTCGGCCACGAGCGCAGCTGCCAGGCATCATGCAGGCGGCAACTTTAGCAGGCTTCAAGGAGGTCAACGCGGCCCTCACGCGCAACGCGGATGCACAGTGGCCAGGGTGGCCTTCTCACGCAGCAAACGGGCGAACATGGCGGGGTCAACGGGTCATCGACGCGGGCTCGGGCTTCAAGCGCACATAGGCTTGGACGAGCGGCAGCGTCTGCAGCTGGCAGGGCGAGCTGGCAGTTGGCCAGGCTTGCCTTCACACGGGCTTTGGTTGACCGCACGGTTGACGAGGGTGTTCTCACACTGCACATGCGACTTCACACTAACAGTCGCAGGTTCACACAGATAGAGAGAGAAACACATAGAACATGGGCTAGTTTAAGACTTATAAAAAGTGGGGTTGGGAAAGAGTTAAGAGGAGTTAGCTTCAGAATGTATTTTAAGTTCTTTCATTGTTGTTCTTATGAGAGTGTTTGAGTTATTTTAGTGCTTTTGAGAAGAAGAAGGAGAGAGGGGCAGGAGTCCCCTTCAAATTCCAATTTATTTCATTGTTATTGTTCTTTGAATTTCTTGTGCTCTCTATTTAATCTTGTCTTTTCAAATTAAGTGAAATTGATATTGTTGTTCTTCTTGTTCATTTCTTTTGTTCATCTATTTACGTGTATTTTCTCTGGTTCAAAGTTTAGTGATTTTGTAATTCTGTCATTTTACGTTCACTTGTCTTTGTTCCTTCACTTTGTTTAATTTTAATTTCTCAATTTCAAAATCATGTTTTCAATCCAATTCTCATGATTTTCAATCTTAAAAATCTAAGGTTTTTAACTCTTAAATCTAAACCTCTCTGTGGATTCGACTCGATCTCATCACTTAACTATTCTATTTAATTTGTGGGCCGTATATTTTAATTTGGTAGCGGGGCGTATTAACGACGTGCGTTTTCCCGCCATCAGGTCACGTGGTTCGTGACTGTCCGTTGAGGCCTAAGCAACCTGTGCAGTTCTCTCAGCCACAGTAGTTTCGACCTCCTCTACCACCGCAATCACAACAGTAGTTTTCTCAGGCATAGGCGTCTTCACAGCAGTCTACTGCAAGCAGCAAGAAACAAAAAGGGAGAGTCATGCATATGACTCGTTCTGAAGCGGTTGCATCCCATCTAGTTGAAGGTACAATTATGATTTATGGTCATGCAGCACGTGTTTTATTTGACTCAGGTGCTTCTCATTCATTTATTTCGGAAGATTTTGTTGCTTATATTGAGAAGCCGACATCTGAGGTGTCTTGTGAGTTAGTTGTTGAATTGCCATCACGGGAGATCATGTATACTCCTTTCTATCTTGATAAGATTCCTATAGTGTTTAGGAATCAGTAGTTGCCAGCTAGGTTATATGCTTTGAAGCTGGTGGACTATGATGTTGTTCTGGGTATGGATTGTTCTAGGAATCAGCAGTCGCCCATCCTCGCCCGCGTCCTCGCCCGCGCCGCCTCCGCCTCCCCCCCGCCTCGCTTCGTCGGTCGCCGAAGAAGAGAGGGGAGAAAGAGAGCGTGAGAGAAGGGAGAGGGGAGTGAGTGAGAAATGAGAGGAGAGAGAGAGAAAGGGAGTTTATATAGGAAAATCCAGAAAATACCAAAAAATAGAAAATCACGTTTCCGCGATCCTCAGAACGCACCGATCGCAACGGTACCCCTCGCGCCCAGGTGAACGGCCCGGTTCACCCGCAACGAGATTCCGAAGGAATTACCGAAACACATACCGGGATTCAGAAAACACACGCAGAAAAGCCGCGGAACGCTTCCGGGTCTCCGAAACAACTCCGGATCACGCCGATCCGAACATGAAAGATGTCCGAAATGAAATTTCGGACACAACGGAGCTAGATACACCGGAAACGCAGATCCGAGACCTGAGAAGAAGGATCCGAAAAAAATCCGGGGCATTACAGCCCTCCCCCCTTAACGGAATTTCATCCTCGAAATTCAGGACAAGCACAGGAACAGGGGAAGAACGCTGTAACCCACTGACAACGCCGTCAGAACCCCAGCACAGAAAACCACGATTCACACGAAAGCTCCAGACCTGAGGGACACAGCCAGACTATAAACATGAACAACACCTCGCTCTACCTGCCGAGCACATCGGCCATCAGAGCAGGCACTCACAAAGGACACAGTCTAGCATCACCTCAGTCACATCACAACGAACACGGCACCGTAGCCAACAGCACGCCCATCAGGGAAACATAGTCCCCAACACAAGGAACAGCTGCCAATGCGACCCACGGTCGACAGACGACCCAGACGCCAGTTTCGCAAACCCGCCGACTGGTCTCACGCCCGACACAAGGGAACAACCAAACCAAGCTCCCACCAGCAGACACGGTTACCCAAGCAGACCGCAACCACCGCAACGGCTCAGCACCAAGAATCACCTCACACCTGGCAAGCTGAAAGCCAAACATATCACTGAGCCAACTCTTGTCAGAAGACAAACTTCGACAAAGCCCAGATCCCGTCCGGAAAGGCACATCATAGAAACGACCACCAAAGGTCTCGCTGCCACACGGCTCTCACCGCGCTCGAGCCCCGACAGCCAGCATCTTCTGTCTATGAAAAGACCATCCACTGGTCACCAGATACACGTCAACGGGAAACCTTCACCGGCCCAACAGGCATGATCCAACTCACATCAGGCCATCCGCTGACTCACACATAGATAATTACCACCTCTCGAGCTGCACTCCTCTCGAACTCCGCGTCCGAGCTCGATCATCGCGCCAACTCGACCCTCTCGGGGAGCACGATGAAGCCAAACGACAAGATCCTGGTGTCCTCAGTCATCACCTCACTCGACATAGGCTCACAGGGGAACCATCCCATGCTGGTCGCCAAACCAGGGATAACCATTGTGACACCAACGTCCCGTCAAGGACCACCCTCCGACGCCAATCTCACAAAAAGGCCTCCGCCCACAAGCGGCACTCTTCCATCTGGTCTCATCACATCCTTCGATCAATCCAAGTGGACACCGGCCAAACCCGATTACGCCCTTACCGCAGAGCCACAGGACACCACCAGAACAGTGCTCACGAGTCCCCAAGCAACATACACCTCACCGTGGTCGGCTACGATACTAGCCTTACCAATCACTCGCAGCTACTAACAGGAACCCACAGCTTGCTAGAGATCACTTCTCCAAAAATGATCTCATCTGAGGACACGACTGGGAACACAAGTCGGGCACCAAGCCACCAACTCTGACCAACATGTCCTCGACCTCCATCAGACGACATCCTCAACAACCCCATCTGGGTCCAACTGACGCTTGACGTGGCTTCTACCACAGGAACAAGGTACTCATGTGGCACACTAGCCAGCACATTCCCCAACGCTCCATCCTGCCAGTGCCAAGAATCACGACTTCTCGGGTAACGGCACAGCAACAACACATTTCACACAGAGGAACCAATCCTCCAATGCTCAACGTAAACTCAGGAATCCTCCCGTAGCAACCAATGCTATGATCCTGAACCAGTGGGTCACAAGCCCACCAGGCTTCTGCTGCGCACTCTGATCTACGCGCGCACAGCCGAGAAAGCAAACACCGCCCAACCGGCACTCGTCCGTCCGAAACAGCGCCAGCACACCCTCACACGAAAAGGGAATGGGCACAGCTTCTCACAGGCAACCACCTGGCCAAGACAAGGAGCACGTCTCGCACGGACTTCATGGCACATAAGGCCAACCAATCCGAACGCATGATGCAAGACGACGAACCTAGCCAAACACAATCTCTCCAACCAAAGGAGAAACCAAACGCACTTCCGACCAACGGAAGAACTCCACGCTCGACCTGACCTCAAACCTCGTGCATGCTGGAAACAGCACCAAGGAAAACCATCGCTTCCATCAGGTCAACGCCTCCGACACACTCAGTAAGTGTCACATCGGACCACAATCACAGCATCTCTCGATGCACCACCGCTGCAATTCCTCGAACTACAACACACCACGCTAAGAGCCGCAACATGAGCCATAACGACAACCGCCGACGCTCATCCTTGAGTCCCGAACTCGCCGTTGAGCCTTCTGATGCGGGACGGACACGGGGACCGACTCTACGTGGTATGGACCTCGGACTCTAGATGCGGACACGACCAGCAACACATGATGGGAGAGATAATAGGCCCGACACGGAGAGCTCCTATGGGCTATACGTCGCTAACAGAAACGCAAGCTCACTCGTCGTCCAAGCGAGGGAAATGCGGATCGTGCGCGGTTGAAGAACCGGCAGAGTTCAAGGTAGTCAGACTCACTTCCGGACTCGGATCGAGTCGCGGGACGGGTCACTCTCACACTCACAGCGGTGACATGAACACACGGGCTAGTACCTATCACTCTCGGCAGCGGCAAAAGACCATATACTAGCTAAGCAAATGAACGCCAAGAGGTTCGGACCATTACCTCCACGCACCCGGCGTGGCGAAGACAACCCCGGCCGAATCACGGACTCCCGGTTAACAATTATTACAGCAATACACTAAGTCGACCCACTCCACGCAGGGAGGTAAAAGGTCACATGTGGGGTCCGGGAATCACGCAACTCGAGTTGACGGGCAGCATCTTGATGTCGCCCGGCGGTGCCGAACTCCGCGTTTTCGTGCTTTCCGAACGGCAGCTTCTACGGGCCCGCGGGGCCCACGGACGGCGCTGTCCTCCGGATCTGCGGGGTGGGACCCACTGTGATGGGGACCTCTGGTGGCGCGCCTCCACGGACGGCGGTCGGCCGGGAACACCGATCGGGGGTCGATCGGCCCCGATTCCCAATTCTTGAACTAACTTCCCACGGATTTTGGTTGCTGTTTTTCGGCGCGCGTTCCGGCCGCTGCGATCAATCTCGACGTCGGATCGGGACGCATGAGCTATCGTTGGAAAGCTCTCTTCAAATGCTTCAATCTAGACCCAGAGAGATCTGCTGGATCTGGTCGGATCAGAACTTTATTGAATTTACAAGTCCCTGTTGTACAGTAACCGAAACCTCAGATCTACAGGTGAGTTGTCTGAAGACTGCCTTTGACCGCAAGGAAGATGGCCGATTCAGCTCCTGAGCTCTTCATCAAACTTGTGGAATTTTGAACAAGGAGAACGGGTATATTTTTTGTGGACTGATTGGAGGTGGCTGTGATTTGTTATGATTTGTTTACTGGAGGGTGGTCAGATCTAGGAACAGGTGGATAGCACTGTAGCTATCTCTGAGATCGATTTTTTAAAAATATGGGATGGCTCAAAAAAATTCAATAAACTTTGGGGACGGTGGGGTTGATTGAGAGAACTCTTAGTAAAATTGGGAGATCTAACAAAAATCAGAAAGAGGTCCGAACAATTGAAACACAGGGCGGGTGGAAGTTGAAACAGCAAGCAGACAGATCTAGAAAATAAGGTTGGACGAAAATAAAAAAATATCAAATGGGATCTTTATGACCAACCAAAATTTTTGGGACGTGCTTGACCCCTCTGGAGCATCCCCTAAAATCCCCAGGTCGATCTGAGCTCGTGGCTGACACAGAGAATTCGTGGAAGCTATTGTGGTTGGATGAAGGCAGAACTCCGGCGATCTCGGCGGTGATGCGATGGCGGCTCGTGGCGGCGGCGGCGGCGACCGGAATGATAAGGAGAGGAGTCACACCTCCAGAGGGAAGCATTCATAGCTTCAAGGGGGAGAGGGAGGAGAGAGGAGGGGGGCGCACTAGCCCTTGCTCTTGGAATTTGGTTGATTCAAATGGCATTAATTCATCAAAATGGGAAATTACAAGTATTTATGTGTTACATCTCACATCCATTGTCCACCGTTGGATCTAGGGGATGGGAATGGGTGGCATGGATTGAGTGTGACACACACACACAAAATACAATAAATAATTAAGGGGGGGGCCCTTGGACCAAGGGGAGTGGGCTTCACTTGGTAGGTGGGGGGTGGGTGGCCATCTTGGACTTTCCAAGTCACTTGTCCCCCACTTGGCCCACCCTTCTAGAAACCTCCATGTGGAAGGTTGACTGACCCCACATGGGACCCTAGGCTGAGGTGGCTCAATGGGATGGGGCCTGGGGGGCCCGTGGGGCCCACGGGGTCCAAATTGCACATAAGCCCCTCTTACAATCAAAATAGCAAACCGAATACAACGAAACAAACACAAATTACACACACATAAAGTCTAACTAAATATGATAAATGGGGAGGCTCAAGGCGGAGTCTCCAGGCTATCTCCGAGCCAGATGGACGCTGAGGTGGCTCGAGTCGTGCTCCGTGTGCGGTACCGGTGGCTCAGCGTATCACGCCGCTCAACTGCTCGGGTGTCCGCACCAATTCTCCCCGGGTGGGAGAAACTCGACCCTGTCAAGTAAGGGTCTGCATCGCTCCTGTATCGCTCTAGAAGGTCCGGATCAATCTGCTGCAACTCGCCATGTGTGATCCATGTGTCCTCGGTAGCGGGCTGTCCTCTCCATCGCACTAGGTAGTGCGGGTAGGATCCACTCCTGGTAACTGTCACCTGCTCATCCAGTATATGATCTATATGCTCACGCTGCCGTAACAACGAGGCTGGAGGTGGACACTCAGGTGTGGGATCACTCTCAAGGGGAGGAGATGGCTCAGAAAGGCTCACTAGGGATCACCGCTGGGTCCCTATATGCAACTAGATCCGATACATTAAAAGTAGAGCTAATACCATATTCCTCGGGCAAGTCCACAACGTACGCATTGGATCCAACGCGTTTCAACACTCTGAATGGACCGGCTCCGCGAGCTTGCAACTTCTTAACGGTTCCAGAGGGAAACCGTTCAGGTCTTACCCTGATCATGACATATTCGCCCTCTTGGAACTCTCGGTGGTGTCGGTGGGCATCGGCTAACTCCTTGTAACGTGCATTGCTGGCCTCAATGTGACGACGGATGTCGTCATGCAAACTCCTAACATGCCTAGCAAACGACTCGGCCGACTCCGACACTCTAGCATGGATAGGCATGGGGACAAGGTCAACGGGTTTCCTAGGCCTACGACCTGTGACAATCTCAAATGGACTCATGCCGGTAGACCTATTCACCGAATCATTATATGCAAACTCAGCCATGGGTAGAATGAGATCCCAATCCCCAATGCGGTCCCTAACAAGACACCTCAAAAGGTCTCCCAGACTCCTATTGACCACCTCGGTCTGACCATCTGTCTGGGATGATATGCAGTGGAAAACTTGAGGTGTGTACCCATCATATGCCATAGTGTCTTCCAAAAGTAGGAAGTGAATCTAACATCACGGTCAGACACTATAGTGCGAGGCAACCCGAACTTGCACACCACATGCGTAAGGAAAAGGCGGGCTACCCTCGAAGCATCCGAAGTCTTCGAGCAAGGAATAAAGAGGGCCATCTTCGAGAAACGGTCAACCACCACATAGACCGAATCATGCTTCCTGGAGGTACGTGGCAATCCCAAAATAAAGTCCATGCTAACATCCTACCACGGGGCATCAGGCACGGGAAGAGGCGTATAAAGGCCGGAGCTTTGCTTCTTCATCTTGGCCGTAGCACAGGTACGGCACTGAGCCACGATGTTAGCAACATCGCGCTTCAAGCTCGGCCAATAAAATCGATGCTCCACTGCCTCAATAGTCTTGTTCCGACCAAAGTGGCCGGCTAGACCTCCCGCATGTAGTTCCCACACTAAGAAATCTCGAACCGAAGTTCGGGGAACACATATCCTGCTACCTCGAAAGAGGTAACCCTCCTGAAGCACATACTCATCAAGGTCTCTCGAGGGTCTGGCCTAGAGAGTGGTAAAAATCTGACCGAAGTCAGGACAATCAACATAGGCCTCCTTCATCTTCTCTAACCCTATGACCTCGGCACTCATGGTGGTAAGCAAACATGCTCGCCGACTCAAGGCATCAGCCACCTTGTTCTCCACTCTAGCCTTATGTTTAAGCACAAAGGTGAACTGCTGGAGATACTCGACCCAACGACTGTGACGCGAGTTAAGCTTCTTTTGGGAATGGAGGTACCTCAATGCCTCGTGATCGGAGTATAGGACAAACTCCTGATGTAAAAGATAGTGCCTCCAATGCCTAAGAGCTTGAACAACTGCGTAGAATTCTTTATCATATGTGGAATATCGCAGTTTCGCGTCATTCAGCTTCTCGCTGAAATACGTGATCGGGTGGGACTCCTGACTCAAAACTCCTCCTATCCCAACACCCGACGCATCACAAGAGACCTCAAACACCTTCGAGAAGTCAGGCAATCGAAGGATATGCGTCTGGGTCATGCGCTCCTTGATGTCCTTGAAGGCGGCAGATGCGGCCTTCATCCATACAAATGTGCCCTTTCGGATACAATCCATGATCGGGGCGGTGACGGAGCTAAATCCGCGGATGAAGCGATGATAGAACGTCGCAAGACCATGAAAGCTGCGGACATCATGAACGGTACGGGGTTCCGGCCACTCAACAATGGCCCGGACCTTCTCCGGATCGGCGGAGACCGCCGTACTAGACACAATGAAACCCAAGAAGGTAAGCTGAGGTGTCATGAAGGCACACTTCTGTGGGTTCGCAAACAGCTGCTCTCGCCGAAGAAGTAGACAGACCTGCCGAAGGTGGTCTAAGTGGTCCCCTGTGGTGCGGCTATAGATAAGGATATCATCAAAAAATACCACTACAAAGACTCTAATGAAAGGTCGAAGGACCTGAGTCATGAGCCGCATGAAAGTGCTAGGGGCATTGGTCAACCCAAAAGGCATGACCAACCACTCATATAGACCGTCCTTGGTCTTAAATGCGGTCTTCCACTCATCACCTGGCCTAATCCTCACCTGATGGTAGCCACTCTTAAGATCGATCTTCGAAAAGATAGTGGCACCTGCCATCATGTCCAGCATGTCATCAAGGCGGGGAATAGGGAACCTGTACTTCACGGTGATTTTGTTGATGGCACGACTATCAATGCATATTCTCCACGTGCCATCCTTCTTCGGGGCGAGTAATGCGGGTACAGCACATGGACTCATGCTGTCCCAAACAGACCCTCTCTGCACTAACTCATCGACCTGCCATTTAAGCTCGGCATGCTCCGTGGGACTCATGCGATAATGAGGAAGGTTGGGCAAAGAAGAGCCCGGAACAAGGTCGATGGCATGCTGAATATCCCGCATAGGTGGGAGTCCCTCGGGAAGCTCATCGGGAAAGACATCAGCATACTCCTGCAGAATGGGAACAACCTCGGGTGGGAGCTCACCCTCGGAGTCCCGCTCCATCTCTCGGACCGTAATGGCAAACACCGGACAGCCCTGACTAAGCTCCTGCTCCATCTCCCGGGAGCTAATCATCATCAATATCCTCGTCGAGGGCTCTCCTGGGCCAGAGGTAACGGTCATAGCCCGAGCTGGGGATGGGGTACTAGGCCCGGGAATGGAAGGCTTCGGAGTACTAGGGCCAGTAGGACCCCTGACTGATGGGCTCCTGGGCCGAACGGGTTGGAGGGTGACCCGCTGGCCCGCGTGGTCGAAGGTACAGGTGTTCGACCGACCATGGAGCGTGGCATCCCGGTCGAATAACCACGGCCTACCAAGAATGATACTGCCCACTTCCATGGGGAGAACATCACACCAGATCTCGCCACGGAAGGAGTGGAGCTGCAGCGGGACCAAGCACCGCAGCCTGACCGAAATGGAAGTGGTATCCACCCATGATACCTGATAGGGGCAAGGGTGGTCTACGGGTGTGAGACCAAGACGAGTGACAACGTTCGTGGAGATTGCATTGATACAACTCCCGCTATCGATGACCACCTTGCAAATTTACTTTCCCAGCCTACAGAATACATGAAGGATAGTAGTCTGTCGCCAGTCATCACTGACCTGTGGCTGGGTGAGGATACATCTGACAACCCCCACGTGGGTATCGTCCGAATGCTGGGCATCCTGGGCCTCACCTCCCATCTCATAGTACTCATCAGCTAGCTCTTCATCTGCCTCATAGCTGACTAACTCGAGGCCCGTAGGGGTGGTATCCTCAGCCTGGGTGTCCCCAATGTGAAGAGATGGGCGGGTGGGACACTAGTTGGCGAAATGGCCAAACCCATTGCAGCGAAAATACTGCTGCCGTGATCCACTAGGCTCCCCAATCATAGGTCCTTTACCTTTATCCTCCCGACGGATAGGAGGCGTAGGCAACAAAGGACGTGCAGGAGGTGCAGGTGCCGGTGGACGGGCTATGGGTGGGGCTGTAAGATGCTGGGGACGAGGAAGGTCCCTCGGGGGTGGAGGACGAGGCCTAGGAGCAAATGGCTCGGGACGAGCGGGCTCCTGAGGTCGAGCCATGGGGGCCCTCGGATACGTGCCAGATGAGCCACGGGGCTCGACACTACGAAGGGGAAAGGAGCCCAACCGATGGGGTGACTCGAACTCGGCCTCGAACTGCTCCAATTCGAGAGCGATCTGATATGCCTGCTCCAAAGTGGTTGCATTGCGGCGAAAGAGTTCATATTGATAGTTGGGCCGCAAACCTCTTCGAAAGCGGGATATAGTCATGGTGCTCTCTTCCGTGACCCCACACCGTAAGTAATACTCATTGAACTCGGCAGTGTACTCGGTCACGGATCGGTTCCCTTGGGAGATGCTTTGCCACTTGTCTATAAGACGTTGGCGATATGAGGCGGGAAGGTATTTCTCCCTCAATTTGATTTTCATATCATCCCAAGTACCGATTTGGGGTTGACGTCGCTGATTGAGCAGGCTCTCCACATTGATCCAATAAGTTTGAGCCTTCCCTTGCAGCTTCATCTTCGCGTATCGGACTCTTCGATGGTCCGTCATCTCAAACCACTCGAAGTACCGGTCCATGCCGGCCTCCCAATATAAATACACCCGAGGATCCAAGGACCCGCTAAAAGTGGGAGGGTCCGCACGCACGCCCTTAAGAATGCGGTCGTCCTCCTCGTCATCACGATTCAGTCGTTGATGACGACGACCGTTACCCCCTTGATCATTATCAGATGCATAATCATCCACCACATGCACCTGTTGAACCCCAACATTCTCCGCCTGAGCTCTTGGTACAGCAGGTTGCTGAACCGGCTCCTGTTGGCCGTTCGTCGGCGTGGGTTGCGCCCCTATTGGGCCCCTCTCGAGGATGGCAATCCTCCCAACTAAGCCCTAGATGGACTGATCCGAACTCTTGGCCCGATCCTCGAGGGCTTTCATCCGCCCTTCTAGACGCGTTCCTATGCCATCCATACGCGTACTAAGGCCATCCATACGCGTGTCAAGACGTTCCATAATGGCTCGGAACATTTCGGCCGTCAAGGACTCATCGGAGCTACGGGCCCGGGAGTCTGCCATAAGTGGTGGTGGCGAGTATTGGGTACCTCGACGGGTGGGCATGCAAAGACACACGATCTAGAAGACACCGACTAATGCAAACACTCACTAGATGATGCACTTAGACCTAACCAATATCCGGTACGAGGCGGAGATAAGCGATCCGAAGATCACTCGCGCAAGTACGCTACCCTCCCGATAGGCATAACCTAATGTTCGGGCAACGCCTTTTAATATACCGAGCTATTGGGTGAAATGCAATTTGAAAACAATTTTTTTTTGTTGTTTTGAAATGATGATCTTAGACTCGACTTATACTATGCAAGACATATGCAACGACTACCCTAGACTCAAATCGCTCTGATACCAAACTGATGCGGGACGGACACGGGGACCGACTCTACGTGGTATGGACCTTGGACTCTAGATGCGGACACGACCAGCAACACATGATGGGAGAGATAACATGCCCGACACGGAGAGCTCCTATGGGCTATACGTCGCTAACAGAAATGCAAGCTCACTCGTCGTCCCAAGCGAGGGAAACACGGATCGTGCGCGGTTGAAGAACCGGCAGAGTTCAAGGTAGTCAGACTCACTTCCGGACTCGGATCGAGTCGCGGGACGGGTCACTCTCACACTCACAGCGGTGACATGAACACACGGGCTAGTACCTATCGCTCTCGGCAGCGGCAAAAGACCATATACTAGCTAAGCAAATGAACGCCAAGAAGGTGAGACCGTTACCTCCACGCACCCGGCGTGGCGAAGACAACCCCGGCCGAATCACGGACTCCCGGTTAACAATTATTACAGCAATACACTAAGTCGACCCACTCCACGCAGGGAGGTAAAAGGTCACACGTGGGGTCCGGGAATCACGCAACTCGGGTTGACGGGCAACATCTTGATGTCGCCCGGCGGTGCCGAACTCCGCGTTTTCGTGCTTTCCGAACGGCAGCTTCTACGGGCCCGCGGGACCCACGGACGGCGCTGTCCTCCGGATCTGCGGGGGTGGGACCCACTGTGATGGGGACCTCTGGTGGCGCGCCTCCACGGATGGCGGTCGGCCGGGAACACCGATCGGGGGCCGATCGGCCCCGATTCCCAATTCTGGAACTAACTTCCCACGGATTTTGGTTGCTGTTTTCTGGCGCGCGCTCCGGCGAAAACGGCCGCTGCGATCAATCCCGACGTCGGATCGGGACGCATGAGCTATCGTTGGAAATCTCTCTTCAAATGCTTCAATCTAGACCCATAGAGATCTACTGGATCTGGTCGGATCAGAACTTTATTGAATTTACAAGTCCATGTTGTACAGTAACCGAAACCTCAGATCTACAGGTGAGTTGCCTGAAGACTGCCTTTGACCGCAAGGAAGCTGGCCGAGTCAGCTCCTGAGCTCTTCATCAAACTTGTGAAATTTTGAACAAGGAGAACGGGTATATTTTTTTTGGACTGATTGGAGGTGGCTGTGATTTGTTATAATTTGTTTACTGGAGGGTGGTCAGATCTAGGAACAGGTGGATAGCACTGTAGCTATCTCTGAGATTGATTTTTTAAAAATATGGGATGGCCTCACAAAAATTCAAGAAAATTTGGGGACGGTGGGGTTGATGGAAAGAACTCCCAGTAAAATTGGAAGATCTAACAAAAATTAGAAAGAGGTCCGAACACTTGAAACATAGGGTGGGTGGAAGTTGAAACAGCAAGCAGACAGATCTGGAAATTAAGGTTGGACGAAAATAAAAAAATATCAAATGGGATCTTTATGACCAACCAAAATTCTTGGGACGTGCTTGACCCCTCTGGAGCATCCCCTAAAATCCCCAGGTTGATCTGAGCGCGTGGCTGACACAGAGAATTCGTGGAAGCTACTGTGGTCGGATGAAGGCAGAACTCCGACGATCTCGGCGGTGATGCGATGGCGGCTCGTGGCGGCGGCGGCGGCGACCGGAATGATAAGGGGAGGAGTCACACCTCCAAAGGGAAGCCTTCACAGCTTCAAGGGGGAGAGGGAGGAGAGAGGAGGGGGGCGCACCAGCCCTTGCTCTTGGAATTTGTTTGATTCAAATGGTATTAATTCATCAAAATGGGAAATTACAAGTATTTATGTGTTACATCTCACATCCATTGTCCACCGTTGGATCTAGGGGATGGGAATGGGTGGCCTGGATTGAGTGTGACACACACACATAAAATACAATAAATAATTAAGGGGGGGGGGCCTTGGACCAAGGGGAGTGGGCTTGACTTGGTAGGTGGGGGGTGGGTGGCCATCTTGGACTTTCCAAGTCACTTGTCCCCCACTTAGCCCACCCTTCTAGAAACCTCCATGTGGAAGGTTGACTGACCCCACATGGGACCCTAGGCTGAGGTGGCTCAATGGGATGGGGCCTGGGGGGCCCTTGGGGCCCACGGGGTCCAAATTGCACATAAGCCCCTCTTACAATCAAAATAGTAAACCGAATACAACGAAATAAACACAAATTACACACACATAAAGTCTAACTAAATATGATAAATGGGGAGGCTCAAGGCGGAGTCTCCAGGCTGTCTCCGAGCCAGATGGACGCTGAGGTGGCTCGAGTCGTGCTCCGTGTGCGGTACCGGTGGCTCGGCATATCACGCCGCTCAACTGCTCGGGTGTCCGCACCACCTTCACATCTTGAGCCAACTCCAGGGCGAACACAACCCATCCACTGAAAGAAACGCAGGAGCAAAGACTTACCGGGACATCTCTGTCAAATCCTGCCTCGAAATCCACAGAACAATTGGGACCGACACGTCATTTCTGACGCCACATAGCACAACAGGAACATCAGGCTCGACGAAACAGCAGCTCACCGAGAAGATATTCCGCTCACCCGAGCACACTTCTCGATCAGAACACCTCAGGACCTGGACAAACCTCAAGCTGGAGTGGCCAAAACCGACTGCAGCTCCCTCGAAGCATGTTCACAGCCACTTAACCACGAACAATCCTCTCCAGCCACTTGACCATGCTGCAGGTTCCTCGAACGCAGCACCGCGAGCTCACGCCAGCCAGCAACCTCTGCCCAACGCAGTACAGCCAGGGCCACCACCGATGAGGGAGAAGGCTCTCGACCTTGATCCTTAGACCCCATGCTGGCATGAAAGCCGCGGACAGCAACCACCTTCACAGCGCCGCACAGCGCACTCAAGCTCTCGAGCGAGAAACTAGGCGGAAAGCGAACACAAAACCCTAAGCCAGCTGCCGACTGTACTGGACCTTATGGACTCTGATCACTGCAATATATTCCCATGTACGTCCACAACCTCCGCTCAAATACCAGCTGTAACAACCCGAGAATCTGACTACCGGGAGAGACCCGATAACCCGAGACTCGAACTGCCGCTCATGAGCTGGGAGGGCTCGGAAGGGCTAAAAGGAGTGTGGAGGCACAAAGAAATAGGGAAAAAAGTAGGACAATTCAACAAATAACAGAAATAAATAAGTAACTACAGCTACAACAGAGTCCAGTCCAACAGAATGTACAGTCTAAAGCAGTAAAAACGTACCACATGCCAAGTGAACACTCGGCCCGGCGAGCTGGCAACTGAGAACCTCGGCACCGCGCCCTCAAATCTCGAGGAAGAAGAACCGCCTCACCTGAAAAGTAGGGAATGAGTCTCCAAAACAGAGACTCAGCAGGGATCCTGCGGAACCCCAACCGGAAACAACGGCGATAGAGGAAAGGAAGGCTACAACTACATCAGGAACAGCGAACCGGTGGCCGGTCAAAACTCGGCACTACAGCTACTCCTACTGTACCGAAAACACACCCCGAACTCACGGTCGGGGGCTACCGAACTACACTAGTACCGCTTACCGAAGTAAAAACCCACGGCAACCACGCCATAGAGGCCTGTCTCCCAAGACACGGCCAACCTGGACACGCTGTCCAAGTGCAACCCTGACGCCTGGTTACGGGCACCGCACGACAAGACGCAACCTCGGTAAAGCCACTAGCACTAGTCTCACGACGTGAAAACTAACACACGCGCCACGACGAAACAACCGAAAACTCAACGGTCGACACGATCGAAAACCCGAAGGTCAAAGCCACGGAAACTCACAGTCTGACACTCCCGACTCGACAGGAGTACCTCCCACTGGAAGCAAGGCCGGTTGCATCCCCTGATGACTTACACTGCACCGTAGGTGAACTGCCTAGCGTGGTAGCGCCTACTAGAGGCACGGACACCGAACAAGAACCACAACGAGTGACTAGCCGGGGTCACGCCCGTCGGCGTGGGTCCAACTGCCCCCAACTACGTGTGCACACACAGACCATGCGTCCTAGGTCTGGCCCTCTGACCGATTTTCCCCCGTAGCCGGACTCTGGCTAACGACGAGGGGTCCAACGGAAACCAGTCCAAAAATCGTCTCTAAGGGTAGCCTCTCCACCACTCCCTGGTGGGACCACACGCGTGTAAGCAGGCTACGACTAGTGGAGGGTCACTGAAGGAGTAGACTCTCAAGTCAACGGAAAATAACGTCCGAATCCGATGACGTACGGGGACCATCCCGCATACCGGCACCGTCGCACGGCGACCACAGTCGGAGAAGGAACAGGACTCGCAGCCCACGGCCACGCACGCACTCTGCGCGAGAGTCGAGAAAACCCAAGTGACGCTAAGCCACTGGACTCTGGACAGTCCTCTAGACGCACTACAGCCAACGGTCCTTGAGTCACAAGACTCGGGGTCAAGACCATTGTACGCAACAGTACAGGGCCATCAATCTAGTCCAATCTCTAGGTCTAAAACCACGGTAGCACGAATACCGAGACAGCTCACGAGCCGCCGAGACCGTTTCCTCGGGAAGGGAACTAAGAAGCCTTCCATCCCCAGGCAGGGCAACTGGACTCACAGTCCAAGGCCACACACATGGCCCACGTGGAAAGCACAGAAGCACGATTCCCAAGGCAGCGCCCAAGCTGCCACGCCGATAACTGGACTTGCAGTCCAAGGTCAAACACATGGCCCACTCGGGAATCATCTTCCAGGAAAACTCACGACATGCGGGGGAACCCCACCGCACCCACACCGATACACGGTGACTCGATCGAGCGTAACACGAAAGCCCGGAACACGCGAGAAGTCACCTGGACTCTCAAACCCACTCGCACGCTAAACAAGGTAGCACTATCCTTCCGACACTCTCAAAACACGGACACAGAATCCCACGGGTGTCTGGGGCACTCACAAGACCGCAAGTCGACCACTGGGTCACGACCGGGTCGACTAGGGACCGACACAACGCGAAACGATCGCGGAGAGCATGAAAACTCACCTCGGCACCACACAGAGCCTGACAGTCTAAGCTTGGGCCGTCACAGGCTGTAACGGTCCAATGCTAGACCGTTACAGCAGTCTGGCGGTCCAACGCAGGAGCGCCACACGAGAGGGGAAACAACGGCTGTGACGCACCCACCCTGGGGCGTCACAGTCTCTAACGGACCAAGCCGTTAGAAGACAGAACAACACAGGCTGTGACGCTCACCCCTCGACGCGTCACAGCATCTGACGGTCCTACCTGGGCGCGTCAGAAGAATGGGCTACGTCAACTCTGACGGTCCCATGAAGGGGCGTCACATGGCTCTTACGGCCTTATCCAGATGCGTCAGGGACTCGTGATCCCAACGGTCCGAAGACACGAAAACGGACGTAACGGTCGGACCCAGGTGCGTCACAGCGCCGTGGCGGTCTGTCGTGGGACCGTCACACCCACAGACCACCAATTGGCTACACGGGCCCTGTGACGCACTCACCCTGGGGCGTCACAGGCTGTGACGGTCACTAGAAGGACCGTCACACCCGTCCGAGTACGAAACGACGAGAAACAGCCCAAAAATCCGATCCACGCCCCGATCACCCCCGGGTGATGGGGAAACAAAGGGGAATCCATCCCCAAGCCCCTAGGCATGCATCTACACCCCCGGATCGGCCAAAAACGTCGTAAAACGAGAGATCCGGCTCACTCCCCCAAAACATGGATTTCCCCAAAATGTGAAAATAAACTCGCTCGGCTCACCACGGCCTACAAAACTCGCGGGAAAGGGAAAGCACGAGCTGGGAGTCCATCTCCCTACCTCCACCGAAGATTTCGCGCCCCGAGCTCGCCGATCCGTGAAGAAATGCCGTGGAAGCCTCGCCGGCTCGCGACCGTGCCACGAGCTCCCACGCACCTCCACCGCCTCGATCCTCGCCCATCCTCGCCCGTGTCCTCACCCGCACCGCCTTCGCCTCACCCCCACCTCGCTCCGTCGGCCGCCGGAGAAGAGAGGGGAGAAAGAGAGCGTGAGAGAAGGGAGAGGGGAGTAAGTGAGAAATGAGAGGGGAGACAGAGAAAGGGAGTTTATATAGGAAAATCCAGAAAATACCGAAAAATAGATAATCACGTTTCCGCGATCCTCGGAATGCACCGATCGCAACGATACCTTTGGCGCCCAGGTGAACGGCTCGGTTCACTCGCAACGAGGTTCCGAAGGAATTACCGAAACACA
Organism: Amorphophallus konjac; assembly: GCA_022559845.1. Taxonomy (NCBI): domain Eukaryota; kingdom Viridiplantae; phylum Streptophyta; class Magnoliopsida; order Alismatales; family Araceae; genus Amorphophallus; species Amorphophallus konjac. The sequence continues at coordinate 119,101,868 of CM040126.1, read as the reverse complement.
CACCGGGAATCGAAAAACACACGCGGAAAAGCCGCGGAACGCTTCCGGGTCTCCGAAACAACTCCGGATCGCGCCGATCCGAACACGAAAGATGTCCGAAACGAAATTTCAGACACAACGGAGCCAAATACACCGGAAAACGTAGATCCGAGACCCAAGAAGAAGGATCCGAAAAAAATCCGGGGCATTACATCAGCTCTTGTCCATACTGACTTAAGTATCGGATGGTTTTCCCTGGGATCTCAATCTTAGGTCCCTTGATCTTTGCTCTTTAGACGCAGATTTCTTCCAAAGGTGGCTAGTGTGATCTTGCCAGTAGATTCATTTCCTAGATTTGACGGTCTTCAATTCGGCGTAGAATCTTGCCCCTTCAAGGATCAATAGCATCACCCTCTAAAAAAGAGATGGCTCAAAAAACTTTCTAGATTTTCTTACCACTTTAAATATATTTTATTACAAATTTTCTTACAAATTCACAGTTAAAAAATGAACTAATGATATTCACCCATACCTCACGGGGAGCAAAAGAAGTTACAAGGTTTTACGGGCGACGGTGGCATTTTTTCTACGGAAAAAAAGAACAACCATTCATATTCACACTTGTTATTATCCAATTTATCATTTTCATTTCAATTTTCTAAATTTATGTTCAAATTATTGATTAAAATCAACTAAAAGTTGAAGTTAGTATTTTTAAATTTGAAAGCACGAAATGTATATTTTAATTTTTATAAAAAATGTGATCAATGGATAAGAAAAGAATAGGGTGCCGTAGCCTAAAATGAGGGACATAAAAACTTCATATGGTGGGCCATGCCAACTCTTCCACTAAAGTGTTCGCGTTACCAATTAAGGTGGCGTTTTGAAACAATTTCGATTTCGGGGATTTTTCAAAAAATCTTACAACCGTACAAGTCACAAATTTTGTAGAAAATCATAATTACTTTTGGTTCATTAACGTGTCAATTTGTGAGAGGGGAGTTTAAAATGATGATTTTTGCACTTTAATGTTTTAACATTTTATTTAGTAAGTTTGGTGATATTTTTTATGTACAATTTTATTATTTTGACAAGATATTTATTTTATAAAATTTATTAAAAATATTTTTAAAATAAAAAATTTTAAAAATTTGAAGTGAATCATGCTTATATTTAATTACGTAATTTTTTTAACATGTTTAACTTTAATTAGTACGGTTAATAATAGTTATTTTTAAAAACTATTATTTTGAAGACATAATTATTTTATAAAATTAATTAAACATATTTTAAAAAATTAAAAATAAAAATGTTAAAGTGAACCATGTCCGTATTTAAATTTCATAAAAATGGTAAGATGAAATTTATTAACAATATTTTAAAATTTTAAAAAATTAAAATGAACTGTACCCATATTTAATTATGTAAATTCATTTGACATGTTTAAATTTTAAATAATAACATGATTTATTTTAACAAAAAATTATTAGCATCTTCCACAGTCGACGCTTTTTAAACTATCGGATATAATTGGCATCTTCCAAGTACGATGGAATAGAATTAGCGTCTTTCACGATGGATATTTTTTCTAAATAAGTTTAAAATTACTGTTCATTTTAATTTTTTATTTTACTTTTAAATATTATAAATATATTTTATAAAATAAAATATACAGGGAAAATTAAAAAAATCATAAATGACTTCATTAATGTCACTAATTAAAATTTAAAAGTAAAAAAATATCATTGATTACGATTTAAGATCAATTTTCATTTTAATTTTTTATTTTACTTTAATTTTTAAATATTTATAATACATTTTATAGAATGAATATATTGTGAAAATAAAGAATTCATAAATACCTTCATTAATTTCACTAATTAACATTTAAAAATAAAATGGCATTAATTATGATTTAAGGTTACTATTCATTTTAATTTTAATTTAATTTAATTTTAAATATTTTAATATAGTTTATATAATAAATATATCATGAAAATGAAAAAATCATAAATAATATTATTAATGTTAATAATTAAAATTTAAAAGTTAAAAACACCTGGTCGCTGGTGCGCTTCTAATCACGCTGGTTAGGCCACATTTAATGTTCGGTGGGACTTTTAAACATGGTTAAACATAGTTTTAATTTCGGTTAAACAGAAAATCTTCCTACAAGCTGGTTCCCGAGAAAATCTTCCCAGAAGCTGGTTCCCGAGAGTTTATGCAGTCTTTTCTTCTCCCCTTCTCTTCCCTGATATCTTTTATCTCACTTATTTCCAAAATCCATAAAATCTCTGAAATCGAGGTGGTGTGATACATTTGGAACAAATCATAGGATTAAAATTTTTGGTATCTCTCCGATGATTGCAATCCCTCCAATGATCTGTACCAAATGTTGCCCAAGAGTATATTTGATTTTGATTACGAGGGAGATTCCAACATTGGAATTTTCACCCACCATAAATATTTCCAAGTAGCTCAATATCACGTTAGATTTTTAAAAAGAGGGTTTATTATAAAAATAAAAACAAGAAATTTAACATTCTCAAAATATAATGAAAGTTATTTTTCTCTCTATATTTATTATACAAAATTCATAATCCCCGATCAATACCGACGTTGTTGTCACGCTAACCGACAAAATCTCTCCGACGGCAACAAAATCATCACGGGTCCCACAAAACGGACGGCCACGATTTCCCTACGGCCACCTCGTCTTTATTCTGGCAGAGGAATCCGTTTCCGCGTACGGCCCAGGTGTCGCATCGAGCGCGGCACCGGGCTGTCTGCCATGACGGAGGCAGTGAACATTCCCCGGCAGCGTCACCAGGAGAAACGCACGTAGACGAAATTGGGGGGAGGGGGGGGGGAATGGAGAAGCATGTTCATGCCAGCTCCCCACCATCGTTTTTTTCACTGGTTAGGGGAGCGAAGGACCCAGAAGGGCCTCAAGCTTATGCTCTGAGCAGCTCACTGATTCCCCTTGGGGTGGGTGGTGTGTGCAGCTTTGCCCTGTGGGATAGATGACGAGAAATCGTCCTCCTCAAGGGATTCCCTATCGTCCTCACTGCTCTTTACCCCCCTCAGGCCCTCACTTTACAGCTTTCTAGTTCCACCATGGCAGTGACCTCTCAGGTTGTCATCCTTCCCCCCCCCCCCTTCCATATCATGCCAAACCCCACTGAAAGTCTCGCAGACGCGCCCATGAAGTGTCAGTTGCTGCCATGGCCTTTTAGGCTAGCTATTCCTTAGATTTCTCATGTGAGGACCCCGCTGCTTGGGATAACGTTCCAAGTCACAGCCACCCACCAGGTTCAGATGTGGATTTTCCAGCCCCATCATCAGATCTTGATCAAGTAGGGACCCAGAAAAGAAAAAATATTTGCGACATGAAGTTTGCATACGAGCAGCCAGATTTAAAACAGAGAACGTAGATGCGTGTTTTCAGGAACGAAGTGTTGGAAACATGAACTTCTCATCGGGTTTCAATTAATCTCTCTTACCTTTGCACAGAAGCAATCCGAAAAGAGATCATCCGTTGTGGTGTGGCGCAGAGCCTGAGGATGCCACAGCATCGACATGCAAAACTACATGGGAGGCATGGTGTGGTGTTGTCTTGGTTGATCGAGCATATTATGCATGCCACCAAGCAGGGGATCTCATCGCCCAACACAGGGCTTATCCATCCATATGAATTATAGATGACCTGCCGGTGACTTTTTAAACCAGAGCAGGGTGCTGCAGCATTTCTACAGCTTTGTCCCGGAATCAGAATTTTTTCCATGTTTTGGAATAGGAGAAAAGAAGCCACACAAATGGGAGAACGAACGTCGGCGCACTGGGATAGCAACCTGATAGACAAGGTTCTCACCACTCAACACAATAAGACAAAACATCAAAAGTTATCATCTTTAAAGAGAGTCAGCGTGGAATGATATTGCAAACCAGATGCGAGCATCACGCAGCAACTGCTGATCCTACCAAGTGATCTTAATTACTGGGAACTGCCAAGGACGACGTCCTCCCCACATGCTCCATCTGAGCTCCAAATCCACGGTAATGCTGTTCAGGGCACACCACTGGGGGACCTTGAGCTTGTGGTGAAGTCAGAGGACATGGGCAAAGAAATTGAGAGCTGGGTTGCAGAGAATGAGGTTCTCTTCGATCTTTCATCCTTCAAATCAGACCACAAGCCCCTCGCCTTAGGCCATTCGTCAAAGAACGGTCGGAGGGGATTCTTCATGGCCTCCGAGGAATTGAAGTGGCTTTCAGAGAAATGCTGCTGCTTTGGCAATGAACTGACACCTACACGTCCAAAACCTTGTATGGATTGAAGCTGAGCACAATTATCCACCGGTAGGGTGTCATTTCTTGATTTTGGAAGGGCATATGATGGAGCTGGAGGAGGCATCAGACGAGAATCACTGTCAAGAGAAGAGTAGAGCCCTATTGATCCCCTCGCGCTTCCCGAAGCTTCCAAGAAGGAACAACGCCCATCCGCATCATTTCTTACATCCCAGGGATACCTGTGTACAGGTGATTGGCAGCGGTCAGAACATGCTAGGAAATAATGATGTTGAGTTTGTTTTTGGTAGAGCTGGAAGACCTCTGTGGCGAGGTTCATGAACAGTATCACAACAAAGCAAAAAAAAAAAATAAAGAAGAGAGGAAGCAGCAAACTCAGGCAATGAAGGAAGAAAAGTAGCTTGTGCGTTTCTTATTCTCTGTAAAGCAGAAGAATTCGGCGTCACCTTCCAGTACGTATACAGCAACAATGCCACGCCGCTTAACAATTCATACATGTAGCAGTGCATGTACATAACGGAACATGGATGGAATGGTGGTCACTGATCAAGCCCACATACACATCAGCGGAATGATCATATCGGAATGCATATCTACTGAGCAGATCGTTTACACTAATCAAAAATTCAAACGGACAGTACAAAGAAAAATGGGGAGAGAGTAATGTAGCAAGGTACGTAGTCACACCAAACAATGCTCGAGCTTTATGTTTGACCATGCACGCTCACTTGCTAGAAGGGAAACACTAAACAATATCGTGTGAATTTCCAATATTCTCTCTTTTAGAAGCAGATTGAAAGTTTAAACAGCCTCAGGAGAATGTATAAAACAAAATTCCCGTTGTGAAAACTGTTTTAACTAATTCTAGAGAAGGCTCTCAATTGGAAGAAGAAGAAGAGATAACCCTATAAATTCATCAAACACTAAATTACGTATGCAAACCATGGTGGTTGTAAATCGTTTATGGATTTTTCATGAGTGCAAATCAAAGTGAAGTGGCTAACCATCTTCAAAACTGATAGTCCACATTTGAAAACCGGTAAGATCCATTGAAGAAACACCGAAATTGATAAAATGGAAAGCATATCACTCTCTTAGACAAAACTGTAGCAACAACAGTAATATATATGTTATAAATCAGAAAAGTATTAAGTTTATCTGAGCTGCACAGAGGTAGCTTTTAGTCTAAGGATTAGGGAGAAAATCCAGATCTAAAGAAGGTTAAGTCCAACAAACCGGAAGAACAAAAAGACAAGATGAAACATACAAGGTGATGAAGAAGATTTGCACAATAAAAACCCTTGGACATTCCAAACTTGCAGTTGAGTCCAATACTAGATTGTGTTTACAAATCAACTAGCCAACAAAAGTAGAGAGAGAGAGAGAGAGAGAGAAATCATGCGGACAACCAGGTAATGAAGAAAGTGAAATGTCCACAAGTACATATTCTAAATACCAGCAGCAAAGCATCTATAAGAACTAAAGGATACCTCCAAAACAACAATATATTGACAGACGTGGATGATAGTTCTATATACGTAAACACCAAAACAGAAGACAAACCAACCAAATCCTAATCATGAAGAGCTACCAGTGTCATGATCAACACTTTGTAAATAAGGATACTGAACATAGTGGCAGAACAACCCAAGTAAAAAAAAAAAAAACGCTAAGATCTCACAGCAAGGCGTCAGAGAAGAGTCAATGGTTCACAGAGAGATCATCTAATTAACAACTTTCTTAAAAGTCATGGTCCAGCTGAAGAACACACAAACACAATCAAGAAGAATGCTGACCAGCATGTCCTTCTGAGTTAGATTGAAAAGCTAGCAGAACGCACCTATAATCTCTGCTACCCACCCCGTAGGAGCCACGGTCCATCAGCAGCGGGTTAAAGCTGGAATCAGTGATGCCCACCTGAATAGCTGAGCTGCCGCCTGCACCGCCAAGAGAATGCGAGGAAATACCCCTGGGAAAGCTCCTGCCGCCGCCGCTGCTCCAAGCGCTCACCTCACCCCCGGAGGGGACAAGAGAAGTTACAGTCGAGGAATGCGATGAGGACGAGGACGGCGACTGCGACTGCGACTGCGAGAGGATTTGCGTTTCCACAGGCTTTCTTGAACGGTTCCGGCCGCGGTGCATGTGCCGCTCGCAGTACTTGGACTCCGGATAGGCGTCCTTGGAGCACCTCCACTTCTTCCCGTCCGTCCTGCGGCACCGCCCCGGCTCCGAGTCCAGCTTCTTCCCATAGAAGGAGCAGTAACCCACTGGTTTAATTTCCACACACATATCAGATAATGATGGCAAGAAGAACAAAGCACAACCAACAAGGGATCACAATAATCCAAACCCAGATCAGATTATATGCAGGAGAACAAAAACTATATAACGGATCAACAAGCAAAGTAGCCAAAATATTTAATTCCCTCTTCAGTTCAAGCACCGAGACAGGAACCATTTCAGCAACCAAGTATTATTATGCTGTCTCCCACTTTTGGACACGCCTTCCCGTGGCAATGGAACAGGACTCTGATATGTGGAACAGAGAAAGGGACAGTTCCAACCTATCGGCACAGGCTAGTCCATAGTACAGCTAGAAAGATGCACAGGCCCCGTAAGGAAGAAAGTATGCTTGTTTATGAAACACTCGAAGAAGAAGATCAAACAAGAAGAACACAGGCAAGTAGCCATCAGGGAGATAATATCTACTGAAACTTGAGCAGATGGGAGTGCCATGAACGAAGCAGCGAAGACAGAGATGGAGACAGGGGCATTAAACTAAGCAGCCATCGTCCGGACATATCAGCTATGTTTAATACCGAAAGAACAACTTTTTCAGAAACCCAACAGCAAGCGAGAGAGAGAGAGAGAGAGAGAGAGAGAGAGGCAGGAGTTGGGGGCGAGCTGTTTACTGGATGGATGGTAGAAGCGGGCGGCCATCGGCACGAAGCTCTTGCGGATGGGCAGGAGGAGCTCCGGAGGGACGGGGATTCCGGCCACCAAGTACTTGAATATGAGCGCCTGGTGCTCCAGCTCCTGCCACTGCGACGCCGTGAAAGGCGGCCGGTACCCCGACGACGACGCCACCGAGCTGTTCATCCCTATGCCTACGAGTCCCTGACCGCGGGCTAGCTCCTGGCCCTGCCAACCCTCCCGAGCAGTGAAAATAGAATAAAAAGGAGAAGGAGGGGAAGAAGAGAAAAGGCCAAGCAGAGAGATGGGAAGAGGAAACGGCTGCTGGTGGGTCATCAGACATGGCCGCGCTGGCCGCTGCAACTGTTGCAGAGGGCGAGGATAAAAATGGAGGTCTCGTGTTCCGCGGGTGAGGTTGGCGCGCGGAGGCTCGCCATTTCAGGGAACCCGAATGGAGCAGTGCCTGCCCGTCGGCATTAGACGAGAAGCCCATTATAGGGATAAATACAAGTCGAACAAACACGGGTTGTGTACAGTGTGAAAGAGAGAAGATATCGAGAGAGAGAGAGAGAGAGAGAGAGTGTGTGTGTGTGTGTGTGTGTGTGAGAGAGAGAGAGAGAGAGAGAGATGTGAGGGTGACGAGGATATCGATGCCGTTGGCTGTTATTAATGAGAGAGAGAGAGAGAGAGAGAGAGAGAGAGTTTGGTATCTCTTGGCATGGCTGCCATGGGGGGTGTGTTGGGTCTCTGTCCGCGTCTGACACTGGCTCCGAGAAGCGAGTGCGTTGGGGAAAGGAGGCGAGCGGGATTGTTCTTTTGTGAGTTAAAAAATAAATAAATAGCTTAAGAATGTCGCGAAATAAATTACTTTGTTTTTAATGTTCAACTTAAAAATTTTAAAAAACAAAAGTACAGGCACAAAAAGTTGGTTTTCAGATCACAGAAAAGTCAGATAAGGGTCAAAGAATCCTGTTTCACTCGTTCATCACAATTGTACCACACTGTTTGTCACAAATGCACTTTTTCTAATAGTTGCATTACGGTATTATGAATCCTATATTGATATTAATTTTGATAACTTTATTAAATAAAAACAATTCAAGAATAAGCTTAAAATTAAAAGTTTAAATTAAGATTCATATGAGAAAAATAACCTTTTGACAATATGTAAGTGAATGAATGATGTGCATACAGAAAAGGAGAAACAATTTAAGGGAGATTAGTAGAACTTTAGATTTTCCAATTCTAATCAAAAATACTTTAATAGGATGCTAACATCTAGTGACGGCATGGACCCTTTTCTTGCTAATAATTGCAATGCAATGAGATTACTAAAAACGATAGTAAAATAAAAATAACAGTTATGCAAATGAACTCCTAAAATATTTTTATGAAAATCTCAAACTAATACAACTTGCCCAATTTTTTAAAATACTTTATACCACTTCATCTTCTCCCCCCGACAGCCCTCCCCCCCAACTAGAAAATATGTTAATTTTATATATATCTCCTTTACATATAAAATATCAAAATTATGATATTAGTTATCAAATATCAAAAGTACTTTCATTGTTAATATCTTTTTAAAAAATATCACCAAATGACCAAAAATGCCTCCAATATTTATATCAGAGCCATACTTCAACTCTAGGGGGCATTTTTTTCGTTCAATTCTTCCATATCTCACGTGAGTTTCTAGGGAAGGTAGAGCAACTTGATGCGGGCTCTTTGCCACCTGCGGAGGAAGTTTGGGGTTGGTATAACAATGGAGGTCTTTTCATCATTTATTGATATTTTTAAGTTTTTATTAATAAATGGTGCATGTGCATGGGCCGTGATCGCTGTGTCCCCGCTCCCACTAAATCAAGATTGCTAGTAGATTTCGGAAAGTTAAAAACGCTATTATGACGGATCGGCGTTAGCATATCTACGTCCCTTCGCAACGACGCATCACTCTGCTTCTCTATAATGGCTGCAACTCTGATTGCCGCACCACCCGGAATAGTCCTTTCAGGGGTTGAAGGCGTATCAACCATGGCATCCTTCTCCGACCGTCACCTATAAAGGGGAGTCTCATGGACTTCCCCTAGGAATGCATGAGAGGATGGAAAAATTGTAACGACTCAAGATCCAGATACCAAGAATAACCCGATACTATTCGAATCTTGGCTCGCCGCCTACGAGCCGGAGGGCTCGGAAGGGTTAAAAGGTGTGTGTGGAGTACATAGAAATAAGAAATAAAATAGGATAATTCAACAATTAACAGAAATAAATAGACTAACTATAAAATAGTCCAGTCCAACTAAAGTATAGTCTAAGGCAGAGAAGCGTACCCAATACCAAGTGAACACTCGGCCCGACGAGCTGGCAATTAAGAACCTTCGCGCTACACCCCGAACCTTGAGGAAGAACCGTTACACCAGAAAAGTAGGGGGTGAGCCTCGTATCACTGGCTCAGTAGGGGTCCCGCGAAACCCCAACCGTAAGTAACGGAAAGAACCAACAACAGCAGGAACAGCAAACATAGTGGCCAACAAAATCTCAACTCTACAGCTACTCTTACTATACTCGGAAACACGCCCCGATCTCATAGTCGGGGGGACCACCAGACTGACGAGAAAACCCTGGTGACACCGCCAGAAGAGACATCACGACAATGTTGTCATGGAGGCCCGTCTCGCAGACGAAGGCCCAACCCGAGACCACGCGGTCTGGGTAACATGATCACGACCTTGCCGTCGTGAACCCTACATTGTCTAAGGAAAATCCTCGGTGACGCTTATCGAAAACCCTAGACCTCAGCATCGGGAAAACACCCGAAACTACGTGCAAAATCACGTCTCACAGACGGGAAACAGAAACTTGAGTCACGAGAACTCACGTCATGTGACGGGAGCACTGCCCACTAGAAGCAAGGCCGGATGCGTCTACTGACGGGTTAGTCTGCACCTCAGGTGTCTCCCTACTTGTCCCAGGCAGATACTGAGACATCGCACCAGTAACCACAGAACAAGGACTAGCTAGGGTCGCGCTCGTCAGCGTGGGTCTGACGCCCCCAACCACGTGTGCACGCACCGACCATGCGCCCTATGTCAGATCCTCTAGCCGGTTCTTCCCCATAGCCCGGACTCAGGCTGCATGGAGGGGCCCTACGGTAACCAGCCTAAAAACTGTCTCTCCCGAGTAAGCCGCTCCACCACTCCCAGGTGGGTCAGTACACGCGTGCCGTCAGAAGGCTACGACTAGTGGGAGGTCACTAAACGTGAACACGGAAAGTCACGCACGCACCCATTGTGAATAATACGGAGTAACAGGTGGCTCAGGGCCACCAACTCAGGATAGTCATCTAGACCTAGCAACCCAACAGTCCTTGAGTCACAAGACTCGGTCAAGACCATCCTATAAGGACAGCTCCGTGCCGTCAATCTACCCTAACCCTAGGGTCAGAAACCTCAGTACGATAACTCATGAGGCGATTCACAATCGCCGAGACCATTCCCTCATAAAAGGAACTCAAGAGACCTCCAGTCCCAGGCTGAGTGACTGGACTCACAGTCCAAGGCCATACGCCTGGCCCACATGGAAATCGCTTCCCGGGAAAACCAACGACGTGCGGGAATAGCCCTCCGCACTCACGCCGACCCGTGGTGACTCGATTAAGAATAACACGGAAGCCCGGAACACGAGAGGGTCACCCGGACCCTTAAAACCCTTGGGCATGCTAATCGAGGTGAAACGGTACCTTCGGACACCCAAAAACACTGTCACGGTCCCCACAGGGTGTCCGGGACACTCACGGGGCCAAAGGTCAACCACTAGTTCACAACAAGTGCGAACGGAACACAGTTAGCATGGAAACCGAGTGGCCGTCCTCCCTAGACCGTCACCTCAAGTGGCGGCCCACTCTGGACCGCAACCTCCAAGTGGCGGTCTCCACGGAGCCACTACTTGCCAGGGATACCTGGAATAAGGCGGCCATCCTCGGGCCGCAACCAGAATAATGCGGCCATCCTCCGGCCGCAACCAGAATAATGCGGCCATGGGGCAACAGCATCCTCAAGGGTTCGATGAAAAGCACCCACCAAGTGCCGATCCTGTCCTGACTGCTATCAGCAAGTAGCGGTCAGTCGCGATGCCGCTACCTAGAACTGACATACCGGGTCCAGAAGCGGTCTCCAATAGACCGTTTTCTCAAGTAGCAGTTTCTAGTAGGACCGCTACCTGGTCGCGAGCCTGGAAACGGCGAACACCACGGAAAACCCCATTCCACGCCCCATTCACGCCCATGTGAAGGGAAAAACAAGGAGAAATCATTCCCCAACCTCTCTAGCACCGAGAGGACCCATTTAAATCCCAAAAATGCAATCAAAACGCGAAATCCGACTCACACCCCAAAATCACACATTATGACCCCGGTGGGAAAATAAACCCTCTCGGCTCATCTCGGGCTACCAAAATCATGAAAAATGAATTATAGGGGTTGAGGAACCATCCCCCTACCTCCACTGAAGATTACCCATGCCGAGGACGCCGATCCGCCACGAAAATGCCGCTTAAACAGCCGCCGGTTCGCGATCTCACGAACTGTCTCCACCATCGCGATCCTCATCCCATCCGCGCCGTTCCTCGCCCCACGAGCCTTGCCGCCTCGCCCTCACCGCCTCCATCAGCCCCCCGAAGTGAGAGGGGGAGAGGAGAGAACATGGGAGAATAGAGAGGGAGAGGGAGAGAAAATGAGAGATGGGGAGTGAGAAAAAGGGGGGTTTATATATATGAAAATTCAAAAAATATGAAAATTATAAAAAATGGGAAAAAATCATCTCTCTGATCCTCGGGAAATGCACAACACGCTGATAACATTTTGGAGCCCGACAACGCATCGGCTCATCCTGTACGGGGTTCCGAAGGCTCGACAAGCAAAACACGCGTAAACCGTAAAACTCAATCGGGGACCCACAAAAGTGATCGGAAACTCGCGGATCCTGATCCGAATAATATCCGAAAAATCAAGGGCGTTACAGCCCTCTCCCCTTAAAGAAATTTCATCCTCGAAATTCAGGGCAAGCGCCATTCCATAGGGGGAGAACACCCCGAACCAACTGACAACGCTGTCAAAGCTCCGGCTAAATCTCGATACTCACAGAAACACAGTTCCTGAGGGACACAGCCATACCTTAATCATGAATAACGTCTCGCTCATGACCCAGCACACATCGATCATCAGAGAAGGCATACTACAAAAAGCACAAGTCTGGCATCACCTCAGTCACAACGAAATCCAATCACAGCACCATTGCCACCACCTCGGTCACCGAGGAGACACAGTCCTCGTTACGAGAAACAGCCACTGATCCATCCCACGGTCGACGGACCAACTAAGCGTCAGCTTCTCTATCAGCTGACCGCCACAAATCCGTCGGCTCCACGCCAAGGACCATCTCACACTTGGCAAGCCGAACGTTCATAACGGCACTGGACCAACTCTGCCAGGACACAAACTTCCAGCAAAACCCATATCCAATCCGAGAAGTCCCAGGATCGAAACCTGGCTCTGATACCAACTGTAACGACCCAAGATCTGGATACCGAGAATAACTTGATATCATTCGAATCTTGGCCCGTCACCCACGAGCCGGAGGGCTCGGAAGGGCTAAAAGGTGTGTGTGGAGTACATAGAAGTAAGAAATAAAGTAGTATAATTCAACAATTAACAGAAATAAATAGACTAACTACAATAGAGTCAAGTCCAACTTAAAGTACAGTTTAAGGCAGAGAAGCGTACCCAACACCGAGTGAACACTCAGCCCGGCGAGCTGACAACTAAGAACCTTCGTGCAGCACCCCCGAACCTCAAGGAAGAACCGTTACATCTGAAAAGCAGGGGGTGAGCCTCCTATCACTGGCTCAGTAGGGGTCCTGCGGAACCCCAACCATACACAACAGTGCTAACGGAAAGCAGCAACAACAATAGGAATAGTAAACACGGTGGCCGATAAAACCTCAGCTCTACAGCTACTCCTACTATACCGGAAAATACGCCCTGATCTCATAGTCGGGGGACCACATGACTGATGAGAAAACCCTGGCTACACTGCCAGAAGAGACATCACGGCAATGTTGTCGTGGAGGCCCGTCTCGCAGACGAAGGCCCAACCCGAGACCACGTGGTCTGGGTAACACGATCATGACCTCACCGTCGTGAACCCTACATTGTCTAGGTAAAACCCTCAGTGACGCTTACTAGAAACCCTGATGGGGACATCGAAGCAAGACCGCTCATATTTTGTTTACATTTATGTCCTTTTATATTTGTATGTATACCCTTGTGTTATATGGGTATGTAATTATAAGTCTTAGTGGGTTTATGTGCAAAATGCCAGTAGGACCTGTTAGGGGGCCCCCACTCCTTCCCCATTGGTCCACCTCATCCATGTGGGGCTGGTCAAAAGCCAAGGTGGCATCTAGAAGGTTTGACAAGTCAATTTCACACATGGGGAGACAAGTGGTGTAAAATGTCAAAGTTGGCCACCTACCTTACCTACCAAGTCAAGGGGCGCCCCCCCCATTTTGTCCCATTTTAATTTTTGTAAAAAAAGACTATTAGGTTGAGGATACGAAGATTTTTCTCTCTCTCTCTAGTTTCTAGAGAGAGAAGCTCCGGGCCTTTCTTTTCCCGCCTGGTTTTTTTGTTTCGCTCGAGCTTCCCCCACCCTGCCGGCCATTGCCGGTACGGCGGGGGGTCCCCCATTGCCGGCCGAGGGTAGTCCTGTTTCTCCGGAGATTAATGTCCCTCCAAATCCAGCTGCTCGTAAGACTTTTGCACAAGCTCTCTTGGATAGTAAGCAGAGACCATCTACTTCTATCCCGATCAAGGAACCGGCGTTTACAGATCGGGGCGAACCTTCATTGTTTTTCTCTAAATCTGATATTCAAGCATCTATGCAACCGCTTCAGTTTGCTGTTGTTGCCAAAAGTTCATATGGTAGGCCGTCATTCTCTGAGATTAAGAGCTGCCTTGCTCAACAGCTGGCGATCTCTCCTGGTTTTATCATCAGTAAACTAAATCCAAGACATCTTCTACTTAGATTGGATAGTGAGGCAGATTTCATGAAATTGCTTATACTAAAAAACTTGTATATAAAAGGTTTTTTGTTTCGATTCTTTCGGTGGACTCCCGACTTTGATTTTGATGTCGATCCGCCAACGATCCCTGTTTGGATCGGTTTTCCTACTTTACCGGTGAATCTTTATCATGAAGATTGCCTTCGCTCAATTGCTGGGAATTTTGGTGCTGTACTACGCATTCATGAAAAGTCTTTAACATCGACAGACACTACAGAGGCTTTGGTCTGCATTGAACTGGATCTTTCAGCTCCGCGCAAGGAGCGTTTATGGATTGACAGGGACGGCATTGGATACTGGCAATCGGTTAGTTATAATCAAGCTCCAGCCCTTTGCTCATTTTGTCATAAGCTGGGTCATTCCAACACTGAATGTAAGAAGTGATGTGTCCCGTGTGGTTCTGGAGTTTTGATGATGACAGTATTATGCCTCATTATGTTTACATCCTTGATGATATAATCCTGTTGCATTATGAGAAACTGTCAGAACAGGTTTAAGGATGACTCACAGGTCATGAAGTTAACCCAAGTCAAAGTCAAATCATGACAGGTAAGGTGAATGCTCAGATCAGGTAATGCTTTAATTAGTTCTCCAGCATACATTCAGTTCTTGTCTGCTATATGCATTCAATTCATTGGTTCATGTTCATTGTGCATTGCCTCACATCAAGTCTAGACATCCTGGTTGCATTCTAAGTCTACACATCCTGCTAGGTCGGTCTTCAAAGTATGTACATTGATCTTCAAGGCATCGAGTCTATACACTGGACTGTGCTTCAAGCATTGGCCAAGCCTGTTTAGTTAGTATGGACAGTAGTGGGTCGACCCACCCCTACTGATGCGTCAACCCATCAAAACACTGACTGTCTGGGTATCAAAGTCTATACATCAGCTTGATCGAGTAAGTCTGTACAGCATGCTTTATTGTTCATATCATTAAGTCTGTACATTGGCATCTCATCTCCAAGTATGTACATCGCTACTTTATCAAAGCCTGTACAGTCGATCTTCAAGTGTTTGGCCAACTCTGTACATCCGTTTTGCCTATTCATTGTTGAGGCAGAGTCTGTACATTGGCTCAGACTTTCCAAAGTCTACACAACGCCCTTCATTGAAAGTCTATACATTTTGGCCTATTCCTACGCTCGAAGCTTTAGCTACACTCTAAGTCTATACACTGCTAAAGTCTGAACATCACAGTGTTCAAGTCTTTCAAAGTCTGTGCATTGGCTTCGCTTTTGCAAGTCTGTACATTGGAGTCTTATCTTCAAGTCTGTACATCGGGCAACTTCTAATTGAAGTCTGTACAGCCAATGCACTTAACTGAAGTCTATACACTGGATTGTCAAGCTTCATGTCTATACACTGGATTGTCTAACTTCAACTCTATACATCCGATTACTGTTGCAGTGTTCACCAAGTCTATACACTGGACTTTGTTTCACCAAGTCTGTACACTCCACATCTTTTCCTACGCTTGGCCAAGTCAATACACTCATATCTTTCCCTACGTTTTCTGGCCAAGTCTATACATCGCTAAGTCTGTACATCACTTCAGCTTACACGTTCAAAGCCTCAAGTCTGTACACCGTTTCGCCTCTTTGGAAAGTCTGTACAGCGTGAAGTCTATACATTGGGAGCTCTGTGAAAGTCTATACACTGGTCTCCTAAGCAAAGTCTGTACATCGGCTTCACTCAATCAAGTCTATACATCCATAGTGGATCATCAAGTCCATACATCCATAGTGGAACTTCCAAGTCTGTACAACGCTGAAGCCTTCACAAGTCTGTACAATGCTTGAGCCTCACCAAGTCTGTACATCGCTTCAAGCGATTCAAGTCTATACAGCCTGCCTTCACGATCAGAGTCTATACATCGTTCCTCAAAGGCTAAGTGTATACATCCTTCCAAGCTTCAAGTCTACACACTCGATTGTTAGGTCTTCAACCCTATACATTCAGTTGTTAGGCCTAAGTCTATACACTCTCACATGATACCCACTTGGTTAACTGTTGTGTCAAGTTTATACACTCGATTCCCTCATGCATTTCACAGAAGTCTACACATTCTATCTTGTTATGATAATGCATTCATCAGCAAGTCTATACACTGAGAGCGCATGTTACAAGTCTATACACTCTCTCAGTGTACATACTTGATCATTTGCTGTTCTAAAGTATATACATTCGTTTACTTATCACGCTGCATCTTTTAAGTCTGTACACTGCCGCTTATTCATTAAGTCTATACACTCTCTCACGATTGTACACACTTACTCAGTTGCTGTTTCTAAAGTATATACAGTCGTGGTTGTATGACTGAACTAACTAATCATGTTTTCCTTTGTCTCTGCCTGCAGAGGATTCAGATTAATGAGAGCACGTGATCCAAGAATGGATAAAGGCCCAGGATCGTGACACGTGTGCTGAAGCTTGCTGGAGAGCTGCCACGTGGTCCAAGGTTTGGGCGGGAGCTGTGGAGACCACATGCGCCCAGTGCTGCTGCTGATATAAATAGAAGGGTTCGTCTTCGGATGAAGGGAGATTGAAGCTGAGAGAAAAAGGGGCAAAGTCTATACAGTGAGAAACGAGCAGCAGAAGAAGATAAAGAAGAAGAAGAGAAAAAGAAGAGACAGAGAGAGGCTGCACGATTGAGTGTCAGAAAAGAAAGAGAAAAAGAGGAGGAGCAGAGAGATAATGAGAGTTCATGGAGAAGAAGAAAGTAGTCTCGACTGAAGATCTGTCTACTGGACCGTGGATCAAATCCAGGCCAGTCAGCTCCGATGAGAGCCACATCTGATGTTCTTTCATTTACAGCTTGTGTTTGCTGTGTTATTTTCATTTCTTATTTTTCCTTTTATTCGATCTGATTTACTATGTTCTTCCGATCCTCTGGTTTGCAAGTGGCTGGAAGTCACTTGTGTGTTTCACTTCGGTTTGGAGGAAGGGAGATCTGATCTCCGGTTCTGGGCTTGTGGGTTGCAAGTCCAGGGGTCCCTCCTGGTCTGGAGGAAGAGAGGTCTTCGACCTCTGGTTTCCAAGTGACTGGGAGTCACTTGGGGTGTCCCTCCGGTTGGGAGGAAGAGGGGAGTTTGTTCCCCTGGTCAAGCTGTGTGGCAGCACCTGTTGCAGACTGAGTCTGCGGTTTCTAGCTTGTGCTAGTGGAAGCCTCACTCCGGTTGGGAGTGAGGGGTGGACGTAGGTCTGTGGACCGAACCACCTAAAAACCCTGCTGTTCTGTGGTTTGCTTGTGGTGTGCTCTTCCATATCTTCTATCTGTTTCACAGGTTGTTTGAATAGTCTTGTTTCGAGTTACAGTGGTCTTGAGCTTTACATCTTGGTAAGTGAGTCTAGTTTGCATTGTACTGTCATTTGGCATTAGACTTCATCAGGTTCCACTAGTATAGTCAGCAGCTCATCTGGTCGATCAAATGTCTATTTGAACTCGATAGCTTTTATTCTGCAACTGTATCTAGTAGCAGGCGAATTGTTTTTAATTTGGGTAATATTCTTGAAGGGGATACATTCACCCCTCCTCTGTATCGATCGCACCGTTCCAACAATTGGTATCAGAGCAGGTTGTCTGCTTAGAAGGTCCAGCGATCTGTAGATTCGATCCTGCTGTCTTGGTGCTTTATTATTCCTATTGCATTTATCTGATCAGCTTTCATGGGTAATCCACCGGTTTTCAATGGTTCTAATTTTAATGCGTGGTTTATCAGTCTACGAAATTATGTTGATGCAGTTAATCCTGATCTGTGGAAATTAATTTCACAAGGTCCTCACACATTACTAAAGAAAGTGTCCAAATGGACCAACAACCACAGATCAAAGGATGGAGAAAATCAGAAAGCCTTCAATCTGATGAAAGCAGCCACTGACAGAGCCTTACACTCTTGTTTTTATGATTGCAGGTCTGCCAAGGACATCCTGGAGGAGCTGAAGCTAGCTCACAGGTTAAATGAAGACAACTGCATGATGGCTAAAGGAAGTATTCATAGCAGCAGCCAAAATGAAGAAGAAGATGAGGAGGAGGAGGTAAACATCTTCGAGAATTTTTCTTTAGATGATTGGGAGAATGCATATGCTGAGCTGTTTGAGTCTCATGAACAATTAAGAAAACGATACAAGAACTTGAAAAAGAAAAGTGATCAGGGTAGTTCAAGTTCACCATGTGAAAATTGTTCAAATATGAAGCAATCTCATGATGCCTATTTGTCAGATATTCATATGCATAAAAATCAGAATGAAAAATTGATGAATGAACTTAAATGTGTTTGCTCTGAACTAAGTAGGCTGAAATCTGAAAATGACTCTCTTAGAAAATCTGTTAAAGAAAATGAAGAAAAATTTGAGAAACTTGAGCAAGAGAAGAATTTGTTTGCTGAAAAATGTAATGCCATAAAATCTGTAAACATGGAATTGCAGAAAGATCTTGAAAAACAACAAAAAGAATTAAAAGAGTTTGAAGCTGGGTTAGAAAGTTCAAGGAAACAAATTGGCCTATTTAAAGAAGAAAATCAAAAACTTGTATGTGAAATCTCTGAACTAAAAGAAAAACTTGGCTCGATTGAGGATGATCAGGTTCATGTTAATGATTTAGTTCAAAATGAAAAACTGTTGAAAGAATTTGATTCTGTTAGCGCTGAATTGGATGTTCTAAAATCTGAAAATGAATGTCTTAGGAAACAATGTGAAAAACTCCAGGTTCAAACAATATGTTCTGTTAAATCTGCATGCAATGAGTGTCCATTTCTTAAGGAAATAAATGAAGATCTTCACTCAAATTCAGAATGTCAGAAGGAGTTTATTGTTTCCCTAATGGAAGAAAACAAAGATCTGTTAAACAAGATTCTGGAGCTTGAACAGATAGAGGAAGAACTGAATGATAAAATGAGCTCAATAAAAATTGATAAAGACTCTGTTGAAGAAATTGAAAATCTGAAATTAAAAAATGACAAACTAATTCAAGAGGTTGAAGGATTGAAGCAGTTGAACACTGCTATGTCAGAGAAACTTCTTCTCTTAGAAAAAGAAAAAACTGTTTACATTGAAGAGTCTGAAAAATTGAGAAATCTGGAACAAGAAATTGAGGAATGTAAAATTGCAAACAAGGTACTAAGCGAATGTGTAAATTGCAATGAACAAGAGATTGTCAGTTATGAAATACACATCATTTCTTTGGAAAATGAAATTGAAGATTTGAATAATTCCTTGTCAAAATTTGTGGACGGAAAAGATAATCTGGACAAAATTCTAGGAACTAAGGTAAATTTTCAGAAGGAAGGGTTGGACTATAATCCCTCAAATAAGAAGAGTTTTCAAAACAAAGTTCAAACTTCCTTTGTGTCCAGTTCAACTTCTCAAAGCCGTCAGAACCTTCCTGGTTATCAGTCAACTGCTCAAAAGAAAACAACAGAAAAATAGAAAGAAAAGAATCAACAAGTTCCTCTTCCCACTCTGCATGTTTCACCCACACACCCGCATGCATCTAGAAAGAAAATGATCTGTCACTACTGTCACAAATATGGACATTTGATGCATGAGTGTAATTTGATGGAAAAAGATGACCTAGCAGCTGCTCAAAACAATCAGGGTAGAAATCATGTCCTTAGGGAAAAGAAAATTCATTGTTATAACTGTGGAAAAATAGGACATGTTGCTGCACAATGCTGGTTAGGCCCTCATAGAAATATTTTCTCTAATTGTTCTCATTGTGAAAAACATGGCCATACAGTCAAGGACTGTTGGCATGCTCAGGGAAGAACATTCTCTCAAAATATAAAACTCCATGCAAATAGAAATGTTTTTGGAAGAAATAAATCTGTTTTTAAAGAAAAGAGTCTGGCATGCTTTGAATGTGGAAAATTTGGCCACCGAGCTTCGGAATGCTGGTGGGCAGGTAAAGGTAAACCAAAATTTCATGCAAGTAACAGAAATCTTCATACCAATGCACATAAAATTTATGTTCAGAATAATGCACACAGATTCCATGCGAACAATGTTGTGCATAAAAAGAATTCAAGATCTGCTGTTTCCTGTCATTATTGTGGGCAGGTTGGGCACTCCATGAGTGAGTGTAACTTAATGAAGTCTGATGACTTACATGCCCAAAGAATATGGAAAGCACCAATCAGAGGTGTTACTAACAAAGTAGGACCCAAGAAGTCGTGGGTACCTAGAAACACAAAATGAGATCTGTGCTTTGCAGGTATGTCTTGGGATGAGGAATAAAAGGGGGTCAAATAAACCAAGGCATCCAAAGTTTGGTAAACCTCAACTCTGCTGATTAAATGTTTATTCACCTGAATTTTTGTTTTAATTGAACATCGTGCTTAATATGTCAATGCATACATGTCCAGAACTGCATCTGCCTTTGTAATTTTCTTTTATCATGCACTGGTGCATACATGAGTTTAAAGGATGTCTGCATTTGATGCATGCATATGTCAATTGCAGTTAGTTGATATTTGTTAAAATGCATAATCTCTGAAAATAAATTGCATTCTAAAAAATCTGAAAAGGTGAGTTGAGTAAGTCTGTTGCTTGGATGATGTCTCATGCTTAAAAATGTTCATCTGCACATTTGACATGCACATGCATCACAATTGCATATAAGTGGCATAGTGTTAGCTAAAAGATGCATGTAGAACTGCATATGCATTGGATTGTCATGCATGACTCTTGGTATATAAATAGTGAGATACTAAAGGGCAGATGAATTCTGTCTGGAAGTGCTCACTATGTGTGAGGTAGTCTTTAGACCAAGTCCTCCGCCTGGTACCATAGGTCAGAGTTGCATACATTTAGGAATGTTAGATCATGCATACATTTAGGGGGAGCATTATTCATATTCTACCATCTGAACTTCCCATCTTCAGATTGAACTGCTATCTTACCTAAATTCCTGTGATGAATGTGTAATGCAACACATTTCAGCTTCCTGCTTCAACTGTTATCAGCCATCTTCACTCATCTTATTCATTGGTATCATCTGTTGAATTGGCTGTTCCCAAAAATGTTTCGGCCTTTTCCTGAAAACTCAGAAAGTATTCTCTGTACATATCCTGATCATAAATCTAAAAATAAATTAAAGAGGAATCTTCTATTATATAGGATTATGAATGTCTGATTCTTTCAGCCGGTTGATGTTTCATGTATGTCTTGTGTTTGCTTATGAACATATCTTGAAAATATCTGAGTTGGTCTTAATAAACTTTAACCAACATTTTCATGTTGAGTCTTTTAAACTCTTCTGAATTCTGAAAATTCTGAAATCATGATATTCCTTGATTGATATGTATGAAATTAGTATTGATTTTTAAACATCTGAGAATATGGATTATGTCTAAGGGTAAATCCTGTCAGAGCAATGACCTTGGTCACTGAGAAACCATGTCCAAAGGACTGTGTCATGAGGTGCCATAGTTAACTCTGCTTAAAAATGATTGATAATCTGGCAGAGCAATAGCATGCACACTGAGAAATACATCTCACTCATCAAAGAAATGATCTGTAGTGTGTCATGAAGTGTAAATGCAATCTCTGTTCCTATGAAGCATGATAGTTAGTCCATCCAAGTGCTTAGGGATACTGGCGTCTAAACAACGTGTATCCTCTAGTTACAAGGGTGTACTAAACTCAAGTGCTCACGAAGAATGTTATGAAAATTGCTGCTAATCTAGTATACCATTTGAAAAATATGTGCAAAAGAAATATTCTATTGGAACCTTTGACAGAAACAAATGTTTTTCTTATGTGTTTAACTTCATTACTATTGATTGTATCTCTTAAAGGAATCTTTGAAATTGAGTGAGTAAGAAAGAAGAAGATCAAACAAGACTGTCAATATGAAAGCAAGGTTCACTTTTATTAAAACTGATTTCAGATATGAGTACAGGAAACTTATAAACAAGCCTTGCATACATCATATTCTGATCTGACTTGTCAATGAAGATCATTCATAAATCTCTATAATAGAAGAGTCTGAAATACTTGTTTAATCAGATTTATGAAATTGATATCCCATTGAAAACCTTTCTCATTCATTCTAAGTACTTACTTTCTCACATTGGACTCCATTATTTCAAACCTGACTGTTGATCTAAGGGGGAGAATTCTTGCATGTCCCTGTGGTTCAATGTTCACTCAGGAGAGTATCTTGTCAGGGGGAGTTTTTGCTTTTGATGACTGTAACTCACTATATTGCATAATAGCTCCTTCAACAGTCAATGAACATTCCCTTCTTTTTGATGTTGTCAAAGGGGGAGAACTTTTGTGAGTCATTCTTTTTTTTATTTTTTGCATCAATCAACACTTGCATCACATGGTGTTTATGTTCATGAACTTTGTCATATCTGTGGTGCATGTTATATGGTATTTCATAATCACCATAATGAATCTATTGCAATGACTCATAATATTGCCATCATCAAAAAGGGGGAGATTGATGTGTCCCCTGTGGTTCTAGAGTTTTGATGATGACAGTATTATGCCTCATTATGTTTACATCCTTGATGATATAATCCTGTTGCATTATGAGAAACTGTCAGAACAGGTTTAAGGATGACTCACAGGTCATGAAGTTAACCCAAGTCAAAGTCAAATCATGACAGGTAAGGTGAATGCTCAGATCAGGTAATGCTTTAATTAGTTCTCCAGCATACATTCAGTTCTTGTCTGCTATATGCATTCAATTCATTAGTTCATGTTCATTGTGCATTGCCTCACATCAAGTCTAGACATCCTGGTTGTATTCTAAGCCTACACATCCTGCTAGGTCGGTCTTCAAAGTATGTACATTGATCTTCAAGGCATCGAGTCTATGCACTGGACTGTGCTTCAAGCATTGGCCAAGCCTGTTTAGTTAGTATGGACAGTAGTGGGTCGACCCACCCCTACTGATGCGTCGACCCATCAGAACACTGATTGTCTGGGTATCAAAGTCTATACATCAGCTTGATCGAGTAAGTCTGTACAGCATGCTTTATTGTTCATATCATTAAGTCTGTACATTGGCATCTCATCTCCAAGTATGTACATCGCTACTTTACAAAGCCTGTACAGTCGATCTTCAAGTGTTTGGCCAACTCTGTACATCCGTTTTGCCTATTCATTGTTGAGGCAGAGTCTGTACATTGGCTCAGACTTTCCAAAGTCTACACAACGCCCTTCATTGAAAGTCTATACATTTTGGCCTATTCCTACGCTCGAAGCTTTAGCTACACTCTAAGTCTATACACTGCTAAAGTCTGAGCATCGCAGTGTTCAAGTCTTTCAAAGTCTGTGCATTGGCTTCGCTTTTGCAAGTCTGTACATTGGAGTCTTATCTTCAAGTCTGTACATCGGGCAACTTCTAATTGAAGTCTGTACAGCCAATGCACTTAACTGAAGTCTATACACTGGATTGTCAAGCTTCATGTCTATACACTGGATTGTCTAACTTCAACTCTATACATCCGATTACTGTTGCAGTGTTCACCAAGTCTATACACTGGAGTTTGTTTCACCAAGTCTATACACTCCACATCTTTTCCTACGCTTGGCCAAGTCAATACACTCATATCTTTCCCTACGTTTTCTGGCCAAGTCTATACATCGCTAAGTCTGTACATCACTTCAGCTTACACGTTCAAAGCCTCAAGTCTGTACACCGTTTTGCCTCTTTGGAAAGTCTGTACAGCGTGAAGTCTATACATTGGGAGCTCTGTGAAAGTCTATACACTGGTCTCCTAAGCAAAGTCTGTACATCGGCTTCACTCAATCAAGTCTATACATCCACAGTGGATCATCAAGTCCATACATCCACAGTGGAACTTCCAAGTCTGTACAACGCTGAAGCCTTCACAACACTACCAAAAAAAGCGGAAATACAGACGGATATTTCAGACGGATATTTTCCGTCTTAAAATCTGTCTGTATTTCTGACGGATTAGTTTCCGTCACAAATTCCGTTGGTATTAAGGACATACTATACTCTCTCTGAAGATCCGTCTATAATTATAGACGGAATATATTCCATCTTTATATACGTCGCAAATTTGGGACGGATATTCAGACGGAAATAATCCGTCTGAAATTTCAGACGGAAATAAGTTCCGTCCATATTTCCGTCGCAAAATTCCCCCTTTCCCGCCACCGTCGACCCCTCCCTCCCACCCCTTCCACCTGGCCCCATTTCCACCCCCCCACTCTCCCTCTCACTCTCTCCTTCTCCTCTGCCCTCTGCTTGCGGACGTCGCCGCCGGAGCCGCAGGAGCCGCCGTCCTCGCCGTCGCCGGAGGCCCCGCCGTCCTCGCCGTCGCCGCCATTCGCCAACCTCCCTCCCTCTCACGGTCGTGGTCATCTTCTCACGGTCGCCATCGCCGCCAGCCGGTAAGTGGTCTCCCTCTCCCTCTCTCTCTCCCGATCATGTTCCCCTCCCTCACTCAATCCCTCTCCCTCTCCCGATTCTGTTCCCCCTCACTCAATCCCTCTCCCTCTCCCCTGTCCAGCTCCCTCACTCCCTCTCCCTCTCCCCTCTCGCGTTCCCTCACTCCCTCTGGCCGCCCTCCCCCACCCCCTCCACCGCCCTCTCTTCCCCTGTACGTGGCCCCCCTCCCCCTCGCAGACACACACACATACGCACAGCACACACCTCAGCCCCCCTCTCCCGCTCCCTCACTCCCTCTGGCCGCCCTCCCCCACCCCCTCCACCGCCCTCTCTTCCCTTGTCCGTGGCCCCCCTCCCCCTCGCAGACACACACGCACACACCTCAGCCCCCCTCTCTGTTACGGAGGAAACCCATAGAATTGGGTGAACCACCAGGTTAGTGAGCTGGAAACGGCTCAAACAACCCACTGATGTTGCTCCAACAGTCATAACAGTCATCCACATATACGGTTAGCATTCCATTGAGCAGTGGGCGATATACCTTTGTTTTGTATGTTAGAAATGGTTGAGGAAGAATAATGACAGGGAAATGTAATTCTTGATTTCTTGTATGAAAATAGTTGTTACATTCTTGGAAGACTTGCCTACAAGAAATGTGGCATAGCTTCCGGAGCCATGTAAATACCAGGGAACAATATAAATAGCAGAGGAAGGAAGGCCGTAACATGCCTTTTTGGCTCCAGTCTTCTCTTCTATTCTGTCCTCTATCTCTCTCAATCCTCTTCCTTCCTATTCCTCAACTCTGTTCTTCCAGTTATTTCTGTTCTTAGCAGCTACGGCTTCCTCCGCAAGAACTCGGAGCTCTTCCGCGAGACCTCTTCTGGAGGGCATTGACCGGGAACCTAGGAGGAAACACAACAAATTGGTGTCTGAGCTTCTCTCCAGCCCCAGTTCTTCTTCTTCCGCATAGATGGCCATGGGCGATTCTGATGCTTTGAAGTCCATGCTGCTTGAGATTCGTCAGGAGATCGGGTCTCTCCGGCAAGAAGTCTTCCAACGGGTGACGGATCTAGAATCCATAGTTCACCGCTCGGGTAATACCGCTCCCTTGGATGATCATGCTGATTCTATAGGGTCTTTTAGACCCAAACCTCAAGAATTTCCACGTTATGATGGATCCACTGATCCTGCTGAATGGAAATTCAAAGCTGCGAGGTTTTTTCACCATCACAAGACCCCTGAGGGTCATAAACTCAGCACAGCTTGTTACTATTTGGAGGGTGAGGCCCTAGAATGGTATTGGCACATTACTGCTACTCGAGATTCACTTACCTGGTCTGAATTTTTAGCTGCTCTTGATTCAAGATTTGGATCTGTTTCTTTCCTTGATGCTCATGGTTCCCTTAGTAAACTCAAACAAACAGGATCTGTTTTAGAATACCAAAGGCTCTTTGAAAAGCTATGCAATAAAATCTCTGGAGTACCTGAAGAACACCTTCTGGGCACATACCTTAGTGGTCTGAAGGAAGAACTTTCCTGTGAAGTGAGATCCTTCCAGCCCAGAACCTTGACTCATGCCATGGAGTTAGCTAGAATTCAGGAAACCAAACTGCTTTCTAGGCGACGGTACACTGGTCAGTCCTCTTCACTTCCCCCATTGTTACCCACGCCATCTGTCCACCACAATCCTCCCATTAGGAGGCTAACTAGTCAGCAATTGCAAGAAAGGAAGTCTAAGGGGCTTTGCTTCAATTGTGATGAAAAATGGACCCTTGGTCACACATGTCAGGCAAAGAAGTTGTTTCTTCTGCAGTTGATTCCAATGAGTGATGATTATGATCTTGTTCAAACAGAAGTTACAATGGAGGAAGACACTGAGTTCTGTCAGCTTGAGAACAACATTCCTTCTATCTCATCACAAATAGTGGGTAACATGGCTACTCCTGGTACAATGAGAATATTGGGTACAATCAGTGGGGTGACAGTTATAATATTAGTTGACAATGGGAGCACCCATAACTTCATTGACCCTTCAATAGTTAAGAAGCTTCACCTCCGCACAATACCCTGTGAAAATCCAGCAGTCAGACTTGCATCTGGTCTGCAAGTTCCTTCTGAAGGACTGTGTCCTAACGTTAAACTTCAGCTCCCTGAAGTATCTTTTGACTTGGATTTTTTAGTTCTTCCATTGGGCGGTATTGATGTGGTACTAGGAGCAACTTGGCTACAGCTTTTGGGTGACATTGTGTTGAATATCAGGGAAATGACTATGACCTTTGCATGGCTGGGTAAACAGTACAAGTTTACAGGCCTCACAGACGACAAGGTCAATATGATTTCTGGCCCCAAATTGCACAAAGAGCTCAGAAATGCCAGAGCCTTGTATACAATTTAGCTGATTCCAACCCAGCTAAAACCCCCTACCCCCTCATTTTCTTCTCACCCACCAGACTTGGCTATACTCTTACAAACCTATACTTCTGTCTTTGATGAACCTACAGGTCTCCCTCCTGCTAGGAGTTGTGACCATCGTACACCCCTCATAGATGAGTCAAAGGCCATCATTGTTCCACCATACAGACATTCTCCATTCCACAAATCTGTAATTGAAAATCAAGTCAAGGAGCTCATGCAACACACACACTTGCAACATAGTAACAGTCCATTTTCAGCTCCTGTACTTTTAGTACAGAAACGTGATGGGAGCTGGCGCATGTGCATTGATTACAGGGCTTTAAACCAACAAACTGTCAAGGATAAATATCCTATACCTCTGGTTGATGACCTCTTGGATGAATTATATGGGGCTCGATATTTTTCGAAGCTGGACCTTCGTTCAGGCTATCATCAAATTCGAATGGCACCTGAGGACATTCATAAGACTGCCTTCCGTACTCATGAAGGGCACTATGAATTCTTAGTAATGCCCTTTGGCCTTTCTAATGCTCCTTCCACTTTTCAAAGTCTTATGAACAATATCTTTCGACCTCATCTCAGAAAGTTTGTTTTAGTATTCTTTGATGACATTCTAGTTTATAGCAAAACATGGCCTGAGCATCTGAACCACCTAGAGAAGGTCCTACAATTACTAAAGGACAACCAGCTATATGCCAAACAATCTAAGTGTGACTTTGGAGTCACCAAGGTGGAATATTTGGGTCATGTGATATCTGATGGTGGGGTATCCATGGAGATCAACAAGCTGTAGTCTATTGTGGGCTGGCCAGCTCCCAAGTGCCTCAAAAACCTGAGGGGATTTCTAGGCCTGACTGGGTACTACAGGAAAATTTTCAAGAATTATGGTTCTTTGGCAGCACCACTCACTCAACTTCTAAAAAAAGATAGTTTTGTCTGGACCCCAGAGGCTGAGGACCCAGTCAAGGAACTTAAGCAAGCCATGATTTCTGCCCCAGTGTTGGCTTTACCAAAGTTTGACATTCCCTTCATCCTTGAGTGTGATGCTAGTAACTCAGGTATGGGTGCTGTTCTCATGCAACAGGGCCGTCCAGTGGCTTATCTAAGTAAAGCTTTTACTACTAGACAATAAGGTTTGTCAGTATATGAGAAGGAAATGGAGGCTATCCTGTTTGCTGTTCAAAAATGGAAATCATACTTGATTGGTAGAAGATTTGTGATCAGAACAGATCATCAAAGCCTCCGACACCTGCTGCAACAAAAGGTTCACACTCCGGCGCAACAGCGATGGTTGATTAAATTGATGGGGTTTGATTTTTCCCTGGAATATAAGTCTGTTCACCATAACAGAGCAGCAGATGCTCTATCCAGACTTTATGAAGAACCCTCCATAGAAGCAATCACAGTTTTAGTGCCTGACTGGTTTTCGGAGATTCAGAAGGCATACTTTCTGGACAGTTACTTTATTCAGTTGCTCAAGGATTGGAACTCAGATTCTTTGAACCCTAACCACTATTCATTGCAAGGTGGTGTTATATATTACAAGGGCAGGATACATCTGCACCCAAATTTCAGTCTCTTACCTTCTATACTCCATGCACACCATGATGCTCCAACAGGTGGACATTCAGGATACCATAAAACTCTCCATAGACTAAAAAGAAGTTTTCACTGGAAGGGCATGGAAAGGACAATCAAAGACTATATTCAAAATTGTGATATTTGTCAACGAACAAAGTATATCACCCAATCTCCAGCAGGCCTGTTGCAACCCCTTCCTATACCAGAAAAAATTTGGATTCATATTCACATGGACTTTATTGAGGGTCTTCCACCTTCCCATTCTAAAACCACTATTCTTGTGGTAATTGACAAATTGTCCAAGTATGCTCACTTTCTGGCTTTGCAACACCCATATACAGCTGCTACTGTTGCTACAGCATTTGCTATCCATATTGTCACTCAGGAAGTCTATATTAGCCACATTCCCTCCTATCCATCTGCTGTTAGAGATAATAATATCTTTGGCCTGTCTAAAGACAGTCGAAGGCATTCCAACTGGGAATGTTCTTACACAGTTGGCTAGATGGGCGGACTAGCATACTATATTTTTCTCTCCATACCAAAAAAAAATTGCACATAGCCGGTCAATGAAACTGATCACCTTCTTTGGGATAAAAGTGACTTAGGCAAGGAAAACTGGCATACTATATATGACTGAGTCAATCAATACGGCTCAAAAATATCTTAAGTAGGAAAGCACATATCTTAAGTAGATATAGAGAAATGGAATGACCTTGTCTTATGATGATAAGAAGATATAGAGAAATGGAATGACCACATATCTTAAGTAGTACATATATACAAAGATGTGGATAAATGCAAAGAAATCAGAATTCTCTATAGCAATAGGTAAATACCCAAAAAATTCGTTTTGTGATTTAAAACTTTGTGGATTTTAATTGCATGTAAATATAATTTTAAATCTGATTTTAATAGAAATTTGATGTTAATTTGACTCAAAAATGTAGATTGTTTAGCTTCGATGTTCTTCATTTGAAAATTTTTGTAATTTGGGTGTTATTTAATTTGATATGTGCATAATGATAATTGCGTTGTTATTTAATTTTATGTTATATAAATGCATGGGGTATTCCCTGTGAGTTGAGGTGCGTGGGTGCGACCTAACATTACACGCACCTCAGGAGAGCGCGTTAAAACCGTGTCAATGTGCCTTCCCGTTCAAGACTTTGGGATTGATGTGTATGTTCTCATTTGTTTATGAGAATGTATATATCTACCTCAAAGTCTTGAATTGTCCCGTTTGGACAGTCTGTGAATGTTTGATCGCACTTAGGCAGTCATTTACTATATATGTTTGTATGGTTTGTTGAGAATTTCGGTTGCGTCTCCTCACTCTTCTCTGATATACCATTATTGATTTTGAGTGTTTTCTTAACCACTTACTTGTAAGTGTTTAAGAAAATTTCAAAATCAATAAATATATTTGGTATATCGGAGAAGTGTGGGGAGATGATGCCGAAATTTTTAGCAAATCGTGCAGCACATATAGTAAGTGATTGTGCGATCAAACCTTCATGGATGGGTTAAAAAGTGATAATCTAATCAATATTCCTCTTCCAACTGCAAATGGTCTATGATGAACGATGTGAGGAAAGGGTCGGGTGTAATATTATGAGTAATGATTTGAAAGTTAGGATGTGTATTGTCATTTATTGGGTGCAGGCAAAATGTCGACAGATCGTTCATGGATGTATCGTAGAATAGTTGACCGGGTGGTGTCAGATGACTTTAAGCTTGGGGTTGAGAGTTTCATTCAATTTGCATTGGGGAATCCAAATGCAGCAATAGATCGCGACGGTCACATTCGATGCCCTTGTTCAAGTTGTAGAAACTTGAGGTGGTGTTCAACATGGGATGTGCAACATCATTTGTACACGAAAGGGTTCGTGGATGGTTATACGAATTGGACGTGTCATGGTGAGCAATTCTTGAGGTATGAGCCCGACAATATTGCAGGCACAAGTGGGTACGTGGATATGGTTGTAGATGCTGCTGGTCCTAGTTTTAATATTCACGATGAAGCGCCGAATAAGACAGCCGGAAGATTTTATGAACTACTTAGGGATGCTGATGAGCCGCTGTGGGATGGTTGTGAAAATCACACTCGATTGTCTGCAGTGTCACAGTTGTTGAACTTGAAATCTGAATTTCACATCAGTGAGACTTGTTTTGACCGTCTCCTCCTCTTGATCAAGAGTATGTTGCCTCGAGACGAGAAGTTGCCAGAAACTTTTTACCGTGCAAAAAAGATGGTCAATGACTTAGGACTTGGATATGTGAAAATAGATGCATGTCCGAATCATTGTATGTTATATTACAAAGATGATGCAGATAAGATATCATGTTCCATTTGTGGCCATGACAGATTCAAACCTAAGGGGGGGGTCAATTCAAAGGCAAAAGATGTACCTTACAAGGCGTTGCGATACTTCCCTCTTGTGCCTAGGCTGCAGCGACTGTATATGTCCTCAAAGACGGCTCGACATATGACATGGCACACCGAAAGAGTACGTCGTGCCGATGATATAATCAGTCATCCTGCCGATGGTGAAGCTTGGACTCACTTTAGTCGTACTCATCTTGCCTTTTCAAGGGAGTCACGTAATGTTCGATTGGGTTTATGCACAGATGGCTTTAATCCATTCGGTGGTTCAGTGGCAGCTTATTCTTGTTGGCCAGTGTTCATGACACCGTACAACCTTCCGCCGCACATGTGCATGAAGCGAGAAAATCTGTTTTTGTCCCTAGTAATTCCTGGTCCAAAAAGTCCCGGAAAAAATTTGGACATATATCTCAGGCCGTTGATTGATGAGCTCAAATTTGTATGGACTGATGGAGTTGTTACTTATGATGCATATAGGAAGAAAAATTTTATTATGAAGGCTGCACTGATGTGGACAATAAGTGACTTCCCTGCATATGGAATGCTATCTGGTTGGAGCACACATGGGAGGCTAGCATGTCCTTACTGTATGGAAGATACCAAATCATTTGTATTGAAACATGGGGGGAAAAGCTGCTGGTTTGATTGCCATCGGCGGTTGCTACCAAGTGACCATCCTTTTCGAAGGCAAAAAGACTCGTTTAAAAAAAATACTGTTGAAATGGATGAAGCTGACTTGCAACGGGTGTCGGGTCTACATATGGCGTCACGGGTGCACAATTTACCAGATGTAGTTCAATTGTCTGGTAGCACACGGCAACTCCCTAATTTTGGAAAGGATCACAACTGGGTCAAGAAAAGCATTTTTTGGGAATTACCTTATTGGTCAACTCTTCTTGTACGACACAATCTGGATGTCATGCATACCGAGAAGAATTTTTTTGATAATGTGTTCAATACGATCATGAATGTTAAAGGGAAAACAAAGGACAACGCCAAAGCACGTATGGATTTAAAGATGCTTTGTAGACGTCCAGAACTGGAACTACAAAGTGTCAATGGCAAAACTGTGCAGCCTAAAGCAACTTATGTGCTTCATGATACACAGATCAAGGAAGTATGCCAGTGGTTGAAACAGCTGAGATTCCAGATGGATATGCATCCAACATAGCCCGTTGTGTGAATGTTAATGAGGGGAAAATATATGGTATGAAAAGTCACGACTGTCATGTGTTCATGGAGAGGCTACTGCCCATTGCATTTCGTGATTTGTTGCCAAAGCAGATATGGGGAGCACTAGCTGAGATGAGTCAATTTTTCAAGATTTTATGTGCATCTGAACTCAGACTTCGGGATGTACAAACTATCGAACAAGAAGTTGTCACAACCATTTGCAAGCTAGAGAAGATATTTCCTCCGGCATTCTTTGATTCGATGGAGCACCTGGTCGTTCATTTGCCATATGAGGCTATCGTCGGAGGTCCAGTACAATTTCGATGGATGTATCCATTTGAGAGGTATGTGACAATTTTTGTTAACTTATAAGTCGTCCATAGCCGCTACATATTGTTGCCATCTGACTTGTTGTTGTAGGTGCATGCATGAATTAAAAATGAAAGTTCGCAACAAGGCACAGGTGGAGGGTTCGATTGCTGAGGCATACATTCTTGAAGAAATTTCGAACTTCTGTTCTATGTACTTTGAGCCAGAGATTCAAACTCGTCGTACTCGACCTCCACGTAATGATGATGGGGGAGTGGATGAATCGTCCGATCGGCTCTCCATATTTAAACATCCTGGACGTGCGTTCGGACGTTGCTTGACTCGCACGCTCGAAGATAGAGAGTTGCACGCCGCTGAGATATATATTCTTTTGAATTGCCTCGAGATTGAACCTTATGTTGAGTAAGATCTTAATTCACATTTCCAGCAACTCCATAAGTCTATACATCCTCAAAGTCTATACAACATTGACTTCACAAAGTCTATACATTGGCTTCCTCAAAGTCTATACATTGGCTTCCTCAAAGTCTATACATCCTCAAAGTCTATATATTGGCTTCCTCAAAGTCTATACATTCACTTCCTCAATGTCTATACATTGGCTTCCTCAAAGTCTATACATTCACTTCCTCAAAGTCTATACATTGGCTTCCTCAAAGTCTATACAACATTGACTTCACAAAGTCTATACATTGGCTTCCTCAAAGTCTATACATCCTCAAAGTCTATACATTGACTTCCTCAAAGTCTATACATTCACTTCCTCAAAGTCTATACATTGGCTTCCTCAAAGTCTATACAACATTGACTTCACAAAGTCTATACATTGGCTTCCTCAAAGTCTATACTTCCTCAAAGTCTATACATTGGCTTCCTCAAAGTCTATACATCCTCAAAGTCTATACATTGGCTTCCTCAAAGTCTATACATCCTCAAAGTCTATACATTGGCTTCCTCAAAGTCTATACATTCACTTCCTCAAAGTCTATACATTGGCTTCCTCAAAGTCTATACAACATTGACTTCACAAAGTCTATACATTGGCTTCCTCAAAGTCTATACATCCTCAAAGTCTATACATTGGCTTCCTCAAAGTCTATACATCTCAAAGTCTATACATTGGCTTCCTCAAAGTCTATACATTGACTTCCTCAAAGTCTATACATTGGCTTCCTCAAAGTCTATACAACATTGACTTCACAAAGTCTATACATTGGCTTTATCAATTTTTTTAATCATTTTTTTTACGGGGTGCTACATTTATATTGCAGACAATTTGATTCAGAATTAGCTGAAAAATGTCCAAATATCCAGGATGTGGAGATTGAAAAAGAACGCGAGAAGTTTTTTTCCAAATGGCTAAGAAATCGAGTTAGTGTGAACTCTGAATATATATGTTTGTATTTACGTATGTTGAGGTAATTGTTATTATTTTAACTACTCTAATTTGAATATAGGTTGAACAAGGTCTCATTACTGATCAAAGAGTACAACAGATAAGTTATGGCCCCTCGAACCAGACACGTGCCTATCCGGGATATATTGTGAATGGATACAAATTTCATACAAGGGATTATGGGCGAAATAAGTCTACGATGAACAGCGGCGTATGTGTGAAGGGAAGTTTATACAATGAAATGGAATTGGACTACTATGGTATTCTTGAAGAAGTCTTAGAACTTCAGTATTTGGGACAAGACAATCATGTATACATATTTAAGTGTCAATGGTTTGATCCTAATTCTGTTCTACATGACACAAATTATGGGATTGTCAATGTCAAGCATAGGTCTAAACTTAAGACCTATGAACCGTTCATTTTAGCCGCACAAGCCCAGCAAGTGTACTATTCAAGCTATCCATCATCCAAGAATAGAGATTGGTGGGCAGTTTGCAGGGTTAATTCAAAACTCTTTCCCACTTATGAGTTAACTATGAGTGGAGATGTCTCAGAGGTTGCTCGTGCTGAATATTATCAATCAGACGAAGTTGGCGTTGTCGGTTCCTCTAGGTTTAATCTGGACGAATCTGATGAGCCACTGTCATTACGTACGCGAGATGGAGTGGAAGAAGTCGATCCGACGGAGCTAAATGTTGATGTTAGAGGGGAGGAAGAATCAGATGAAGACGAAGATTTTGAATCTCATGAGACTACTATGGATGACGAAGATGATGAAGTTGAGCTAGATATATCAACATGAGGGAGGCATGTTTTGATAATTTAGTAAGAAGATTCTTACTTTTAAGCATAATTTTAAATAACATTTGTCTAGCCTTATATAATTGTGGATTAATATGTATTAATTATTTTGTTATTAATAAGGAAATGGTGCGAGGAGGTCGTACTAGGGGTGGGAGGAGATCTAGCAGTGAGAGGGGTGCTACTCCCTCCTCGCTACCATCTTCTTCAGACACAGGTATATTTGATCAATAAGTTAGCTATATAAATATTTTAATTATTTACAAACTTAAAAGAATTTATTTATAGGTGCAAGTGTCGGCTCACCACCACTTGTACATACGCCACCACCTCCCGCTACAGGTATGTATATTTTAATTTAAATTCTTGAACATTTGTTCTACTTATGAAAATAAGTTCTTGCAGGTCTCAGTGGCCTCCCACCTGTTGTGCATACGCCACTCCCACCACCTCCCGCTGCAGGTATGTATATTTTAATTATATGTTCGTAATATTTGTATCACTCCACAGACAATAAATTCTTGCAGGTCTCAGTGGCAAAAAGACTCGAGGATCATGTATGTATATTTTAATTTAAATTCTTCAATATTTGTTCTACTTATGACAATAAATTCTTGCAGGTCTCAGTGGCCTCCCACCTGTTGTGCATACGCCACCCCCACCACCTCCCGCTGCAGGTATGTATATTTTAATTATATGTTCGCAGTATATGTATCACTCCACATGACAATAAATTCTTGCAGGTCTCAGTGGCCTCCCACCTGTTGTGCATACGCCACCCCCACCACCTCCCGCTGCAGGTATGTATATTTTAATTATATGTTCGCAGTATATGTATCACTCCACATGACAATAAATTCTTACAGGTCTCAGTGGCCTCCCACCTGTTGTGCATACGCCACCCCCACCACCTCCCGCTGCAGGTATGTATATTTTAATTATATGTTCGCAGTATATGTATCACTCCACATGACAATAAATTCTTGCAGGTCTCAGTGCCCTCCCACCTGTTGTGCATACGCCACCCCCACCACCTCCCGCTGCAGGTATGTATATTTTAATTATATGTTCGCATTATATGTATCACTCCACATGATAATAAATTCTTGCAGGTCTCAGTGGCCTCCCACCTGTTGTGCATACGCCACCCCCACCACCTCCCGCTGCAGGTATGCATATTTTAATTATATGTTCGCAGTATATGTATCACTCCACATGACAATAAATTCTTGCAGGTCTCAGTGGCCTCCCACCTGTTGTGCTTACGCCACCCCCACCACCTCCCGCTGCAGGTATGTATATTTTAATTATATGTTCGCAGTATATGTATCACTCCACATGACAATAAATTCTTACAGGTCTCAGTGCCCTCCCACCACCTCCCACTTGTACAGGGTCCACCCCCACCAGTCAGCCCCTTGACGATGCTGGCAGTTGTCACGAGGGAGGCACGACCCATGATAGACGTCGCCCGTGTTGGGTATCCGGGTAAATCTATAAGGTTATATTACATTAATTAGCACTCAACTGTCTAATATGAATATTTTGACATTTGCAATTGCAGTATGAAATTTGAACCCCACAGCGCTGTCCATCATTCCACCGAACTCATGTTGGCACATGTGCCCGGGGCAGCTTCCACTTTCAGAGATTCTCCGATGTCCGTCCGCGATTCATTGTACAACATGTTCTTAGTAAGTAATTACGTCATTTAATTCAAGTATTTCCCAAAGTCAATTTACAACTTTATACTAAGTGTGAAAAGTAATTGATTTA
Organism: Amorphophallus konjac; assembly: GCA_022559845.1. Classification (NCBI taxonomy): domain Eukaryota; kingdom Viridiplantae; phylum Streptophyta; class Magnoliopsida; order Alismatales; family Araceae; genus Amorphophallus; species Amorphophallus konjac. The sequence continues at coordinate 119,065,317 of CM040126.1, read as the reverse complement.
CAGCGGTCTTTTCAATTCACATGTGGACATGACGCGGCGAGATGTCGTCGTGCCTGGGAGTCTACTATGCTCTCAAGTTACAAGAGGAAAATACATGAGGCCCGAGCACACGCTAAAAAATTGAGTGGGGGGAGTGAAGACCGACAATTGTGGAAGGCGCATCGCCCTCTATGGATGAGGCAGGAGGATTGGGAGATATCTTGTGACCATTTTGCCGACCCCAAGTGGATAGAAAAGTCCGAAAAAGCCAAAGCAAACATGGCGTCAAAACCAGGTTCAAATTTGCATACGAGTGGGTCCATCTCTTATGCGGCTCATAAACAAAAATTGGTAAGTAATATACCAATTTATCTTCTTACAATTTATCCCAATATTTGACTTTTTTTTACTATGAATTGTATAACAGGCTGTGGAGCTTAATCGACCTCCGTCGTTCCTCGAGGTGTTCGACAGAACACACAAAAAGAAGGGGACTAATGATTTTGTGAGTGACACAGCTAAGTCAGCAACGGTAAGTTTATCTACATATGTAACTTGTACCGTTCATTTAAATCGGCATGTAATTCATATGAAATTGACTAGTTATTTTATTCAATTTGTAGGAAACATATAGCAAAGCAGTGACAGAGAAGTACGGGGAGGGAGACACGCAGCAGCCGGAGTTCGATCCGGTGGAGTGGGTGGCAGCAGCTGGCGTACCGAAGAAAGGCCGACTATATGGTTTTGGGGAGAGCCTAGACGCAAGCGCGGTGACATCAGCGTGTGCGAGTTCTAGCTATACTTCTTCCAGTGGCAGTGCCTTCACTATACCTTCCGTTGCCCCCAGCGCTTCTGCCAGCGACATGATGGACATGGTCCGATCGCAGATTTCTGATATGCAGCGGCAGCAGCAGCATTTCCAGCAAGAGATCTCTAGCCAAGTGTCAGTATTCTTGCAGGCAATCAGTGGCCTCCTCTCCCAGAGCGGAATGGTCCCTCAGCAATCCACCACCACCACAGCACAGCCCGCACAGGTGAGTGTTTACTATGTTTTTATTTTGATGGAATTACTCAATTATGTTCATTATTAATTTTAAAACTCATTTACTTCAGAAGAATTGAGAAAATCCGGGGGCCGGGGGTCTAAAACTTGAAATACAGGCCGGATGGCTGTGCTGATCATTCCAACACGACCGGGGAGATGAAAGTAACTTGGCAGAACTGACGGAATCCAAATCGGATGCCCGGTTTGAGCTCGGCGCTCAAAGTTCATTTCTAAAATACACTTGGTTCAAATGAACTGCCAGGTCGGGGCCGGGGGTCTAAAACTTAAAATACCGGTCGGATGTCCATGCCGATCATTCCAACACGACCGGAGAGAAGAAAGTGACTTGTCAGAACTGACGGAATCCAAATCGGATGCCCGGTTTGAGCTCGGCGCTCAAAGTTCATTTCTAAAATACACTTGGTTCAAATGAACTGCCAGGTCGGGGCCGGGGGTCTAAAACTTGAAATACCGGACGGATGCCCCTGTCGATCATTCCAACACGACCGGGGAGATGAAAGTGACTTGTCAGAACTGACAGAATCCAAATCGGATGCCCGGTTTGAGCTCGGCGCTCAAAGTTCATTTCTAAAATACACTTGGTTCAAATGAACTGCCAGGTCGGGGCTGGGGGTCTAAAACTTGAAATACCAGCCGGATGCCCGTGCCGATCATTCCAACATGATTGGGGAGATGAAAGTGACTTGTCAGAACTGACGGAATCCAAATCGGATGCCCGATTTGAGCTCAGCGCTCAAAGTTCATTTCTAAAATACACTTGGTTCAAATGAACTGCCAGGTCGGGGCCGGGGTCTAAAACTTGAAATACCGGCCGGACGCCCATGCCGATCGTTCCAACACGACCGGGGAGATGAAAGTGACTTGTCAGAACTGACGGAATCCAAATCGGATGCCCGGTTTGAGCTCGGCGCTCAAACTTCATTTCTAAAATACACTTGGTTCAAATGAACTGCCAGGTCGGGGCCGGGGGTCTAAAACTTAAAATACCGGCCGGATGGCTGTGCCGATTGTTCCAACACGACCAGGGAGATGAAAGTGACTTGGCAGAACTGACGGAATCCAAATCGGATGCCCGGTTTGAGCTCGACGCTCAAACTTCATTTCTAAAATACGCTTGGTTCAAATGAACTGCCAGGTCGGGACCGGGGGTCTAAAACTTGAAATACCGGCCGGATGCCCGTGCTGATCATTCCAACACGACCGGGGAGATGAAAGTGACTTGTCAGAACTGACGGAATCCAAATCGGATGCCCGGTTTGAGCTCGGCGCTCAAAGTTCATTTCTAAAATACACTTGGTTCAAATGAACTGCCAGGTCGGGGCCGGGGGTCTAAAACTTGAAATACCGGCCGGATGGCCGTGCCGATCATTCCAACACGACCGGGGAGATGAAAGTGACTTGTCAGAACTGACAGAATCCAAATCGGATGCCCGGTTTGAGCTCGGCGCTCAAACTTCATTTCTAAAATACACTTGGTTCAAATGAACTGCCAGGTCGGGGCCGGGGGTCTAAAACTTGAAATACCGGCCGGATGGCCATGCCGATCGTTCCAACATGACCGGGGAGATGAAAGTGACTTGTCAGAACTGACGGAATCCAAATCGGATGTCCGGTTTGAGCTCGGCGCTCAAAGTTCATTTCTAAAATACACTTGGTTCAAATGAACTGCCAGGTCGGGGCCGGGGGTCTAAAACTTGAAATACCGGCCGGATTCCCGTGCCGATCATTCCAACACGACCGGAGAGATGAAAGTGACTTGTCAGAACTGACGGAATCCAAATCGGATGCCCGGTTTGAGCTCGGCGCTCAAAGTTCATTTCTAAAATACACTTGGTTCAAATGAACTGCCAGGTCGGGGCCGGGGGTCTAAAACTTGAAATACCAGCCAGATGCCCGTGCCGATCATTCCAACACGACCGGAGAGATGAAAGTGACTTGTCAGAACTGACGGAATCCAAATCGGATGCCCGGTTTGAGCTCGGCGCTCAAACTTCATTTCTAAAATACACTTGGTTCAAATGAACTGCCAGGTCGGAGCCGGGGGTCTAAAACCTGAAATACCAGTCGGATGGCCGTGCCGATTGTTCCAACACGACCGGGGAGATGAAAGTGACTTGTCAGAACTGACGGAATCTAAATCGGATGCCCGGTTTGAGCTCGGCGCTCAAACTTCATTTCTAAAATACACTTGGTTCAAATGAACTGCCAGGTCGGGGCCGGGGGTCTAAAACTTGAAATACCGGCCGGATGCCCATGCCGATCATCCCAACACGACCGAGGAGATGAAAGTGACTTGTCAGAACTGACGGAATCCAAATCGGATGCCCGGTTTGAGCTCGGCGCTCAAACTACATTTCTAAAATACACTTGGTTCAAATGAACTGCCAGGTCGGGGCCGGGGGTCTAAAACTTGAAATACCGGCCGGATGCCCATGCCAATCATTCCAACATGACCGGGAAGATGAAAGTGACTTGTCAGAACTGACGGAATCTAAATCGGATGCCCGGTTTGAGCTCGGCGCTCAAACTTCATTTCTAAAATACACTTGGTTCAAATGAACTGCCAGGTCGGGGCCGGGGGTCTAAAACTTGAAATACCAGCCGGATGCCCGTGCCGATCATTCCAACACGACCGGGGAGATGAAAGTGACTTGTCAGAACTGACGGAATCCAAATCGGATGCCCGGTTTGAGCTCGGCGCTCAAACTTCATTTCTAAAATACACTTGGTTCAAATGAACTGCCAGGTCGGGGCCGGGGGTCTAAAACTTGAAATACCAGCCGGATGCCCATGCCGATCATTCCAACACGACCGGGGAGATGAAAGTGACTTGGCAGAACTGACGGAATCCAAATCGGATGCCCGGTTTGAGCTCGGCGCTCAAACTTCATTTCTAAAATACACTTGGTTCAAATGAACTGCCAGGTCGGGGCCGGGGGTCTAAAACTTGAAATACCGGCCGGATGCCCGTGCCGATCGTTCCAACACGACCGGGGAGATGAAAGTGACTTGTCAGAACTGACGGAATCCAAATCGGATGCCCGGTTTGAGCTCGGCGCTCAAAGTTCGTTTCTAAAATACACTTGGTTCAAATGAACTGCTAGGTCGGGGCCGGGGGTCTAAAACTTGAAATACCGGCCGGATGGCCGTGCCGATCATTCCAACATGACCGGGGAGATGAAAGTGATTTGTCAGAACTGACGGAATCAAAATCGGATGCCTGGTTTGAGCTCGGCGCTCAAACTTCATTTCTAAAATACACTTGGTTCAAATGAACTGCCAGGTCGGGGCCGGGGGTCTAAAACTTGAAATACCGGTCGGATGGCCATGCCGATCTGTTCCAACACGACCGGGGAGATGAAAGTGACTTGGCAGAACTGACGGAATCCAAATCGGATGCCCGGTTTGAGCTCGGCGCTCAAACCTCATTTCTAAAATACACTTGGTTCAAATGAACTGCCAGGTCGGGGCCGGGGGTCTAAAACTTGAAATATCGGCCGGATGCCCGTGCCGATCATTCCAACACGACCGGGGAGATGAAAGTGACTTGTCAGAACTGACGGAATCCAAATCGGATGCCCGGTTTGAGCTCGGCGCTCAAACTTCATTTCTAAAATACACTTGGTTCAAATGAACTGCCAGGTCGGGGCCGGGGGTCTAAAACTTGAAATACCGGCCGGATGCCCGTGCCGATCGTTCCAACACGACCGGGGAGATGAAAGTGACTTGTCAGAACTGACGGAATCCAAATCGGATGCCCGGTTTGAGCTCGGCGCTCAAACTTCATTTCTAAAATACACTTGGTTCAAATGAACTGCCAGGTCGGGGCCGGGGGTCTAAAACTTGAAATACCGGTCGGATGCCCGTGTCGATCGTTCCAACACGACCGGGGAGATGAAAGTGACTTTGCAGAACTGACGGAATCCAAATCGGATGCCCGGTTTGAGCTCGGCGCTCAAACTTCATTTTTAAAATACACTTGGTTCAAATGAACTGCCAGGTCGGGGACGGGGGTCTAAAACTTGAAATACCGGCCGGATGGCCGTGCCGATCATTCCAACACGACCGGGGAGATGAAAGTGACTTGTCAGAACTGACGGAATCCAAATCGGATGCCCGGTTTGAGCTCGGCGCTCAAACTTCATTTCTAAAATACACTTGGTTCAAATGAACTGCCAGGTCGGGGCCGGGGGTCTAAAACTTGAAATACCGACCGGATGCCCGTGTCGATCGTTCCAACACGACCGGGGAGATGAAAGTGACTTGTCAGAACTGACGGAATCAAAATTCATTTCTAAAATACACTTAGTTTAAATACTGTTTCAGGCTAGTGGTTGATTTATAAAATATGCAGTTATCAATTTGATATGTTTGCTTTCAATTTATGCTAATTTCTTCGCACTAATTTTTTTATCTATGAATGAATGTTATTATTTTTTTAATATAGGGGGATCCTTCTGCGGGTGGCGATAGAGGAGATGAGCAGGGCGGTGAGGATACGGACGATGAGGATATGGACGATGTACCGGATATTTCTTGATATTCAGACGGATCAGCAGGGTTAATGTCTTTTTTTTATGGTATTTATTTGATCAGAATTTTATTTTTCGGTGGTGTTTATTTGATTAGCAGGTTCCCAATATTTTTTTTTCAACATGTAGAATTTCTTGATGTTTATTTATGATTAAACAGGTTTTGTAAAATAATTTAAGATTTTTTATAAAAAAAACGTAGATTTCAGACGGATTTTTCAGACGGGATGTGCGACGATTTTTGTCCGTCTATTATCCGTCATAAAATCAGTTTGAAATATAGACGGATTTCAAACCACATTTCGGACAGGAGATGAGTTGAATTTCAGACGGTTATTTTATCCGTCATAATATCCGTTTGAAATAGCGACGGATTTCGGACGAGTTTTCATACGGTACATGATTTCAGACTAAGAGTTGGACTTCATTTTAAGACGGTAACTATATTCCGTCGTAATAGCCGTCTGAAATTTCAGACGGACTTTCACACGGAAAATATGTCTGTCATAAATTTCAGATGGAAATGTCTCGTATGAAAGTCAGACGGAATTTGTGACTGATTAAATTCTGTCTTAGTTTCAGACGGAATTTCCGACGGAAACATAAACTGTCACAAATTTGTGACTAAGAATTTCAGACAGTCGGTTTCAGTCTTAAATATGTCGCAAATCCGTCACAAACGTGGTTTGTGACGGATTTTCAGACGGATTTCAGACGGATACGGGCCGTTTGAAATCCCGCTTTTTCTGGTAGTGCAAGTCTGTACACTGCTTGAGCCTCACCAAGTCTGTACATCGCTTCAAGCGATTCAAGTCTATACAGCCTGCCTTCACGATCAGAGTCTATACATCGTTCCTCAAAGGCTAAGTGTATACATCCTTCCAAGCTTCAAGTCTACACACTCGATTGTTAGGTCTTCAACCCTATATATTCAGTTGTTAGGCCTAAGTCTATACACTCTCACATGATACCCACTTGGTTAACTGTTGTGTCAAGTTTATACACTCGATTCCCTCATGCATTTCACAGAAGTCTACACATTCTATCTTGTTATGATAATGCATTCATCAGCAAGTCTATACACTGAGAGCGCATGTTACAAGTCTATACACTCTCTCAGTGTACATACTTGATCATTTGCTGTTCTAAAGTATATACATTCGTTTGCTTATCACGCTGCATCTTTTAAGTCTGTACACTGCCGCTTATTCATTAAGTCTATACACTCTCTCACGATTGTACACACTTACTTAGTTGCTGTTTCTAAAGTATATACAGTCGTGGTTGTATGACTGAACTAACTAATCATGTTTTCCTTTGTCTCTACCTGTAGAGGATTCAGATTAATGAGAGCACGTGATCCAAGAATGGATAAAGGCCCAGGATCGTGACACGTGTGCTGAAGCTTGCTGGAGAGCTGCCACGTGGTCCAAGGTTTGGGCGAGAGCTGTGGAGACCACACGCGCCCAGTGCTGCTGCTGATATAAATAGAAGGGTTCGTCTTCGGATGAAGGGAGATTGAAGCTGAGAGAAAAAGGGGCAAAGTCTATACAGTGAGAAACGAGCAGCAGAAGAAGATAAAGAAGAAGAAGAGAAAAAGAAGAGACAGAGAGAGGCTGCACGATTGAGTGTCAGGAAAAGAAAGAGAAAAAGAGGAGGAGCAGAGAGATAGTGAGAGTTCGTGGAGAAGAAGAAAGTAGTCTCGACTGAAGATCTGTCTACTGGACCGTGGATCAAATCCAGGCCAGTCAGCTCTGATGAGAGCCACATCTGATGTTCTTTCATTTACAGCTTGTGTTTGCTGTGTTATTTTCATTTCTTATTTTTCCTTTTATTCGATCTGATTTACTGTGTTCTTCCGATCCTCTGGTTTGCAAGTGGCTGGAAGTCACTTGTGTGTTTCCCTTCGGTTTGGAGGAAGGGAGATCTGATCTCCGGTTCTGGGCTTGTGGGTTGCAAGTCCAGGGGTCCCTCCTGGTCTGGAGGAAGAGAGGTCTTCGACCTCTGGTTTCCAAGTGGCTGGGAGTCACTTGGGGTGTCCCTCCGGTTGGGAGGAAGAGGGGAGTTTGTTCCCCTGGTCAAGCTGTGTGGCAGCACCTGTTGCAGACTGAGTCTGCAGTTTCTATCTTGTGCTAGTGGAAGCCTCACTCCGGTTGGGAGTGAGGGGTGGACGTAGGTCTGTGGACCGAACCACCTAAAAACCCTGCTGTTCTGTGGTTTGCTTGTGGTGTGCTCTTCCATATCTTCTATCTGTTTCACAGGTTGTTTGAATAGTCTTGTTTCGAGTTACAGTGGTCTTGAGCTTTACATCTTGGTAAGTGAGTCTAGTTTGCATTGTACTGTCATTTGGCATTAGACTTCATCAGGTTCCACTAGTATAGTCAGCAGCTCATCTGGTCGATCAAATGTCTATTTGAACTCGATAGCTTTTATTCTGCAACTGTATCTAGTAGCAGGTGAATTGTTTTTAATTTGGGCAATATTCTTGAAGGGGATACATTCACCCCCCCTCTGTATCGATCGCACCGTTCCAACAAGAAGAAGATGGGTAGATCTGGTCGTCCTATTTTAGGGCAAAAACTTGATACTAAGAATCCAAGGCAGGTCTTTCTTCCCCGTCTTGTGCACCCTCCAGCTGCTCGACAAAATGGGACTTCTAAGAATCAATTTGAAATCCTCCTTCAGGCTGTGGAAATACAAGAATTGGCAGATCCTAGTGTGAATTATCCTCTACAGGAAGAGAGCGACCAGGTCAAAACTCAAATAGAAGGGGAGAATGATACAGTTAATCCTCCTGCGGAGCTCTCAGTTTCCACTTCAACCAATGCCAATGCTGTGAGCAACATTCTGTTGACAAAGGGAGTTAATGAAGTTACTATGGACAAGATTTCTGTGTATTCATCATCTATGGACAAGAGCGATGATATGGAGAACAAGGAGCATTGTGAAATCCCCTCATCTAATACCAACATTCTGAGGCCCTCAATTCATTCCACTCAAGCACAAGTTCAGAGCCCCAAGGAGATTATTCTCATCAGAAGTACTGCTATTTCTGATCTTGCCGAATCGGAGAATACCCGAATGTTGATTCAGAATAATACTGGTCATATTAAAGATTCTTTTGATAGAGAAGCTTATGAAGTTTCAGCTTTACTTGGTGATTTAATTAATGATGTTCGCATCACTAGAGCTAAAGCCAAGGTGATAGCTGCCAAAACCTCCCCCTATGTCAATGATTGATTCTGCTCTTATTTGGAATGTTAGGGGTATGGGAAATAAGGCGATTGTTAGAAGTTTGGCCCAGTTAGTCAAAGTGCATAAAATTAGTCTGGTTGCTATTTCTGAGCCTTGTATTGATTTTAGTCGTGCTAATAAAGTGGCTCATCGTATCAATCTTCTGTTTGTTATTGCAAACAATGGAGAAACTTCTAACATTTGGTTATTCTATAACTCTGATATTAATCTGGAGATTATTGAGATGCACCCTCAATTCATTACTATAGCTATCAAGAGAAAGATTCTATTATTCTTTACTTCACTGCAGTCTATGCATCATGTAACTCTAGCATACACAGAGATATGTTTGATGCACTTATGGATTTCAATTTTAATGAAGATGTCCCATGGGTGATTGGTGGTGATTTTAATTGTATCACATCTCCTGATGAAAAGATGGGTGGTTTATTGGCTGGACTACTCACCCAGATTTTAAGGAATTCATCCAAAGGCAATGGAGTAAATTTGATTCTCTCTGTCACCCTTTTTATTCTTTGCAGTATAAACTCAAAAAACTAAAAGAGGCTCTGAAGCATTGGAACAAGGAGGTTTTTGGTGACATTCATATGGCTAAAAGGAATGCTGAGCTTCAACTACAATTATCTCAAGAAGTCTTTGATAACAATCCTTCTATTGAGAATCAGCTGAATTTATCTAAAGCTAATGCTGATATGAGATTGGCCCTTCATAGAGAAGAAATCTTCTGGTATCAAAAATCCAGAATCCAATGGCTTAAATACGATGACCGGAACACTCAATTCTTTCACAATTATACCAAAATCAGAAGACAAAGGTCCTTCATTCACAAACTACAGATTAATGGGGTCTGGGTGGATGACTAGTCTACACTAATGAATGGAGCCCTGGATTACTTTAAATCTCTAATGTCATCTGAGGAGCATTCCATCAATGAGCAGCTCCTGGAGTTCATTCCCAAGTTGATTTCTGATGACCAAAACATCTCCTTATGTTCTATCCCTACAGCTGATGAGATAAAAAGCATTATTTTTTCTGCCTCAGGTAATAGTTCTCCTGGCCCTGATGGATTCACTGGCTACTTTTTTACCTCTTGCTGGGATATAGTTGGCAAGGATGTGGTAGATGCTGTACAAAGCTTTTTTCAGGGATGGGGTCTCCCGAAGGGTGTTACATCTTCCATTTTATGCTTGGTTCCCAAGATTAAGAACCCTTCTACTTTTGTGGATTTTAGACCAATTAGTCTATGCAACTTCATTTACAAGGTGGTCTCTAAAGTCATAAGCAATAGACTGAGGTGCATCCTCCCTCTGATAATATCATAGCAACAAAGTGGTTTTATCCAAGGCAGAAGTATCACTGAAAATTTTTTGCTGGCTAAGGAATTATTCATGGAATTAGATAGGCCAGTGAGGGGCCATAATATTCTTATCAAACTTGATATGGCCAAAGCATATGGCCGTATTGAGTGGGACTTTATTCTTCATGTTCTGCAAAGATTTGGTTTCACACACAGATTAAAGTCCCTTATTCCTCAACTTCTGATGAATTGATGGTTCTCCATTGCATTTAATGGTCAAATTCATGGTTATCTTAAATCTACTCGGGGCGTTAGACAGGGTGATCCCCTTGCCCCTGCTCTTTTTATTCTGGCTGAAGAGGTTTTAAGCAGGGGTCTGTCTCAACTTTTCAACTCTGGTTGTTGTCAGTTTTATCATGTTCCTCGTCATGCTATGACTATCTCTCATATTCTATTTGCGATGATGCCATTATTTTCATGAATGGTGGTTTATCCTCAATCAAAGCTTTGCTAGACTTTTTGAAGAATTATGAAAGCTCCTCGGGGCAGAAGGTCAATTCCAATAAGAGCTCTTTTATTACATCAAAACATATGCATAATCAGGCCATTGAGAAAATACATCGCTTAACTGGGTTTCAGCACAAATCAGACATCATTGTCTATTTAGGCATACCTCTTTTTAAAGGTAGAAGCAAAGTGCCTCACTTCAAGTTTCTGCTGGACAAAAATAATGCTAAGCTGATGGGTTGGCAGAGTAAATATCTATCTCAGGCAGGTAGAATTTCCCTGATTAAATCTGTTATTTCTGCCATTCCCATTTATACTGTTAGCTCCACATCCATCCCTTATACAATAAGTAAGCAAGTGGGTTGCATTTGTGCTAACTTTTTCTAGCAAGGCCTAGACTCTGTTCACAGGAGACATTGGGTCCCATGGGACAAGATTTGTTGTCCTCAGACTATGGGAGGTTTTGGAATTTGTAGTCTTCGAGACATACAACTTTGCTCATATGTTAAGCAGTTATGGTCCTCTTTACATAACAACTCCCCCTGGGCTAACTTTGTCAGGAAAAAGTATATCAAGGGGCAGCATATTTCGGACTGCAGAATCCCTTACCCTGCTGGTATTAAACACAAGGACTTTATAAAAGCCCTATCTATTCTATTGGCAGGTATGAGAAAAATTGTTTTTAATGGTGTGAACACCAACTTTATCAAAGACAACTGGTACAAAGGAAAACCTATCTCAGATTTTCTCAGTCAACAACTTGAACTGCAACTTGACATTTGTTCGGTTCATGATGTTCTTACCAATCACCAACACCCAGTTTGGCAAAAGATTATAGATAACAATTTGAAATCTGAAATTCAAAGTTATGCCATTCATGAGGGGGATGACATTCCTATATGGTCCTTTTCACACTCGGGTAGATTTGAATTCAAATCTACTTACAGCCATATTAAAGAGCATCAACCTGAGCTTCCTCTAGCCAAGTTATGGAGTTCTAAGTTCCCTCCCCATGCATCTCTATTTTATTGGAAATTGCTGAATCATGCAGTCCTTACTGATGACAGAATTCAACAGAAGGGCATACAAATAGCCTCTTGTTGCAGCTGCTGTTCCAATTCGCATCATATTGAAGACTTAGATCACCTTTTTCTCACAAGTGAAATAGCAACCTTCTTATGGAATAAATTTGGTCCTCTCTTGAATGCTTCACATTTAATGATAACTTCTATTAGGAGAAGATTACAAGTCATTATCAATGACTCAGCTATCACCAGGCCACATGGGTTTATCAATTTGTTGCTGACTATGATGATAATTTGGGGCATTTGGAAATAGAGGTGATCATCCAGATTTGAGGGCAACAAAGCAAACCTCTCGAGGATGGGCCTTCAGATTCTAGAGGAGGTAGCACATATTCTCAGGCTGACCACCTTTAACAGGGAAATCAGTTCCCCATACATTCAGACTTTACAACATATGGGTCTCTCTATTCATTGTAAGGCATTGCAACCCATCACTGTGTGCTGGAAAGCCCCGACAGTGGCTTTTGCTTTAAATGTTGATGGATCTAGTAAGGGTAACACAGGAATTTTAGGAGGAGGGGGCTGTATTAGAGATGCCCAAGGTAATTTGTTGCTGGGCTTTTCCTACCATTATGATAGAGGTACTAGCATGGTGGCCGAAGGGAGAGCACTTCTTGATGGCCTCCGTCTAGTCGTTCATCACAACATCCCCATCTCCATTATATATACAGATTCTAAGGCGTTGATTGAGATTCTGAAAGGCATTGGCAGCCCACCGTGGTCCCTGCTCCCTTGGTGGAGACAATTGATGGAATTGTTTACTACGTGCAAATGTCCAATTAACCACATTTATAGGGACGCCAATCAACTTGCAGACTCATTGGCGAAACATGCTGCAGAAATGAGTCACAATTTAGAATTCTTTTCTATAAGGGAGCTTCCATTAGTGGCAAAAGCCTATGCTAAGGCTGATGCCTCATGTATTCCGAATATCCGTATTCGGTGAGTTTAGCTCTTGTATTTTTGCTTTCCTTCCTTGCATTTCAGGAGGCTTACTCCCTTATGTACTCCATCACATTTTATTAATAAAATGTCTATCAAGTTGGGAGAAGGTGGAGTGAGAACATTCCTTTCCATTGGAAAGGGGTGCACTCTCCCTTCAATCTATTAGATGAGTTGAGTTGGAAAAAAATGGCTAATATAACTAATTATTTCTATACCTTGTATACCCCTCCCAACCCTAGATCTGAACATTAGTGGTCATTTTCCATTTATTCTATAAGGCATGCATTTCCATTTTTCATGAATTAATGAGAAGAAAAAAAAGTTGATTGCTTGGAGCCAAGGAAGCTTGCGCACCCTTCCTCTCTCTCCTCTGGGTTTCCTTCTCCACCCTCTGCATTTCAGGGTTGTGAACCCTATTATCTTAGCCCCTCCACATCTGAGTTCATTCTGTGCCGCCGCCGTTCGTGCCATCATCGAGCCACCGCGAGCGATCTATCGAAGTGCTGTCCAGGTTCTATTTTTCTGGACAGAGGTCCACTCCGTGACTTTTGGCTCCCAACTCCGACATCATCTGGAGCTAAGATTTTTAGGGTTGGTTCCTCTCTTGATTCTCAACCTCCAGTAAATAAATCACGTCATTCAGACTTCATTTTATATTTTTCTATTTTCGTGTCTTTCTATCTTCCTGATCTGTCCCTTTTCAGATCTGTGTAGCAGAAGCCTAGTTCTTCCCTCTTTCAACCCCCTTTTTGATTTTTTTTGGAATCCCCAAATTTATTAGAGGTTCTGTCCACCATCCCCACCCTCCAAAAATTTTCGTCGAATTTTTAAAGCTCTCTACCTATTTTTAGAAATTATGTCTTTTCCACAAATTCCATTCTGTCTCTGCTGTCCAGATCCGACCCAGGGTCAGTATAAAACCCCCATAAAATCGACACTTCCACCAAATCTTACATAATATATATCCCCGTTTTCCAATCTTTGGCCTCCATAACTTTCATGAAGAACACATCTTCTGAATCAAAGGTCTACATTGCGGTCAACGCCAACTCTTATGAAAACTTGGTTCTGCCCTGAGTTTTCAGATCCTATGATCCAGCAGCTTGAAAACTCGATAAAGGCTATCAACGGGAAATTCAAATTTCTTTCTCCGGCCATAGATCGAAGGATTTCAAGTCTGCTTTCCATTGGTACCTTATGTACGTCGATCCAATGTCGGGAGTGACCACAGCACTAGATCTCGCTGGGTCGCACGCTGTAAAACAGAACTGTACATCCGTGGCCAGCAACTCCGGCGAGTGGAGATCGGAGCCGCCCGGCCTCCGGCCGGCGAAGCAGCACACCGCCATCCCACGGAGCGCCCCTCCAGGCGTCCCCACCACAGTGGTGCCACCCCGGTCCCACACGGCCCCACTGACCAGCACGTGGGTCCCACAGTCGCGAGTACGAGTGCCGCCAAAGCTACACAAGAAGCTGCCCGTCAACCCAAACCCGTTACTCCCGGGCCCTATTGTGTCACCCTTTACCTCCCTGCGTGGAGTGGGCAATTATATTCGTTGCTGTAAATTAATTACTTGTTATTCCGGGAGTACCGATTCGGCCGGGGTCGTCTTCCCCACGCCGAGAGCGTGGAGGTATCGTGTTCGCTCCCTTGACTCGACATTTTGCTTTATTCGTATATGCTTTATATGCCGCTGCTAGAGAGCATGATAGGATCGTAGCCCTCTTTACTTTTATATCATCGCTGCTGCTGCGAGAGAGAGAGATACCGTCCCGTGACCCGATCTGGGTACGAAATTGTGAGTTAACCACCCTAGCTCTTGCCAGTTTCTCAACTGCGCACGCCCGACGCTTCCCTCGATAAGGGACGATCGCGAGCTTGCTTAGAGTCAGAGGATCGTATATCCATTTGGAGTCGAGTCCGTGGTCCGTCCCGCATCAATTTGATATCAGAGCGCCAGTTTGAGTCTAGGGTAGTATTTGGTCAAAAACAAAAAAAGTGTCATTTACATCTAGTCATCGTCTAAGTTGGCCTAAGGTTGCATCCGCATACCATTGTTCGGCATACAAAAAGGTGTTGTCCGAACGTTAGGCTATGCCTATCGGGAAAGCCGCACACTTGCGTGAGTGATCTTCGGATCGATTAACTCTGCCACGTACCAAATCTTGGTTTTGTCTAGGTTGGTAGTCGAGTCGGCATTCCAACTTACATTATCATTTAGGGTCATGTTTAGTCCATTGTCTAGTTGGTTTGTCTTGTCTCCACGTGTTTGCGTGTCCATTCACTAGTGTCCCCGTGTCCCATGGACGACCAAGGGGCCGCATCTTCTGCATGGTGGCGATACTATCTAAAATGGAAGGACCACCCAAACCACCCCAAAAGGCCCGAAGCCCAGGACTTCTATGGCTCCGAAAACCCGAATGACTACTTAGAGTGGGAAGCCGTTATGGACGACTACTTTGAGTGTTACCTTATGTCCGGTCCCGCGCAAGTCGACTTAGCCAAAAGGTGACTTTTCTATGAAGCCGCCGAAACATGGAGGGACATCAAGTACTTCCGGGAAGATAGGAGGCTAAGGCCCATCGAGTCATGGTGGGATATGAAGAGAGCGCTTAATAGGGTCTACCTTCCCCGTCCACCTACCTCCAACTACGGGGGGTCATACCACTAGCCATCCCCACCAACTCACCCGCAATCAAGTGGGCCACACCTCCAACCAACCCCGCCCCTTCACCCCCATCCAAGCCCTCCAAAGCAACCCCAATCAAGTGGTCCGCCCAGTCACCTCCAACCAACCTCCCCTTGGCATCTCTGTCCAATCCCACCCCGTCGCCTCCAACCAAGTGGAAGCCCCGCTTCTAGTCGAGTCTAGGTCCACACCCGAGCCGAGAGCCGAGGAGCAAGTCCACTCCGAGGTCCCCACTCCAACCCGCTCCTTTGAGGAAATCGAGAAAATGTTTTGGGTTTGGTTGGAAAAGACACGTGCTTCTTCATCACCTGTGAGTGCTCCATTACCACCCTCTACTTCCGAACTTTATTTGGAACCATCTTATTTGGAGCCACCAAAGCCCGAGCCACCTGTGTTTCTAACGGGTACGCTATACATTGCCGAGCCGCTTCTTAGTTGGCTCAAGGATGGCTTGGTCCCACCTCCTTACCCATCTATGGACCCTACCCTACCTTTGGTGCACGTCAACTCCTACCATACTACATTTCGATCTAGTCACCATGTTGACACATTGGGTGACCTTATTCTTGGTTTAGGTTGGCAATGGAAGTTGACGCATTTATTGGCTCGAGGCTTCGACCAACCCACTAGTCGCAGCTTCACCCATCCGGTCTTAGGGTCCATTACCTCCGTGTGCACTGTGGGTTGTGTCACCACGGAGATTCTTCTATTCCTCCCGATGCCGGCCGAGTCCAACTTCGTTCCCTTTTTCCCAAGGGAGGAATCCTATTTTCTAGACATGACCGTCGTCCCACCGATCACTATGTATGACGGTGATTATGAATTCTTAACTTGGGACCGAGTCATGGGGGAACCCACTTCATGGGGTCATACCTTCTTCGACTCTTTTGACCCCTTCACTAGTGAACCTCCTGAGCTTTCATACTCACTCCACTTCTTCTGCGGAGTTCACTATCCCACCTTTTCCACTCGGGCCAAGCAACATCTACATAGCCATAAGTCCGAACCATCATTTGGGGATGATGAAGACTTTGGTTTCCCCGGCCCACCTAAGCCCATCATTGATACACACACACCCGGCTCTTCCACACCCGGCTCTCCTAGCCCTCTCAAGTCTCCCAAATCCAAAGGGCCGTCCATGCATGACTGGGTCATACTTGGACGTTTAGGTGTTCCCTATGCCACCCATCTCCGGTTACATAACATGCATGCATGGCACACGTTCGGGTGTCCTGGTCCGCCGTCACCCATGTACGGGTCGGACTAACAATAGGTTTGTCTAGAGTCATGCATGAGTCAGTTTTTTTGTTTGTATGATTTGTGGTTTGTTAGGAGTCTGCATGTGTCTTGTGCGAGCTCGTTGATGTCAGTCCCTTAAGAGGCGAGTGGACTCGCTCGATGAGTATGGGATCAGTTCTACATCTATGCCCCGGATCTAGTCACCTACAGGGACCCAGCGGTGATTCCTAATGAGTCTTCGAGCCGCCTCCTTCCCCTTGAGAGTGACCCCACCCCGGAGTGTTCCATCACTAGCCTCTTCCCATAGCAGCATGCACATATCGAGTATATACGGAATGAGCAGGTGACGATCACTTGGAGTGGAGCATACCCGCGCTACTTGGTACGGTGACGGATCCGCCGGAGCCACTCGAGCAGTCACCCCCTTTACTCGACGGGGTCGAGTTCTTCCCACCCGGGGAGAATTGATGGAGACATCAAAGTAAGACCGCTCATATTTTATTTGCATTTATGTCCTTTTATATTTGTATGTATACCCTTGTGTTATATGGGTACGCAATTGTAAGTCTTAGTCGGTTTATGTGTAAAATGCCAGTAGGACCTGCTAGGGGGGCCCCACTCCTTCCCCATTGGTCCACCTCATCCATGTGGGGCTGGTCAAAAGCCAAGGTGGCAACTAGAAGGTTTGACAAGTCAATTTGACACATGGGGAGACAAGTGCTGTAAAATGTCAAAGTTGGCCACCTACCTTACCTACCAAGTCAAGGGCCCCCCCCCCCATTTTGTCCCATTTTAATTTTTGTAAAAATAGGCTATTAGAACTAATTAGTTCTATACCTTGTATACCCCTCCCAACCCCAGATCTGAGGGCATTAGTGGTCATTTTCCATTTATTATATAAGGCATGTATTTCCATTTATCATGAATTAATGAGAAGAAAAAAAAGTTGATTGCTTGAAGCCAAGGAAGCTTATGCACCCCCCTCTCTCTCTTCTGGTTTTCCTTCTCCATCCTCTGCATTTCAGGGTTGTGAACCTTTCTATCTTAGCCCCTCTACATCTGAGTTCATTCTGTGCCGCCGCCGTTCATGCCGCCATTGAGCTACCGCGAGCGATCTATCAAAGTGCTGTCCAGGTTCTATTTTTCTAGATAGAGGTCCACTTCGTGAATTTTAGCTCCCAACGCCGACATCATCTGGAGCTGATAATTACAGGGTTGGTTCCTCTCTTGATTCCCAACCTCCAGCAAATAAATCAGGTCATTCAGAGTTCGTTTTATATTTTCCTATTTTCGTGTCTTGCTATCTTCCTGATCTGTCCCTTTTCAGATCTGGGTAGCAAAAGCCAAGTTCTTCCCCCTTTAGACCCCCTTTTTGATTTTTTTTAGAATCCCCAAATTTATTGCAGGTTCTTTCCACCATCTCCACCCTCCAAAAATTTTCGTCAAATTTCTAAAGCCCTCTACCTATTTTTAGAAATTGTGTCTTTTCCACAAGTTCCATTCTATCTCTGCTGTCCTGATCCGACACAGGGTCAGTATAAAACCCCCAAAAAATCTACACTTCCACCAAATCTTGCATAAGATATATCCCCATTTTCTTCGCTTTGGTCTCCATAACTTTCATGAAGAACGCAACTTCTGAATCGAAGTTCTACATCGCGGTCAATGTCAACTCTCAGGAAAACTTAGTTCTGCCCTGAGTTTTCAGATCCCTGTGATCCAGCAACTTGAAAATTCGATAAAGGCTATCAACGGGAAATTCAAATTTCTTTCTCCAGCCATAGATCGAAGGATTTCAAGTCAGCTTTCCATCGGTACCTTTTTGTGCGTCGATCCGACATCGGGAGTGACCACAGCAGCAGATCTCGCCGGGTCGCGCGCTGTAAAATAGAACTACAGATCCGTGGCCAGCAACTCCGGCGAGTGGAGATCGGAGCCGCCCGGCCTCCGGCCGACGAACCAGCACACCGCCGTCCCAGGGACCGCCCCTCCAGGCGTCCCCACCACAGTGGTGCCACCCCGGTCCCACACGGCCCCACTGACCAGCACGTGGGTCCCACGGTCGCGAGTACGAGTGCCGCCGAAGCTACACAAGAAGCTGCCCGTCAACCCGAACCCGTTACTCCCGGGCCCCATTGTGTCGCCCTTTACCTCCCTGCATGGAGTGGGCAGTCATATTCATTGCGGTAAATTAATTACTTGTTATTCCGGGAGTATCGATTCGGCCGGGGTCATCTTCCCCACGCCGAGAGCGTGGAGGTATCGTGTTCGCTCCCTTGACTCGGCATTTTACTTTATTCGTATATGCTTTATATGCCGCTGCTAGAGAGCATGCTAGGATCGTAGCCCTCTTTACTTTTATATCATCGCTGCTGTGAGAGAGAGAGAGAGAGAGAGAGATACCGTCCCGTGACCCGATTCGGGCACGAAATTATGAGTTGACCACCCTAGCTCTTGCCGGTTTCTCAACTGCGCACGTCCGACGCTTCCCTCGATAAGGGACGATCGTGAGCTTGCTTAGAGTCCGAGGATCGCATATCCATTTGGAGTCGAGTCCATGATCCTACTTGCATCAATTTGGTATCAGAGCACCAGTTTAAGTCAAGGGTAGTATTTGGTCAAAAACAAAAAAAGTGTCATTTACGTCTAGTCTCGGTCTAAGGTTACATCCGCATACCATTGTTTGGTATATAAAAAGGTGTTGTCCGAACGTTAGGCTATGCCTATCGGGAAGGCCGCACACTTGCGCGAGTGATCTTCGGATCGATTAACTCCGCCACGTACCGAATCTTAGTTTTGTCTAGGTTGGTAGTTGAGTCAGCATTCCAACTTGCATTGTCGTTTAGGGTCATGTTTAGTCCATTGTTTAGTTGGTTTGTCTTGTCTCCACGTGTTTGCGTGTCCATTCACTAGTGTCCCCGTGTCGCATGGACGACCAAGGGGCCGCATCTTCTGCATGGTGGCGATACTATCTAAAATGGAAGGACCACCCGAACCACCCCAAAAGGCCCGAAGCCCGGGACTTCTATGGCTTCAAAAACCCGAATGACTACTTAGAGTGGGAAGCCATTATAGACGACTACTTTGATTGTTACCTTATGTCCGGTCCCGCGCAAGTCGACTTAGCCAAAAGGTGACTTTTCTATGAAGCCGTCGAAACATGGAGGAACATCAAGTACTTCCGGGAAGATAGGAGGCTAAGGCCCATCGAGTCATGGTGGGATATGAAGAGAGCGCTTAGGAGGGTCTACCTTCCCTGTCCACCTACCTCCAACTACGGGGGTCATACCACTAGCCATCCCCACCAACTCACCCGCAATCAAGTGGGCCACACCTCCAACCAACCCTGCCCCTTCACCCCCATTCAAGCCCTCCAAAGCAACCCCAATCAAGGGGTCCGCCCAGTCACCTCCAACCAACCTCCCATTGGCATCTCCGTCCAATCCCACCCCGTCGCCTCCAACCAAGTGGAAGCCCCGCTCTAGTCGAGTCTAGGTCCACACCCGAGCCGAGAGCCGAGGAGCAAGTCCACTCCGAGGTTCCCACTCCAACCCGCTCCTTTGAGGAAATTGAGAAAATGTTTTGGGATTGGTTGGAAAATACACGCGCTTCTTCACCACCCGTGAGTGCTCCATTACCACCCTCTACTTTCGAACTTTATTCGAAACCATCTTATTTGGAGCCACCAAAGCCCGAGCCACCCATGTTTCTAACGGGTACGTTATACATAGCCGAGCCGCTTCTTAGTTGGCTCAAGGATGGCTTGGTCCCACCTCCTTACCCATCTATGGACCCTACCCAACCTTTGGTGCCCGTCAACTCCTACCATACTACATTCCGATCTAGTCACCATGTTGACACATTGGGTGACCTTATTCTTGGTTTAGGTTGGCAATGGAAGTTGACGCATTTATTGGCCCGAGGCTTCGACCAACCCACTAGTCGCTGCTTAACCCATCCGACCTTAGGCTCCATTACCTCCGTGTGCACTGTGGGTTGTGTCACAACGGAGATTCTTCTATTCCTCCCGATGCCGGCCGAGTCCGACTTCATTCCCTTTTGCCCAAGGGAGGAATCCTATTTTCTAGACATGACCGTCGTCCCACCGATCACTATGTATGACGGTGATTATGAATTCTTAACTTGGGACCGAGTCATGAGGGAACCCACTTCATGGGGTCATACCTTCTTCGACCCTTTTGACCCCTTCACTAGTGAACCTCCCGAGCTTTCATACTCACTCCACTTCTTCCGCGGAGTTCACTATCCCACCTTTTCCACTCGGGCCAAGCAACCTCTACATAGCCATAAGTCTGAACCATCATTTGGGGATAATGAAGACTTTGGTTTCCCCGGCCCACCTAAGCCCATCCTCGATACACCCACACCCGGCTCTTCCACACCCGGCACTCCTAGCCCTCTCAAGTCTCCCAAATCCAAAGGGCCGTCCATGCATGACTGGGTCATACTTGGACGTTTAGGTGTTCCCTATGCCACCCATCTCCGGTTACATAACATGCATGCATGGCACACGTTCGGGTGTCCTAGTCCGCCGTCACCCATGTACGGGTCGGACTAACAATATATTTATCTAGAGTCATGCATGAGTCTATTTTTTTGTTTGTGTGGTTTGTGGTTTGTTAGGAGTCTGCATGTGTCTTGTGCGAGCTCATTGATGTCAGTCCCTTAAGAGGTGAGTGGACTCGCTCGATGAGTATGGGATCAGTTCTACATCTATGCCCCGGATCTAGTCACCTACAGGGACCCAGCGGTGATTCCTAATGAGTCTTCGAGCCGCCTCCTTCCCCTTGAGAGTGACCCCACCCCAGAGTGTTCCACCACTAGCCTCTTCCCATAGCAGCATGTGCATATCGAGTATATACGGAATGAGCAGGTGACGATCACTTGGAGTGGAGCGTACCCGCGCTACTTGGTACGGTGACGGATCCACCGGAGCCACTCGAGTAGTCACCCCCCTTTACTCGACGGGGTCGAGTTCTTCCCACCCGGGGAGAATTGATGGAGACATCGAAGTAAGACCGCTCATATTTTGTTTACATTTATGTCCTTTTATTTTTGTATGTATACCCTTGTGTTATATGGGTACGTAATTGTAAGTCTTAGTGGGTTTATGTGCAAAATGCCAGTATGACCTGCTAGGGGGCCCCCACTCCTTCCCCATTGGTCCACCTCATCCATGTGGGGCTGGTCAAAAGCCAAGGTGACATCTAGAAAGTTTGACAAGTCAATTTGACACATGGGGAGACAAGTGGTGTAAAATGTCAAAGTTGGCCACCTACCTTACCTACCAAGTCAAGGCCCCCCCCCAATTTGTCCCATTTTAATTTTTGTAAAAAAAAGATATTAGAACTAATTAGTTCTGTACCTTGTATACCCCTCCCAACCCTAGATCTGAGGGCATTAGTGGTCATTTTCCATTTATTATATAAGGCATGTATTTCCATTTTTCCTGAATTAATGAGAAGAAAAAAAAGTTGATTGCTTGGAGCCAAGGAAGCTTGCGCACCCCCCTCTCTCTCCTCTGGTTTTCTTTCTCCATCCTCTGCATTTCAGGGTTGTGAACCCTTCTATCTTAGCCCCTCCACATCTAAGTTCATTCTGTGCCGCCGCCGCCGTTCGTGCCGCCATCGAGCCACCGCGAGCGATCTATCGAAGTGCTGTCCAGGTTCTATTTTTATGGATAGAGGTCCACTCTGTGACTTTTAGCACCCAACTCCGACATCATCTGGAGCTGAGATTTTCAGGGTTGGTTCCTCTCTTGATTCCCAACCTCTAGTAAATAAATCACGTCATTCAGAGTTCATTTTATATTTGTCCATTTTCATGTCTTTCTATCTTCCTGATCTGTCCCTTTTCAGATCTGTATAGCAGAAGCCTAGTTCTCCCCCCTTTCGACCCCCTTTTTGATTTTTTTTGGAATCCCCAAATTTATTGAGGTTTCGTCCACCATCCCCCCTCTCCACAAATTTTCGTTGAATTTCTAAAGCCCTCTACCTAGTTTTAGAAATTGTGTCTTTTCCCCAAATTCCATTCTGTCTCTGCTGTCCAGATCCGATCCAGGGTCAGTATAAAACCCCCAAAAAATCGACACTTCCACCAAATCTTGCATCATATATATACCCGTTTTCCTCGCTTTGGCCTCCACAACTTTCATGAAGGACACATCTTCTGAATCGAAGGTCTACATCATGGTCAATGCCAACTCTTAGGAACACTTGGTTCTACCCTGAGTTTTCTGATCTTGTGAGCCAGCAGCTTGAAAATTTGATAAAGGCTATCAATGAGAAATTAAAATTTCTTTCTCCGGCCATGGATCGAAGTATTTCAAGTCAGCTTTCCATCGATACCTCTTGTGCATCAATCCGACATCGGGAGTGACCATAGCAGCAGATCTTGCCGGGTCCCGCGCAGCAAAACAGAACTGCAGATCCGTGGCCAACAACTCCGGCGAGTGGAGATCGGAGCAGCCCGGCCTCCGGCCGGCAAACCAGCACACCGCCGCCTCAGGGAGCGCCCCTCCAGGCGTCCTCACCACAGTGGTGCCACCCCGGTCCCACACGGCCCCATTGACCAGCACGTGGGTTCCACGGTCGCGAGTACGAGTGCCGCCGAAGCTACACAAGAAGCTGCCTGTCAACCCGAACCCGTTACTCCCGGGCCCCATTGTGTCACCCTTTACCTCCCTGCGTGGAGTGGGCAGTCATATTCATTACTGTAAATTAATTACTTGTTATTCCGGGAGTACCGATTCGGCTGGGGTCATCTTCCCCACGCCGAGAGCGTGGAGATATCGTGTTCGCTCCCTTGACTCGGCATTTTACTTTATTCGTATATGCTTTATATGCCGCTGCTAGAGAGCATGCTAGGATCGTAGCCCTCGTTACTTTTATATCATCGCTGCTGCGAGAGAGAGAGAGATACCGTCACGTGACCCGATCCGGGCACGAAATTATGAGTTGACCACCCTAGCTCTTGCCGGTTTCTCAACAGTGCACGTCCGACGCTTCCCTCGATAAGGGACGATCGCGAGCTTGCTTAGAGTCCGAGGATCACATATTCATTTGGAGTCGAGTCCGTGGTCCATCCTGCATCAAACCCTAGACCTCAGCATCGGAAAACACGCAGAACTACGCGTAAAACCATGTCTCGCAGATGGGAAACGAAAACTCGAGTCACGAGAACTCACGTCACGTGATGGGAGCACTGCCCACTAGAAGCAAGGCCGGATGCATCCACTGACGGCTTAGTCCGCGCCTCAGGTGTCTCCCTACTCACCTCAGGTGGACACTCAGACACCGCACCAGTAACCACAGAATAAGGACTAGCTAGGGTCACACTCGTCAAAGCAGGCCTGACGGCCCCAACCACGTGTGCACACAGCGACCATGCACCCTAGGTCAGATCCTCTAGTCAGTTCTTCCCCATAGCCCAGACTCAGGCTGTACGGAGGGGCCCTACGGTAACCAGCCTAAAAGCCATCTCTCTCGGGTAAGCCGCTCCACCACTCCTAGTTGGGTCAGCACACACGTGCCGTAAGAAGGTTACGACTAGTGGGAGGTCACTAAACGTGAACATGGAAAGTCATGCACGCACACATTGCGAGTAACACGGAGTAACAGGTGGCTCAGGGCCACCAAATCAGGATAGTCATCTAGACCTAGCAACCAAACTGTCCCTGAGTCACAAGACTAGGTCAAGACCGTCGTACAGGGATAGCTCCATGCCGTCAATCTGCCCTAACCCTAAGGTCATAAACCTCGATACGATAACTCACGAGGCGATTCACAATCGCCAAGACCATTCCTTCATAAAGGGAACTCAAGAGACCTCCAGCCCCAGGCTAGGTGACTAGACTCACAGTCCAAGGCCATATGCCTAGCCCACACGGACATCGCTTCTCGGGACAACCAACGACGTATGGAAATAGCCCTCTGTACTCACGCCGACCCGCGGTGACTCGATTAAGCGTAATACGGAAGCCCGGAACACGAGAGGGTCACCCGGACCCTTAAAACCCACATGCACACTAATCGAGAAGAAACGGTACCTCCGGACACCCAAAACCACGGTCACGGTCCCCACGGGATGTTCGAGACACTCACAGGGCTAAAGGTCGACCACTGGGTCACAACCGGGTCGACCGAGAGCCAAAATAGTGTGAACGGAACATAGTTAGCACAGAAATCGAGTGACGGTCCTCCCTTGACCGTCACCTCAAGTGACGGCCCACTCTAGACTGCAACCTCCAAGTGACAGTCTCCACGGGACTGCTACTCGCCAGGGATACCTGGAATAAGGCGGCCATCCTCAGGCCGCAACCAGAATAATGCGGCCACTCTCGGACCGCAACCTGAAGAATGCGGCCATGGGGCAACCGCATCCTCAGGGGTTCGGTGAAAAGCGCCCACCAAGTGGCGATCCTGTCCTGACCGCTATCAACAAGTAGCGTTCAATCGGGAGGTCGCTACCTAGAATCGATCCAATAGACCGTTTTCTCTGGTAGCGGTTTCTGGTAGGACCGCTACCTACTCCCGAGCCCGAAAATGGCAAACACCGTGGAGAACTCCATTCCACTCCCCATTCACGCCCATGTGAAGGGAAAAATAAGGGGAAATCATTCCCCAACCTCTCTAGCACCAAGAGGACCCATTTAAACCCCAAAAACGCAATCAAAACACGAAATCCGGCTCACACACCAAAATCACATATTATGACCCCGGTGGGAAAATAAACCCTATCGGCTCGCCTTGGGCTACCAAACTCTCAAGAAATGAATTACAGGGGTTAAGGATCATCCCCCTACCTCCACCGAAGATTACTTGCACCAAGGACGTCGATCCACCATGAAAACGCAGTTTAAACCGCCGCCAGCTCAAGATCTCACGAACCGTCTCCACCATCACGATCCTCGTCCCATCCGCGCCGCTCCTCGCCCCACGAGCCTCGCCGCCTCGTCCTCACCGCCTCGTCCTCGCCACCTCCGTCGGCCCCCCGGAGTGAGTGGGGGAGAGGAGAGAACGTGAGAGAAGAGAGAGGGAGAGGGAGAGAAAATGAGAGACGTGGAGAGAGAAAAAGGGGGGGTTTATATATAGGAAAATATGGAAAATCTAAAAAATACATAAAATAGGGAAAAATCATCTCCCTGATCCTCGAGAAATTCACAACGCGCTAGTAACGTTCTAGAGTCCGACAACGCATCGGTTCACCCTGTACGGGGTTCCAAAGGCTCGACAGGAAAAAACGCGCGTAAACCGTAAAACTCAATACGGGACCCATAAAAGCGATCCGAAACCCGCGGATCCTGATCCGAAGAATATCCAAAAAATTCAAGACATTACAAAAATATTCTCCTACTGCTCCATAAATCTCTGGAGAGAGAAGCCAAGAGAGAAGCCAACACCACTCCAATAGAGCCACCTATGCCCCATGGTCGCCCTTCTACGCCTCCAAAAGGCCACCTATCTCACCTTGAGCCATCTCCACCTCTTGAGAACCTAACTCTCGCCTTTCTCTCAGTTTGTTGACTTAAGCATCAGATGGTTATCTTGGGAAACTCCCATCCCAGTGAAGAACTTTGTGCAAAATGAACATCGAATGAATCTAGACAAGGTACACTCAAGGGGATTCCTGCCTTCGACGGCCTAGCTAAGAAGCCTGAAAAAGCACACTCACACCAGGTACCCAGCATGGGGAGATAAACCAATCTCTCAACGTCTAGTGGATCCAGGCTCTTCAAGGTGGAAGGCGGCCACAAAATAGATTGAGAGACAAAATGAAAGACTCTATAAGCCTCGTCGTGGATCGCATTAGCTGATCGCACTCGCTGTATACAACCAGTGTGATAGTCTGAGTCATCTTCAAGGAGGCACCACCCCCGTGTGTGAATCTAAGTCGCTGGTGTGAAGGGACACCATCAAGGTGGTAATGACCGACTCAGAATGAGTCTTCCAGGCTCACCCAAGAAGGCTACAGAGCCCAAGAGGAGGGCATCGATTGGAAGATCCAAACTAAGTGGAGCTCGGTCGAGAACTACGCACATCGACACCTATTACTTCTTGGAGCTCAGTCCTATGTAGACAATGGCGACTCTTGTGTCCCAGAGCTACCTTAAAGCTCCTGTTGTTGTTCGGAGACTCGACCACAAGGTCTAGCCTACCCACAAGAGCCCATGCTCCTCTTTCTCAGGCTCTGCATCGAACCCTTGCCCCTCTTTCTCGGGCTCTGTATTTCTTTCGGTTAGAAAAACTCTACAGGGTGTTTAGGCGGCCCTCTGAGAAGCACTAAGAAGAACAATTAACTCGGTGTTCTTCTTTTCTTGAACACTAAGAGAACAATGAGGGGAGAGAGAGAGAGAGAGAGAGAGAGTTGTACACACACAATGGTGTTATCAGCTTCGTAGTTTGTAGCACTGCCTTGCATGACTTTTTATAGGCACTTGGGAGGCCATCCGTTGCTGCATTCACACATGTGAACGGACACATGTTGTAACGACTCATAATCATCTCTCAGAGATCACACCTCGGAAACCACGATTCCATCCCGAGGACACAACTTCCAATAAGGGAACAGGATACTCATGCGGTAAACTTACCGTCATATTTTCCTAACTCTCTATCCTGCCAGTGTCATAAACCACAATACCTCAAGCAATGGCACGGTAATCAACATGGCTCACACAGCCCGAGACAACTTCACACCGAGGAACTAATCCTCCAATGCTCTTCAAAAATCCTCGGGAATCCACCCATAGCAACCAATGCCACGATTCTGGACCTGTGAGTTATGGGCCCACCAGGCTTCCGCTACGCGCTCTGATAGCATCTGTAATGACCCAAGATCCGGATACCGAGAAATACCCAATACCTTTTGAATCTAGCCCGCCACCCACGAGCCAGAGAGCTTGGAAGGGTTAGAAAGGAGTGTGGAGATACATGGAAATATGAAATAATGCAGGCATAATTATATAATTAATAGATAAAATGACAGAAATGAAATTATATTTTTAATTAATTAATCTAACTACAGAGTTTAGTCCAAATAAAGTACATTCTACAGGAAAGGAAACGTACTCAACGTTGAGTGAATACTCGGCCCGGCGAGTTGGCAACTATGAACCTCCGCGCTGCACCCCCGAACCTCAAGGAAGAATCGCTACACCTGAAAAGTAGGGGGTGAGCCTCATTTCATTGGCTCAATAGGGGTCCCGCGGAACCCTACCACAAAACGGCAGTAAAAGAAACAGTGCTAAAAGGAAGAACAACAGCAATAGCAGGAGTAGCATTGGTAACGGCGGAATGAACAGCCGTAACACGGTAGCCAATGAAACAACAGCTCTATAACCTACTCCTACGGCACTGAAAGCACGCCTTGATCTCATAGTCGGGGGACTACCGAACAAATGAAAAACCCTGGCTAAGACGCCAGAAGAAATGCCACGACAGCTCTGTCGTGAAGCCCCGCCTTCACAGGCGACGACCAACCCAAGACCACACGGTCCGGGGAAACCGTCACGACCTCGCAGTCGTGAACCCTACACTGTCTAGGGAGAAACCTCTATAACTCTTACTGGAAACCCTAGACCACTACGTCGGGAAAGCACGGGGAAGCTACCCAAAAAATCACGTCTTACAAACGGAAAACTGAAACTCGAGTCACGAGAATCTCACGTCACGTGACGGGAGTACATGCCCACCAGAAGTAAGACCGGATGTGTCAACTGACGTCTTAATCTGCGCCTCAGTTGTCTCCCTCGCCCTAGGCGAAATTGAGATACCGTACAAGTAACAACATGACAAGGGTCCAGTCGGGGTCGTGCTCGTCAGCACGCATCCGAAGTCCCCGACCACGTGTGCACACACTGACTGACTGCACTATGCCAAGCCCTCTAGTTGGTTTTCCTCCAGGTCTAGAGGTGTCGTATTATCTCGATTAGCGTGCCCGTGGGCTTTGAGGGTCCGGGTGACCCCGTGTGTTCCAGGATTTCTTATAAAACTAAAAAATCAGATAGAGGGCCTAACATAGCGTAGTCAGTCAGTGTGTGCACACGTGGTCGGAGACTTCAGACACGTGCTGACGAGCACGACCGCAACTGGACCCTTGTCCTGTGGTTACTTGTACGGTGTCTCAGTTTCGTTAGGGGCGAGGGAGACACTTAAGGCACAGACTAAGACGTCAGTGGATGCATCCGGCCTTGCTTCTGGTAGGTAGGTACTCCCATCACGTGACGTGAGATTCTCGTGCCTCGAGTTTCAGTTTCCCGTCTGTAGGACGTGATTTTTCGGGTAACTTCCCCGTGCTTTCCTGACATAGTGGTCTAGAGTTTCCGATAAGAGTTACCGAGGTTTCTCCCTAGACGGTGTAGGGTTCACGACTACGAGGTCGTGACGGTTTCCCCAGACCGTGTGGTCTTGGGTTGGTTGTCGCCTGTGAAGGCGGGGCTTCACGATAGAGCTGTCGTGGCATTTCTTCTGGCAGCTTAGCCAGGGTTTTTCGTTTGTTCGGTAGTCCCCTGACTATGAGATCGGGGCGTGCTTTCAGTGCCGTAGGAGTAGGTTATAGAACCGTGGTTTCATCGGCTACCGTGTTATGGCTGTTCCTTCCGCCGTTACCGTTGCTACTCCCGCTGTTGCTATTGTTCTTCCTTTTAGCACTGTTTCTTTTACCGTCGTTTTGTGGTAAGATTCCGCGGGACCCCTACTGAGCAATGAGATGAGGCTCACCCCCTGTTTTTCAGGTGTAGCAGTTCTTCCTCGAGATTCGGGGGTGCACCGCAGAAGTTCGTAGTTGCCAACTAGCCGGGCCGAGTGTTCACTCGGCGTTGAATACGTTTCCTTTCCTGTAGACTGTACTTTATTTGGACTGGACTCTGTAGTTAGATTAATTAATTGAAAATATAATTTCATTTCTGTCATTTTAATTGTTAATTATATAATTATGCTACATTATTTCATATTTTGATGTACCTCCACACTCCTTTCTAACCCTCCCGAGCTCTCCGACTAGTGGATAGCGGGCCATCATTCAACTGGTATCAAGTATTTTCCGATATCCGGATCTTAAGTTATTACACATGTTTCCATTCACGAATGCATGCGTCCGTTTACATGCACTTGCCCATCGTGAGCAGCCGGTAGACACCTCCTCTGTAACTATCCCTTTCTATATTTGACAATATATTATCAGTTTTCCTTATGCACTAAAAATAAATTAGTGTATCACGTGCAACAATAATGATATTATATATGATATTTGATAATTAAGAATGATAATTTAAATATTTTATAAGTAAAAGATATACATAAAAGTAACAAAAAAACCTAATTCTGTTGACGTTGTTCATTTTACTTTCTTCCTAAAGCTTCAACTCTTCCGCCAAATATACTCAGTAGATTTTACTAAGTAAATGATACAAAGAAAACAACTGCCTTCTCAAAAAAAAATTAGAGATTTTTGTAAATAAATTATTATTAAAATTAAACTTACAAAAAATTATTTCTAAAAATAGTGCCTAAATACACTAGTAGACATCTCAATACGTTAATTTAAATAGTGTTTAAAAATCATTTAAACATTATTTTTTCAAAATTTTAACAAAAAAGTGATATAATTATAAATAAATATGACATGCATACATAATAAAAATTAAATAAGTGATATACATGTTAATATATTTTCAATAATATAATTTTCTAATTTATATCAAATAATAATTTATTTATCAAAATCTCAAAATTATATTTGATACAGCTGGTCCGCAAAGCTACAATGAGTGAAAGCGTTGGCATAAGGGTAAATATAGAGTGGGGTGAGGAGCGGGGAGAGAGTAGGGTAAGGGCCTGTTTGATAAGTTGGCAGGGCACGCAGCCGGTTGGTATCCAACTTGGATCCCGTATTCGACCTCTCAGGTTGAATATGAAATCCCGGAATGGGCACTAAAATGAGAAATAAATCGCTTGTCCGCCGTCATTACTCGGATGACTATCAAAGCTTGAAGAAATGTCACCAGTGAATAGTCACGCGTGACCGGCGGATAATAAATGTATAGCAGTGAGCTCTTAACTCACCCACGAGTTGGATGAACAGTGAATTCTGACAGTTGGTGTGCAGAAGCCAACTATTCGACAACCCCTGTCACGCCCCGAACAAGGCGGAAATATCGGGACGTACAGTTAGGGACACGCTGGCAAGAGAGGGAACTAAATCTAAAATGATACACAAGTACTACAAGATGGAAATACTAAATGATCATTAACAAACCACAACTGAAACAATAACCTCAAGTTCAACTTAATACAACTAGAATAATCAACCACTAAAACTCAATAACATGACTGAGACTAAAAGCTCTCCAAAACACAACTAAAGAAAGATAACACACTACTAACACACTAGAACTGATACACTCAAGACATCACTCCTGTCCTTCCCCATCGGTAAGCGGATCACCTGAAAAACCTGGAAAGGGGGGAAAACACAACTATGAGCTGACGCTCAGTAGGAAATAACAGACAGGTATAAGTGATTAACAGTTTAATTACATTTTAAACTGTCATGCTACAAATGATAAAAACAATAAAAAGATAACGGTGATATCACGAAACAGAATTCAAAGATCTTGCAAGGTCAAGAAATATAATGAATAGAATAGTAGGACAAGAATTTACTACAGGAGATAACGATAAAAAGTTGGCCATATCAAGATAATTTAAGTCATGTCAAGCACGTATGTAATTTCATTTCCACGTCCAAGTAATAAGCAAGTACAGTAACCACAAGTAGAGTATAGAACAGTGAAGAGTGGAAAGTGAAAAGTAGTAGAAAGTAATGTAGAGAGTAGTGGAGAGAGTAGTGGACAGTCCTAGATTTAACACATGTCAAGTACTGGTGCCAAATGCCACACCTAGTCATTCACCTCCCCGGGGGTACACGTAGTGTTCGGGCGCTCTTCCCAGGACCAGACCGAGCCCTTAATTGTTTGCCAGGCATTGATTTCTTTGGATCAAAGATCCCACGAATCTAGACTTCCACAGTTTATGGCCAGAATTCCAAGGTTTAAACTAAGTAGCAATAACAACTTCAAGTAGGAAAGAGATTCATTTCCAGAATTTCAAGGTAAGTATAATCATCAAGGAGATCGAAACCAAGTCACAACAAGAGTTAATCGTGCTGCGCTACTGTAAAACAGCAGCAATCAAACAAGCTAGTCAACATATTAATCCTAATCACCAAGTTAAGATATCATGATTAACCATTATCATTTGCATTAAGACAATTGCCAAGAAGCTGATTCAAGATGATAAGGCAAAGAACAACTCCCACAGGAGTGAAATAGAATGCATTAACAGAGATTTAGTTACACCATTAACCACTAATTATGTGGGTTTCTATTTAATCTTGTATGCATTGAAAATGAAGATGATAAACGGTGTGTTTTTACACTAAGTTTGCATGTATGGACCTATGTTAATTGAAACTAAAAAGGGTACATGAATAGGTCATTAGTTCCTCAAAAATGTAGTTTTCAATGTGATTAGGTTGAATGGATTGATTCCCCGGTGATCCGGATTGATCCCCGGGTCAAAGAATCATTTAAAACGGGTTTACAAGGCATGGGTCGACCCTTGGAAAAATTCCAGGTATGGGTCGACCCATTGGGTCGACCCCTGGCTCCCAGGAGCCCTCCTGGCTGCATGGGTCGACCCCTGCAGGCTGTGGGTCGACCCATTGGGTCGACCCATGCAAGGCAGCAGTCTGCTGCTTGCAGGGTGAAATGGGTCGACCCGTGGGTCGACCCCTGGGTTTCCAGACCCAAAAGGCTTCAAAAAAAACATGAAAAACTCCAAGAATTGGGGTCTAAATGTATTGGGATCTTAACAATATACTCTAGAGTTATTAATATGCATCCTAGGGTCATGAAACATAATTTTAAATCACGAATTTCGATAGGAATCCAATGAAATACAACCTATTCTATGAAGAACACAAGAAAAGTCTAGCTTGCTAGCATGCTTCTAATAACACACGAAATACTCTAGGCATGATCTATAAAAATTGGGGATTTTGATGTCAAAAGAAAGCTAACATGCTATTGATTACATTCATGTATGTTAATTAGAAGTTGGGCTGTTATAACCTACCTCAAAATTGAAGAGGGAACTCGAAACCTAGAATAAAGAACAACTTGACAGCACCTCACTAAAACCTCGATATCTCCACGGATACCTAATGAAAATTGGGGATTTTGCCACCAATGGAAAGAGCTTGATGAGAGGTACAATTTACTATATTCATAAGCTGATTTTGGTTAAGGAAACCTACCTCAATCGAAGGAAGTAGAAAGGCCTAAGAAAAACCCACAAACTTGGACCCTCCTCCAATAATCACAAGAGATATCTTCAGATCTGAATTCTCTGTGAACACCACAGCTACCAAATGAAAGAAGACTCGTAGGGCTTCATTTTGATAGCTCATAGAGCTTCTGGAGCCTTCTGAATTGGGAGTATTCGCTGCTGCAAGCTACGTGTTTAGAAACGGCGCCGAAATCCTTGACTTGACCAAACTATGTCGGCATCACGTTTTGGGACTAAGTTTACCTCAAATTGATTGAGGGTAAATATTCCTTTATGTAATACCTTTCATTTGCCTCTGGAATCACCCCATTTGGTTGAGAAACAAGCTCGAATTTGATGTTCAAAGTTTGGGTGAATAGTAAATACGAATTTGGGTTAGGTGGGTTGTAAGTCAGGCTTAATCCACTGATTAGGCCTAGATAATGATTTAATTAGGCTTACTCCAAGAAGACAAAAGTGTTAGTCGAAGTATCTATTATTTAATTACTATTTTTATGAATTTTTATATGGTAGATAAAATTCCACTTCTACTATTCCGTAATTAATTAAATATTAAGTTCGGAAGACTTAGTTCGCTAATTCGGCTTAATAAACGATTTTATTAGGCTTAATTGTAGAAGACAAAGTTGATAAACAAAATTAATTCTACAAGATGTGATTTTTGGGGATTTTTAGAAAATAGAAGAAAAATGACTTATTCTATTAATTAATTAATTAATCTAATTAATTTGGATAATTCTCATTAATTCGAATAACTTCAAATAAATTCCAAATAATTACAAATAACTTTCTAAATAAATTTCTAAAGAATTTGGGGTCTTACACCCTCCCCTACTTAAAGGAATTTGGTCCTCCAAATTCATTGCACTAAAACTGAGAGTAGAAAAAGATCACTCACCTAGAATAGATCGGGATACCGCTTTCGCATAGTCTCTTCAGACTCCCATGTAGCTTCTTCGGTCCCACGCCGACTCCACTGAATCTTGACCATCGGTATCGAACGATTCCGGAGTTGCTGATGCTTCCGGTCCAGAATCTTGACAGGTCTTTCCTCATAGGTCAAATCTTCCTTCAGTTCAAAATCCACCTGCTGATGATATGAGTGGGATCGTACACATATTTCCGTAACATAGACACATGGAAAACGTTGTGTACGCCAGACAATTGAGGTGGTAAAGCCAGTCTGTATGCCACCTCTCCCACTCTATCTAGAATCTCGAATGGACCAATGTACCTCGGACTCAGCTTGCCATGAATGCCAAATCTTCGGATCCCTCTCGTCGGAGAGACCTTTAAGAACACATGCTCGCCAACCTGAAATTCCAATGCCCTTCTCCTGTTGTCGGCATAACTCTTCTGTCTTGACTGGGCTACCTGTAACCGGTCTCGGATAACACGGATGTTCTGTGATGATTCCGAAACAAGATCTGGTCCAAGCCACTGTTTCACACCTACCTCGTCCCAACACAACGGGGAACGACAACTTCTACCATATAGTGCTTCAAAAGGAGCCATCTGAATACTAGACTGATAGCTGTTATTGTAGGCGAATTCAATTAATGCCAAATGCTCACTCCAATTACCACCGAAATCAATCATGCAAGCTCGCAACATATCTTCCACTATCTGATTGGTTCTTTCAGTCTATCCATCTGTCTGTGGATGAAAAGCAGTACTGAAATTCAGACGAGTACCCAAAGACTCTTGCAGTCCCTTCCAGAAATGTGAAGTAAATCTGGGGTCTCGATCAGATACTATATTCACTGGGATACCATGCAATCTCACCACTTCCTTTATATACAAAGCAGCCAATACATCAATCGTCCACTTGGACTTAATTGGTAAGAAATGAGCCGACTTTGTCAAACGATCAACAATCACCCATATCGCATCAAATCCACCACGAGTCCTAGGTAGACCCATAATGAAATCCATGCCAATGCTTTCCCACTTCCATTGGGGTATGTCGAGTGGTTTCAATTTCCCTGCTGGTCTGAAATGTTCGGCCTTAACTTGCTGACATACCAAACATCTGCTCACAAAATCTGCAACTTCTCTTTTCATATTCGGCCACCAAAAGGACCTTTTCAAATCTCGGTACATCTTAGTGCCTCCAGGATGAATGGTATATCTGGATCTATGAGCTTCCTCAAGAATTTTGTTCTTTATTGTAGCCTCATCCGGAACACAAGTTCTGCCTTTAAATAATAATCTACCATCATCGGCCAACATGAAGTCAGGTCTGCTGCTCAAGCTTCCCTTGATCTCTACCAACTCGGGATCATTATCTTGCAAGGACTTGATCTCTATCAATAATTCAGGTTTAAGTTGAATCTGAGCAATCAAGATCCGATCATTGTCAATATTGAGATCCAGACTAGATAATTGTTCCAACAATCTCCATTCTTGTAACATGAGACTTGACAATCTAGCTACCGGCTTCCGGCTTAATGCATCTGCCACAACATTACCTTTGCCAGGATGATACTCAATCGAGAAGTCGAAGTCTTTCAAGTACTCCAACCATCTCCGCTGCCTCATGTTGAGTTCCTTCTGAGAAAATAAATACTTCAAACTCTTATGATCTGAAAACACTGTAAAGGTTTCTCCATATAAGTAATGCCTCCATATCTTCAAAGCAAACACGACTGCAGCAAGTTCCAAATCATGAACAGGATAATTATCTTCGTGCTTCCTCAACTGCCTAGAGGAATAGGCAATCACCTTCCCATGCTGCATGAGTACACAGCCTAAGCCAATACCTGAAGCATCAGTATAAACAACAAATCCTCCTTCACCAGAAGGTAAAGCCAAAACAGGTGCAGTAGTCAAACACTCCTTCAGAGTCTGAAAGCTTCGCTGACAATCATCTGACCAATCAAACTTATTTTCCTTGCGGGTTAATCTTGTAAGAGGTACCGTAATCTTAGAGAAGTCTTGAATAAATCTTCGATAATAACCTGCCAGGCCTAGAAAACTTCTAACTTCTGTCACACTGGTAGGCTGTTCCCAATTCTTCACTGCCTCAACCTTCGAAGGATCAACAGAAATACCGTTCTTCGTAATGATATGTCCTAGAAAGGACACCTCTTGCAGCCAGAACTCACACTTACTGAACTTAGCATATAGTTGATGATCTCTCAACAGTTGCAATGCCATTCTCAGATGCTCAGCATGCTCCTCCTCATTCTTAGAATAAATCAGGATGTCATCAATAAATACCACGACCCACTGATCAAGATAGGGCCGAAATGCATTGTTCATCAACTGCATGAAAGCTGCTGGAGCATTCGTCAGACCAAAAGGCATAACGATAAATTCAAAATGACCATACCTGCTGCGGAAAGCTGTTTTATAAATATCCTCTTCCTTAATCCGCAACTGGTGATATCCAGATCGAAGATCGATCTTAGAGAAATATTGAGCTCCCGCTATCTGGTCAAATAACTCGTCAATCCTCGGCAAGGGATATTTGTTCTTGACAGTCTGCTGGTTTATTTGCCGATAATCAATGCACAACCTCATCGAACCATCTTTCTTCCTGACGAATAATACAGGGGCTCCCCACGGAGAAGTACTAGGACGAATAAAACCCTTCTCGAGTAATTCCATCAGTTGCTGCTTCAGTTCCCTCAGTTCCGCAGGAGACATACGATAAGGAGCCTTAGAAATAGGAGCTGTGCCAGGAATAAGATCAATAGAAAAGATAACTTCCCGCTCAGGCGGAAGTCCTGGTAGTTCCTCTGGAAAGACATCAGGAAAATCTTGGACAACAGGAATGTCCTTGATCTCAATCTGTTGCTCAGGGGTTGCACAAACAAAGGCTAGAAATGCCTCACACCCATTCCTCAAAAGCTTATCAGCTCGAAGAGTCGAGATGAGCGGTACGGAGTTATGGTGCTTGACTCCCGTAAAAGATAAACCAGAATGTCCAGTAAAAGTCACTGAGCTAGAACTACAGTGAACATTGGCCTCATACTTGGCCAACCAATCTGCTCCTAGGATTACATCATAATCCTTCATATCCATGCAGACCAAATCTGCTGGAAAGTTCTGTTCACCAATCATAACCTTACTAGAAGGATAGAAATACTGGATTGTTGATCTAGTGCCAATAGGGGTTGAAATCTCTAACGGAATATTCATCAAAACAGGTTCCACAGCTAATGACTTAGCAAATCTCCGTGAAATAAAAGAATGTGTTGCACCAGTATCAAAGAGAGCAAATGCGGGCTTATCGATTATAGTAAGGGTACCTTCGACGAGTCCGCCATCATCAGAAATCCCAGTTTCCTCTGCATGTAAAGCTTGAAGCTTGCCTTGTGGTTTCTTGAAGACTAGAGGTTTTGCCGGTGTAGCTTGTTCCGATATGAGAGGACAATTGGGGATACGGTGCTCCTTGCTTCCACATCGCAAACAGGCGCCTAGCTTGCGCCAGCACTCCTCTATCTTGTGACCCGGACGATCACAATAGTTGCACACGCCCTTGAATGGAACAATAGGGCCAGGCTTCTTGTCTTCATGCTTCGGCATCTTGCCCTTCCACGATCCGGACCCGCTCCACGAACCAGGTCCACCAACAGGCCTCTTCTTGGCATACCCGGGTTTGACACTCCCGAAACCCGTAGGTAATTCTTTCTTGGTGCCTTTCCTACGGATTCTCTCCGTCATCTCAAGAGTATCCTCCAGAACTTGCGCTTTCCTTACCATCTCGGAATAAGTGGAAATCTCCATCGGTGCCAATTGGTTGATATAATGAAGCTTCAAACCATTGAGAAAGCGCTTCGCCTTCATCTTCTCGGTGGAAATGAGATGTGTAGCATATCGAGAAAGCCGTGCAAATTGAGCCTCATACTCTGCCACGGACAAACCTCGCTGTTTCAAGGCCGCGAACTCTGCCGCTTTCTTCTCTTGCACTCTATCAGAAAAATACTTGCTGTTGAAGAATTCTTCGAACTCTTCCCACATAACTTGCCGATCACCGAGAGTTGCCTTGATAGAATCCCACCAAGTACGTGCATCATGTTCCAATTGAAATGTGGACAAAAAGACACGCTCCTGGTTGGTGCATTGCATAACTTCAAAGATTCTCCCCATCTCATCTAGCCAGTGCTCAGCTTGGTCGGGGTCAGTCGAACCAGCGAATCTAGGCGGGTTCATTCCGCGGAAGTTCCGGTATAGATCACCGGTGCCATGCTGTGCCGCTCCTGCCTGAGCTACTTGCTGAAGGGCCTGAGTAAGGCCTTGAACCGTACGCTGCAGGTTCCTCCATTCAGCACGATCAGCTGCCATCTACACGAGAAATAGGTTACCTAGGTTCAATAAGATAGATAAAGCACGATTAAGGAACGAACTTAACCCAAGTTCTACCCATTCTTACCAGGTCAGGTCCTAGACTTTTACAAGGTTAGGGATCTAATGCACCTAGACACGACCAAAAACTCGGTACCTGGCGGAGGTAATCGGTCCGAAGACCACTCGCGCAAGTGTGCGACCTTCCCGATAGGCGTAGCCTAACGTTCGGACAACACCTTTTGATAAACCGATTATTGGGATGCAATGCAAGAAAACTTAAACTTAGGAAACCTAGGAGTGTGAAACCTAGGGCTCTGATACCATTCATGTCACGCCCCGTACTCTA
The DNA here is from genome assembly GCA_022559845.1 of Amorphophallus konjac. Classification (NCBI taxonomy): domain Eukaryota; kingdom Viridiplantae; phylum Streptophyta; class Magnoliopsida; order Alismatales; family Araceae; genus Amorphophallus; species Amorphophallus konjac. The sequence goes on along the minus strand of CM040126.1, from coordinate 119,026,711 downwards.
TACCGTCGAGGTATTGTCCGCTTTGGCCTGTCGGCCTCATGGTTTTATCCCTTTCTAACAGTGATCGGCTCCAGAATGGAGGACTTCCCGGGCAGGTCACCCATCCCAGTACTGCTCCCCATTAAGCACGCTTAACTTCGGAGTTCTTTTCAAGAACTGAGCTGATACTTCAAAAGGCGCCTCGGTGATATAGAGTATAACTTAGCTATATTTGCGGGTGTTACAATCTACCCCTCTTGTATAGGCGACGTCCTCGTCGCTGGGCACATATAGCACGCAATCACGCAATCAAGCCCCCAGGCAGGTAGGACTCTAGAGGTGGCCCCTATAGGCTCAAGAGGTGGCTCCCACTATGTAGCACTTTGCTCCATTACGGACTCAAGAGGTGGCTCCCATAGCGTAGCACTTTACCCTGCATGTCACTTAGTTCCCACACTTCCAGCTGGGGTATAGCTCTGATACCAACTAAACTGTCACGCCCCGAACAAGGCGAAAATATCGGGACGTACAGTTAGGGACACGCTGGCAAGAGAGGGAACTAAATCTAAAATGATACACAAGTACTACAAGATGGAAATACTAAATGATCATTAACAAATCACAACTGAAACAATAACCTCAAGTTCAACTTAATACAACTGGAATAATCAACCACTAAAACTCAATAACATGACTGAGACTAAAAGCTCTCCAAAACACAACTAAAGAAAGATAACACACTACTAACACACTAGAACTGATACACTCAAGACATCACTCCTGCCCTTCCCCATCGGTAAGCGCGTCACCTGAAAAGCCTGGAAAGGGGGGAAAACACAACTATGAGCTGACGCTCAGTAGGAAATAACAGACAGGTATAAGTGATTAACAGTTTAATTACATTTTAAAATGTCATGCTACAAATGATAAAAACAATAAAAAGATAACGGTGATATCACGAAACAGAATTCAAAGATCTTGCAAGGTCAAGAAATATAATGAATAGAATAGTAGGACAAGAATTTACTACAGGAGATAACGATAAAAAGTTGGCCATATCAAGACAATTCAAGTCATGTCAAGCACGTATGTAATTTCATTTCCACGTCCAAGTAATAAGCAAGTACAGTAACCACAAGTAGAGTATAGAACAGTGAAGAGTGGAAAGTGAAAAGTAGTAGAAAGTAATGTAGAGAGTAGTGGAGAGAGTAGTGGACAGTCCTAGATTTAACACATGTCAAGTACTGGTGCCAAATGCCACACCTAGTCATTCACCTCCCCGGGGGTACACGTAGTGTTCGGGCGCTCTTCCCAGGACCAGACCGAGCCCTTAATTGTTTGCCAGGCATTGATTTCTTTGGATCAAAGATCCACGAATCTAGACTTCCACAGTTTATGGCCAGAATTCCAAGGTTTAAACTAAGTAGCAATAACAACTTCAAGTAGGAAAGAGATTCATTTCCAGAATTTCAAGGTAAGTATAATCATCAAGGAGATCGAAACCAAGTCACAACAAGAGTTAATCGTGCTGCGCTACTGTAAAACAGCAGCAATCAAACAAGCTAATCAACATATTAATCCTAATCACCAAGTTAAGATATCATGATTAACCATTATCATTTGCATTAAGACAATTGCCAAGAAGCTGATTCAAGATGATAAGGCAAAGAACAACTCCCACAGGAGTGAAATAGAATGCATTAACAGAGATTTAGTTACACCATTAACCACTAATTATGTGGGTTTCTATTTAATCTTGTATGCATTGAAAATGAAGATGATAAACGGTGTGTTTTTACACTAAGTTTGCATGTATGGACCTATGTTAATTGAAACTAAAAAGGGTACATGAATAGGTCATTAGTTCCTCAAAAATGTAGTTTTCAATGTGATTAGGTTGAATGGATTGATTCTCCGGTGATCCGGATTGATCCCCGGGTCAAAGAATCATTTAAAACGGGTTTACAAGGCATGGGTCGACCCCTGGAAAAATTCCAGGTATGGGTCGACCCATTGGGTCGACCCCTGGCTCCCAGGAGCCCTCCTGGCTGCATGGGTCGACCCATGGGTCGACCCCTGCAGGCTGTGGGTCGACCCATTGGGTCGACCCATGCAAGGCAGCAGTCTGCTGCTTGCAGGGTGAAATGGGTCGACCCGTGGGTCGACCCCTGGGTTTCCAGACCCAAAAGGCTTCAAAAAAAACATGAAAAACTCCAAGAATTGGGGTCTAAATGTATTGGGATCTTAACCATATACTCTAGGGTTATTAATATGCATCCTAGGGTCATGAAACACAATTTTAAATCACGAATTTCGATAGGAATCCAATGAAATACAACCTATTCTATGAAGACCACAAGAAAAGTCTAGCTTGCTAGCATGCTTCTAATAACACACGAAATACTCTAGGCATGATCTATAAAAATTGGGGATTTTGATGTCAAAAGAAAGCTAACATGCTATTGATTACATTCATATATGTTAATTAGAAGTTGGGCTGTTATAACCTACCTCAAAATTGAAGATGGAACTCGAAACCTAGAATAAAGAACAACTTGACAGCACCTCACTAAAACCTCGATATCTCCACGGATACCTAATAAAAATTTGGGCTTTTACCACCAATGGAAAGAGCTCGATGAGAGGTATAATTTGCTATATTCATAAGCTGATTTTGGTTAAGGAAACCTACCTCAATCGAAGGAAGTAGAAAGGCCTAAGAAAAACCCACGAACTTGGACCCTCCTCCAATAATCACAAGAGATCTCTTCAGATCTGATTTCTCTGCGAACACCACAGCTACCAAATGAAAGAAGACTCGTAGGGCTTCATTTTGATAGCTCATAGAGCTTCTGGAGCCTTCTGAATTGGGAGTATTCGCTGCTGCAAGCTACGTGTTTAGAAACGGCGCCGAAATCCTTGACTTGACCAAACTATGTCGGCAGCACGTTTTGGGACTAAGTTTACCTCAAATTGATTGAGGGTAAATGTTCCTTTATGTAATACCTTTTATTTGCCTCTGGAATCACCCCATTTGGTTGAGAAACAAGCTCGAATTTGATGTTCAAAGTTTGGGTGAATAGTAAATACGAATTTGGGTTAGGTGGGTTGTAAGTCAGGCTTAATCCACTGATTAGGCCTAGATAATGATTTAATTAGGCTTACTCCAAGAAGACAAAAGTGTTAGTCGAAGTATCTATTATTTAATTACTATTTTTATGAATTTTTATATGGTAGATAAAATTCCACTTCTACTATTCCGTAATTAATTAAATATTAAGTTCGGAAGACTTAGTTCGCTAATTCGGCTTAATAAACGATTTTATTAGGCTTAATTGTAGAAGACAAAGTTGATAAACAAAATTAATTCTACAAGATGTGATTTTTGGGGATTTTTAGAAAATAGAAGAAAAATGACTTATTCTATTAATTAATTAATTAATCTAATTAATTTGGATAATTCTCATTAATTCGAATAACTTCAAATAAATTCCAAATAATTACAAATAACTTTCTAAATAAATTTCTAAAGAATTTGAGGTCTTACAACCCCATCCGCCAGATTTCACATGGATGGTTAGATCCAAGGATTACGAGTGGTCCCCCTGAAATCATCGATTTTGTCGTCACCCGGGCGTCCATGTATGAACCGCAATCACGTACGGATTTCTCGGCTTTGGTGCAGACAACTAACGCGATGACGTGTCCTGAAGTTGCCGGTTTTACAGCGGAGAGGGGTCCATCAATCGGACGTTCAATAATGAGAGTTTTTGCGTATTTAAATCAAGATGGAAAATAAGAAACATATTATTTTTAGAAATATATTAAGACTCTTAACGTTACTTTTAATAAACTATTTCAAAAATATTATTGTGATTAACTTTCGTTCATCAAAAGATAAATATTTCACAAACAATCTATTATTCCCATTATTTTGACATTATACGCTGAAAACATCATTTCTTCAATCCTCCCCTCCCTCGTTAACTCGAGAATGAAAATGACAAACATATTATTTTTAGAAATATATTAACACCCCTTATCATTATTTAATAAGATTTGATTATTTCTATTATTTTGTCACTGAACGATGAAAATATCATTTCTTCAACACAGAGAGAGAGAGAGAGAGAGAGAGAGAGAGAGAGAGAGAGAGAGAGAGAGAGAGAGAGAGAGAGAGAGAGAGAGAGAGAGATTATTCCCATTATTTTGTCATTGTATGATGAAGATATCATTTCTGTTGCTCAGTAAATGGCTGAATAAACCCAAAGGGGAGTGAATGAGTTTATCAGAAACTAATCACATTATAATTAGCTTGAAATTTAGTGATACTTGATCTAAGTAAACTTATGTGTAGAATGTGAGTTATAAAGGTTTGTTGTGAATGATATGTGAGAACATTGAATGATTCACAACACTATTACGAGTGAAAGCATATTATAGCAATTGGTGTTGTTAAATAGTGTGTGACAGAAATGGAGTGGTAAACTGAATTCAGAGTGAGTGAAGAATACATGAAGCATAGTGCAGTCACACAAAAATAATCTCACTGATAGACACCGAGATTTATACTAGTTTGGCATTGATCTCTATTAGCCCTACATCTAGTATCTAGTAACCACTGGGATTTCCACTATTACCTCAGCATGGAATAGTACAGAGGCTATTTTTGATCAGCTCACCACATGCATCCTCTCACTAGGACCCCAGCTTACTTATGAGTTAGCCAGACCCAGATAATTTCCAAGCTCAGCCAAACTCAGCCAATTTCCAAACTTGTCAAACCTACATGATATCGACCTCCTGTAGGTACTCTTGCCCCTCAGGCAAGGACTTCTCCTCTCAAGGAGAAAAAACACCTCTTAAGACGAGGTTACACAGATAACACCTCTATAATAGGTAGAGTTGTGTACACTAAGCACTGCAATGTTCAAGCCAGAAAAATCAGAGTAAAATACAGTGGTCTTGAACATAAAGCAAGGATTTAAAGAGGAGTTAGGAAAATATTGGAATGAAAATCATGTTCAGCTCCTCCTTCTTCACTTCGAGCACTTCAGTAGGGATGATAGTTGAAACTTGGTTTGTCCTTCAGCTTTTTTCAACCTTGCACTATACGCTTGCTAAAGATGATGTGATCATGAATGCACTTGCTCGACCTTGCTTTGCTACATAGCTGAATTTTTTGTAGTTGTAATAGTAGTAGTAGTGGTGGCTATCTTCAGTAGCACTTCATTTCTACTAACAACTACAATTTATAGCCTTCTTGTATTGTATGTCTGTTAGATATAATATGAGAAACATTAGACACATCCTTGTTTTTCTTTTGACTTAGACAGATGAACGTTAGACTCAGTTGATAGTGAGAGCACTCTGTTGTTTTTACGTTTGTAGTTGTGCAGAAATTTCTTCTTCTTGATTTTACTTGACAAGCACTCTTTTCAAAGAAGACTAAAAAAAAGGACAAAGTGCAAAACCTCCTTTTTGATCTTTGTATATATTTTTAAGGAGAGGATTCTTCTTTTCAGCACATCTTTATACAGTGTCCTTTTCATAAGTTCTTTTTTCATTTGGGACTGTCATTATGTAGTGATTAGTAATATGTTTCATAAAATATCTGCTTCACTTCTGTAGGTCTTGAAACGTGTCCCTTGAGTCTGTCATTGTCAGTATAGTCTAAAATAAAATAAACGCTATACCTTTCTTGACTATTAGTCAAGTATACATCAGGTCAAAAATTTAGAGCACTATTATTTTAGCAGCAATTAATGTATTTGAACTTTTGAATTTTACTTAAGGTCGCTTGAATAGACTTAGTCAATATATTTAATAGCTAAGATATAATAGGATAGTTGATGTATCTTAGCTCATTTGTTATAGTGACTAGATTAACTTAATGCAATGCACCATAGTTATCGGGAAATATTTTATGTTGCAGCTATTCACAAGATAAGAAGGATCATCAGATAGCTTGATAATTTGGTGCATAAATTTATTTAATCATTATTTTATTCATAAAGGAGTTTGTCTCAATTATGCTGACTAATCTGATTTCAACTATCAAAGTATAAGCTAATATAAAACATATAGCTGATATTTGTTGATTGCAGAGTTAGAAAAATGCAGCTATCATATATGTAATTAGAAATGATGTATGGTCAGATAGATGGTATAATCTTTTGATCAATTTAGAGTTGCAACTATTGGGAAGTGAGAGTTCAGAACAAATAGCTGATTGGATTTAATTCAATGATCATATGATGCTTTTGATTCCTCAATTAACTACCTTGAATATTATAGCTATCTAAAGAGTAGAGATTTATGAGACAATCTTTCCCGATGACGCGAAGAGACGTCGGAAGGGATACATATGTTGGTGACCGCGGCGAGAAGGGGAATAAAGTGATAAAGGGAAAATAGGGGAGTTTATGTTAAATCAGGGGTATTCTCCTCTTCCAGCCTTATGTTTCTCGTGGCAATACCATACACTCACATTTTACGGAAAGTCGAGAGGGGTTAACTTGCACGAGAGGTTTCCAGGAGTGAATGGATGATAGTAGTGACATATGGAAACAGAGTGGTTGCTCATTCTGGGTGAACGAAACTAGGGTAACTAGGTGGCTGGGTAACTGGGTAGGGTGCGGGCGTGCTAGTCGATCTCTCAATAATCACATATATATGGAACCAAGTGTTGACCGGGGAAGCGTCGCCAGGACGCGGCACGTGGGCACGAGGAGATCGGGCGACACGTGGAGAGAAGGGTGGTTCAACAGGTGCGAGTGTGCAAGCGATTGTGGGGATTCGTGTACGGGACATATTTCCCCACTGGTCGTAAGCAGTCGGTGTTTATTTACATCGGATTGAATTTGAACACCTTTGTTCCATGCTGAAGAAGGGCTTGCATATTTCTGAAGCCATGGATAGGGGACCGGGTGTAATATCTTGGATTCTTATTGGGTCTTTCGGATCCTTTCGGAGAGTTTCGAATTACTTTTATGGGTCCTGAGTTGAGTTTTACGATCCACGTGAGTTTTTCTCTCGTACTAGTTACGGAATACTGTGGTGAGTTTATTTCTCAGTTCATCGACTTGTGGATGCCGCAGTTACGTTGCATTATTCCCAAGGATCATTTCGACTATTTTTACATATTTATCTGAATTAGTCCATTTTCAGGTTAATTATCAAATTTTCGAAAATTAGGAAAATTTCCTAATTCTTTTCCTTTTTCTTCTTTCCTTTTCTCATTCTCACCGTGACCTCCTCTCTCCCTCGTTTTCTCTCTTCTCTCGCCCTTCCAGCTCCGGCTACAGACGGAGGAGGCACGGGCAGGCTGAGGTGATGCTGTAGGAGTGGTCCGGAGAGCGATGGGGCGAGGATCGGACCGTTTCTGGCGCAATCCCAAACGTTGGATTCAAAGCAGACGGTCGAGCTCGTGATGCGGTTTTCGGCGCGGTTTAGTCACTACGGTGCACGGAATCGCCGGTGGAGGTAGGGAAATGGATCACCTACTTCTCTTCTACGTTCCCTCGAAGTTTCACGTCGAACGGTGAGCATACGAGTGGGTTTTATCTCGTTGGGGAAAAATCATGCTTTTGGGGTGTTCGCAGGATTTGCCAGCAAACGGCGACGATTTTTAGATCAGTTGGTATCAATTGAACCCATGGAATGTCAGTGTTCTAGATCCGCTATTTTCGTGTCGATTGGTTGTCATTTGGGGCCGGTACGAGCCCAGGAATCCTGGTGACCCAATTAGGGTCAATTCGGTAGAATTGCCCGTTTCAAGCCGTTTGCGCGTTGTTTTGACCCCTTCCGGAGTGTGAAGGTCGGTATTGTCATTGTGGTTGTTTTCCCCTTCGATCGGAATCGAATGGGGCGTGGAATCGGGCCCGAGGATTAGGGTTTGGCCGATTTTTCACCGTGGTCCGATAGGACCGTGTCGGTCCAGTCGTCGGTCCGGTCGACCGACCACCCAAGGCCGGCCGACCGACCCTGTCTGGTCTACCGACCCAAAGGGCCAGGTTTACCGGAATGCTGTATTTTTGCTTGTTTTGGGTCCCGATCGGTCCGGTTGAGACCCAATGACCGACCTATGACCTCGCGAGTGTTCTGGACACCCTGTGGGTTCTGTGTCCATGTTTATGGGGTGTTGGGAAGTGCCGTGTTACTTTGATTAGCGTGTCCATAGGTGTGTCTGTCTTGGGTTTTGTGTTACGCTCGATCAAGTCACCGTGTATCGGTGTGAGTGCGGTAGGGTTCCCCCGCATGTGTGTGGCCTCCCTTGAGTTCCTATTTGAGGGGATGGTCTCGACGGCTTGTGGTCTGCCTCGATATTCGTGTTACTGTGGTTTTTGACATAGTCAAGGATTTAAGTCGGTTGGCCTTAGCGGCCCAACCTTCATGCGTTTCTTCGCTGTAGCGCGCCTTTCTTAGGCCGCTACATGTCGCTTGTCTTAGGTCCACGTTGTAGGGCAGTTAGTGTGGCGGTTGTCTCTTGGACCGCCTAGTCTGTGTGGCGGATCTATATTAGACCGCTTTGGTAGTTTGTCCGAATAGGTCGGTTCAGGGTTGACTGGGTTTAGTGGCCTAATCCTTGACCGCTACAGTCACCTAGCGGCCCATTCTATGACCGCCAGATTATGTTCCTCCGCTAAATTCTTGCGCGTCGTTTCTCGATGTGTTGGTTTCCAAGTGCCTCGGATTCACCTCGTGGTTTGCCCATTGTCCCGTGGACGTCTTTCGATGTCCTATGAGGGCTATAACCACGTTATCAGATAGCCAGGCGTGCCCTGCTATTGGGTAGGTTTCTGTATCGTTTCAAAGTCACTATTTAGGTTCTGGTCAACCCGGTGAGACCCAATGGTTGACAAGTAACCTTGTGTGTGTCTCGACTATTCTGAATAGCTCGAGACAGTGGTTCTGGACGTCTTGAGGTACTATCCTACCTCGATTTACGTGTCCAGGTGCTTTGAGGGTCTTGATGATCCCTCAGGTCTCCGTGTGTCATTTTATACGGATGTGTCGTTTCTTTGACTTAGGATTATACCGATTGGCGGCTTGTTCCTCTTTGTACGACGATCTTGACTCCGAGTCATGAGACTCAAGGATCGTTGCGTTAGTAGGTCTAGTTGCCCTATCCTGAGTCTATTCGCAGTTGGTGTACTACCTTTGTGCTTCGTAGTATGGGTGACAGTGCGTGCTTAGCCTGTCTGTACTCCAGCACTCGTGTTTCAGACTCTCTGTGTCTAGTGAGCCTCCACTAGTCGTAGCCCGACGACCTCGAGTGTCGCCCACTTGGACAGTTCCCAAGATACGGTTTCTAAGGTAGTTTCCGTGGGCCCCTGCCTTACGGTAGCGTCCTGCTGGGGGGGAAAACTAGCTAGAGGCCTGGCTCTAGGCAAGAGTCGGTGTGTGTACACGTGATCAGGGGCATTTGGACTGGCGCCGACGGGCCTGACCCTGACTAGTCACTCGTTACTGTAGTTCCTGTTCTAGTTCAGCGTGTACCTCAGTCTCCATCATTCTAGACATCCGTAGGGAGGTACCTGTGGCGCAGTATAAGACGTCAGTGGACACATCTGACTATTCTTCTAGTGAGGAGGTGCTTCCGTCACGTGACACATGACTCTCACGTTTCTCGCGCGTCGTGACCTTCCCGGGTTAGTCTCTTCTTGGCCTTACCCGAGGTCACTGTTGTGTAACATGTACGATGCTCTAGTTGTGCATGCAATTGTTTTTAGGAGAGCGTGCACGGTAATTGAGTCGTGTAGGCTTTAGTGTTCTGTGTCTGTCCAGGTCTTTTCTAGGCTTTTCACATGTCTTCGTTGCCCTTCGCCCAGGCCTTATGCTGTGTCAGCAGATCGGTAACTCTTGACTTTGTGAGATCAGAGTTCGCCTTTCTATTGCTGTTGGAGTAGCTTAGGGAGCCGAGGTTAGTTCGGAAGCCGTGTTTTGCTCGGTACGGCTTTTCCTTTTTTTTTTTTAGCTATTTCTACTCCTTCCGATTCCGATTTTTCTTTTACAGCTTTCTAGTAGTAGTTTCCTGCTTTTCCTGCTTTACTACTACTGCTGCTGTTTTAGTTGTTCCGTGTTACTACGTTATTTTTTAGTGGGGATCCGCGTGACCCCTATGGAGCCAGTGACACGAGGCTTACCCTTACTTTTCAGGTGTGGTCATCTCTGCTTCCTTTGCGGTTCTTGGTGTGGCGAGTTCGTAGTTGCCAGCAGTACCTGCGTCGGGCTTCCCCCGACCTCAGTGTACGTCTTCTTTCTGTTGGACTGTACTTGTCTTTCCTTTCGACTAGACTTTGGTATAATTGTTAATTTTAACTATTAATTAAAAAGAAATTTTATTTCTGCTACTTTAGCAAACCTGATTAATGAAATTTAATTACTTACTGTTATATCTGCGACTTCAATGTACTACACAATAATCCTTTTATCCCTTCGGAGCCTTACAGCTCTTGGGAGGCTTCACGGGTTCCAAGTGGTATCGGGTCTACTCAGTAGTCCTATTGGGTATATCTGATATCCAGAGTCTGGGTCGTCACAGGTGGTATCAGAGCATTTTTGTGTGAAGTACATGGGAATCCGAGATATACAGTGTCCAGAGTCCTGAAAGTCCAGTACAGTCTTTCGCTGGCTTAGGTTTCGCGATTCCTTGTCACCTTATTTTCCGTGTGTGGTCTTGTGCGTGCTGTGTTAGCACTGTACGAGATGATTTTGCTCTCATCAAGATGTGACGGGATGCTCCTTTTTATCGCGGTGTTTGTCTCGATCGTGCTGTACTTGGCAAAGTTCGCCGGTAGGCTTGAATCTGCAGTACATTATTCGAGATTTTTCTGTGGCTTGCTCAGGTGGCTGGTGACTTTTTGAGTTGGTGTGATGGTCATGCACGTTCTTACGTTGTTTTGGTCATCCCAGCTTAAGTCTGTTCAGCTCCTGAGGTGTTCCGCTTCTGTTGAAGTGATTGCTTTATTTGCCTCGATTGAGAAGATGATCGGGCGAGCCTAGGATTTTCCTTCCTGGTGAGCTACTTTTAGTCGAGCTTGATGCTTCTCATCCTATTTGGTGGAGTCTTTTCGAGGTAAGCCTTAGAATTGCTGTCTTGGTGAGACCTTTGTCATGTGTCTACTTAAGTGTGGACAGTGTTTACTCTGAGCCTGATCTGCTCCTTGTTCTATAGTTACTTGGCTTTGGAGCTAATCTTTATGTTAAGAGCCGTTGTGCACCGTGTTTGTCGTGCCGTGTCTGACGGCTGACGTGTTGTGAAGGCTCATTTGTTCTTTCAGGATGTGATGGTAATATGAGATTAGCCTTTATTTGTGCTTTGTGCTAAAGCTGGTGCTCTTCTTGGTTTGCACGTAGGCGACTTATGATCGGTTGTAGCAGGATCAGTACTCATGGCGTGATGCATTGCGATTTTTATGAATTACGATGACGCCGAGTGTGTGATGAGATGCGGATACCGGGATATTTCAGATGCCTGTGTGCATTGTATGAGTGCGCAGCGGAAGCGTGTGGGCTGATAACCCACAAGTCGAGGATCGTTGGTTATAAGATTCTGACTGGTAGAATTGTTTTTCTCGATGTGACTTCATCTTGGCTTCATGTGCCTTGATGTTGTTTGTTGCCGTGCTGTTGTTTTTGAAGGCCTTCTAGTGTTGGCACTTGCATTTGTGAGTATTGGGGAATCTGTCGGCTTTTTTGCTGATTGAGTACCCTATGCTCTATAATCTTTTCTTGGGTGTTGTGCTCTCGGAGCGTGATTATGGTCCTTGAGATGCCTTTCCCAAGATTGTCGTTCTTGTTGTCGTGGGTCTTTTCTTGGTGAGCTGCTCGTTGCATGACTAGTCCATTATAGCCGTGTGTTCAGCTGTTATTGTGCCTTGATGTGACCCAGCTTGCAGTTGTGTTTCGTGGTTCTGTGTTCAGTACGGAGCTGGGATTCTGCAAGTGTTGCTGCTGCTGTCGTTGTCGTTTTGTCATTGTTTCCTTGTGATCCTGTCTTAGCATCGCGTGGACCATGGTCTTGTTAGTTAGTTGTTCTGTACTCTTCTTTCCTGGTAGAGTTAGCATGCGACTCGATCAGATATAATGTCTGAGTGAGGACTGACTTGATTGTGTTTACGGTCCAGTGCTATCGTTGGCATCCTGTGTGCCAGGTTTCGTGGTTGCCTTTGGCACTGGAGCCGATGGTGTCGAGCTGTCAGCTGAGAGGACTATGCTTCCTTGTTTAAGCTGATGCTTGCCGTGTCTGTCGTTTTGTTTTCCCGATAGCTATTTTCGTGGCATGAGTCGTGTCTCCTTTCCTGTGAGACGTAAGCGACGTTGCCCTTGTTTCGGAGGTGTTGGACTTGTGTTCACTTGTGTGCCATGCTCGTTCTATGGATCGATTTTCCTTGAGATCCAGAGCGTGTGCTTGTGATTATGGTCTGACAAGTGTTCCTCTGAATTGTGTTTTTCGAGATTTGTGCTGTTTCAAGTTGTGTCTTGGGGTTTGTTCGTCCCTGCTTCTTCTTGTTCATTCCTTAAATTTCGAGGATGAAATTTCTTGAAGGAGGGGATGCTGTAATACCCTGGATTCTTATTGTGTCTTTCGGATCCTTTTCGGAGAGTTTCAGATCACTTTTGTGGGTCCTGAGCTGAGTTTTACGATCCACGTGGGTTTTTCTCTCGTACTAGTTGCGGAACCCTGTGGTGAGTTTATTCTCAGTTCATCGACTCATGGACGCCGTAGTTGCGTTGCATTCTTCCCGAGGATCGTTTCGATTATTTTTACGTATTTTCTGAATTAGTCCATTTTCGGGTCAAATATCGAATTTTCAGAAATTAGGAAAATTTCCTAATTCTTTTCCTTTTTCTTTCCTTTTTCTTCTTTCCTTTTCTCATTCGTGCCGTGACCTCCTCTCTCCCCCGTTTTCTCTCTTCTCTCGCCCTTCCGGCTCCAGCTGCAGACGGAGGAGACACGGACATGCTAAGGTGATGCTGTGGGAGTGGTCCGGAGCGTGATGGGGCAAGGATCGGACCGTTTCTGGTGTGATCCCAAACGGTGGATTCAAAGCCGACGGTCGACCTCATGATGCAGTTTTCGGCGCGGTTTAGTCACTACGGTGCACGGAATCGTCGGTGGAGGTAGGGAAATGGATCACCTACTTTCTTCTACGTTCCCTCAAAGTTTCACGCCGAATGGTGAGCATACGAGTGGGTTTTATCTCGTTGGGGAAAAATCATGCTTTTGGGGTGTTCGTAGGGTTTGCCAAAAAACGACGACGGTTTTTAGATCAATCGAACCACTGGAATGTTAGCATTCCAGATCCGCTGTTTTCGTGTCGATTGGTTGTCATTTGGGGCCAATACGAGCCCGAGAACCCCGGTGACCCAATTAGTGTCAATTCGGTAGAATTGCCCGTTTTAGGCCGTTTGTGCATTTTTTTGACCCCTTCCGGAGTGTGGAAGGTCGGTATTATCATTGTGGTTATTTTCCCCTTCGATCGGAATCGAATGGGGCGTGGAATCGGGCCCGAGGATTAGGGTTTGGTCGGTTTTTCGCCGTGACCGGTCGACCGGACTGAATGGGCCGGTCGATCGGCAGGCACCCGTAGGGCCGTGTCGGTCCAGTCGTCGGTCCGGTCGACCGACCACCCTGGGCCAGTCGAGCGACACTGTCTGGTCGACCAACCCCATGGGCCAAGTCGACCGGAATGCTGTATTTTTGCTTGTTTTGGGTCCCGGTCGGTCCGGTTGAGACCCAATGACCGACCTATGACCTCGCGAGTGTTCCGGACACCCTGTGGGTTCCGTGTCCGTGTTTCTAGGGTGTCGGGAAGTGCCGTGTTACTTTGATTAGTGTGCCCATAGGTGTGTGTGTGTCTTGAGCTTTGTGTTACGCTCGATCGAGTCACCGTGTATCGATGTGAGTGCGGTGGGGTTCCCCCGCATGTGTGTGGCCTCCCTTGAGTTCCTATTTGAGGGGATGGTCTCAGGGCTTATAGTCTGCCTCGGTATTTGTGTTACCGTGGTTTTAGACCTAGTTATGAATTTAAGTCGGTTGGCCTTAGCAGCCCAACCTTCATGCATTTCTTCGCTGTAGTTCGCCTTTCTTAGGCCGCTACATGTCGCTTGCCTTAGGTCCATGTTGTAGGGCGGTTAGTGTGGCGGTTGTCTCTTGGATCGCCTAGTCTGTGTGGCGGATCTATATTAGACCACTTTGGTAGTTTGTCCGAATAGGTCGGTTCAGGGTTGACTAGATTTAGTGGCCTAATTCTTGACCGCTACAGTCACCTAGCGGCCCATTCTATGACCGCCAGATTATGTTCCTTTGCTAAATTCCTGCGCGTCGTTTCCCGATGTGTTGGTTTCTAAGTGCCTCGGCTTCACCTTGTGGTTTGCCCATTGTCCCGTGGACGTCTTTCGATGTCCTATGAGGGCTATAACCACGTTATCAGATAGCCAAGCGTGCCCTGCTATTGGGTAGGTTTCTGTATCGTTTCAAAGTCACTATTTAGGTTCTGGTCAACCCGGTGAGACCCAATGGTTGACAAGTAACCTTGTGTCTGTCTCGACTATTCTGAATAGCTCGAGACAGTGGTTCTGGACGCCTTGAGGTACTATCCTACCTCGGTTTATGTGTCCAGGTGCTTTGAGAGTCTTGATGATCCCTCAGGTCTCCGTGTGTCGTTTTATACGGATGTTTCATTTCTTTGACTTAGGATTAGACCAATTGGCGGCTTGTTCCTCTTTGTACGACGATCTTGACTCCGAGTCATGAGACTCAAGGATCGTTGCTTTAGTATGTCTAGTTGCCCTACCCTGAGTCTATTCGCAGTTGGTGTACTGCCTTTGTGCTTCGTAGTACGGGTGACACTGCGTGCTTAGCCTGTCTGTACTCCAGCACTCGTGTTTCAAACTCTCTGTGTCTAGTGAGCCTCCACTAGTCGTAGCCCGACGACCTCGAGTGTCGCCCACTTTGGCAGTTCCCGAGATACGGTTTTTAAGGTAGTTTCCGTGGGCCCCTGCCTTACGGTAGCATCCTACTGGGGGGGAAAAGTAGCTAGAGGCCTGGCTCTAGGCAAGAGTCGATGTGTGCACATGTGGTCAGGGGCATTTGGACTGGCGCCGACGGGCGTGACCCTAACTAGTCACTCGTTACTGTAGTTCATGTTCTAGTTCAGCGTGTACCTCAGTCTCCGTCGTTCTAGGCATCCGTAGAAAGGTACCTGTGGCGCAGTATAAGACGTCAGTGGACGCATCTGGCTGTTCTTCTAGTGAGGCGGTGCTTTCGTCATGTGAAACGTGACTCTCGAGTTTCTCACGTGTCGTGACCTTTTCGGTTTAGTCTCTTATTGGCCTTACCCGAGGTCACTGTTGTGTAACATGTACGACGCTCTAGTTGTGCATGCAGTTGTGTTTAGGAGAGCGTGCACGGCAATTGAGTCATGTAGGCTTTAGTGTTCTGTGTTTGTTCGGTCTTTTCTAGGCTTTTCGCCTGTCTTCGTAGGCCTTTACCCAGGGCCTTATGCTGTGTCAGCAAATCGGTAACTCCTGACTTTGTGAGATCAGGGTTCGCCTTTCTGTTGCTGTTGGAGTAGTTTAGGGAGCCTAGGTTAGTTCGGCAGCCGTGTTTTGCTCGGTACGGATTTTCCCTTTTCTTTTAGCTGTTTCTACTCCTTCCATTATGATTTTTCTTTTACAGCTTTCTAGTCGTAGTTTCCTGCTTTTCCTGCTTTACTACCACTGCTGCTATTTTAGTTGTTCCGTGTTACTGCGTTATTTTTCAGTGGGGATCTGCGTGACCCCTACTGATCCAGTGACACGCGGCTCACCCCTGCTTTTCAAGTGTGGTCGTCTCTGCTTCCTTTGCGGTTCCTGGTGTGACGAGTTCGTAGTTGCCAGCAGTACCTACGTCGGTCTTCCCCCGACCTCAGTGTACGTCTTCTTTCTGTTGGACTGTACTTGTCTTTCCTTTGGACTGGACTCTGGTATAATTGTTAATTTTAACTGTTAATTAAAAAGTAATTTTATTTCTGCTACTTTAGCAAACCTGATTAATGAAATTTAATTGCTTACTGTTATCTCTTCGACTTCAATGTACTACACAACAATCCTTTTATCCCTTCGGAGCCTTACAGCTCTTGGGAGTCTTCATGAGTTCCAAGTAGTATCGGGTCTACTCGGTAGTCGTATCAGGTATATCCGGTATCCGGAGTTCGGGTCGTCACACCGATGATACCCTGTTGCTATAGGGTGACCGTCACACTCGACTGGGAGGGTTAATTAACTGGGGTCTCGAAGACTGGACACACACTGGCTGGTGTGGTGGTGAGACTGTAACCCAGGCATGGGTATGCATAGTCAACTGGTTTCTTGCTTTATAGATGCCATATAGGCTTTACAAGTGGGCCTAGGAGGCTAAGATACATCAGGTGCAAGCCGCGGGATAATTTCGACACGTGGGTTGGCCCCCAGGGCAATGCAGGATGAAGCAGATATCCGCGCGTTTTTACAGAGGCTCTCTACAAGGAGCTAAGGGGTTCCCCGAGGTGCCGAGGGAGGGCTAGACTGGATGGCAAGGATGAACACTGGCTGGCGCCCGAGGGAGGCCGGACGCGGCTCCAGGTGAGCGGTCGGGTACGGGTGATGGGAGGCGAGTGTCTTCATGCCGAGGAGTTGAAGCTGGTCCCGAGAATATTACTTCCGAGCCAAGCTCCGGATAACTCGGGTTAGCAGTCGAGACCGTCGGTGGCCGGCTCGGGACAAGCGGCTAGCACGTGGTCCCATGGCGGGAGCAAATCCGATATTATGGCGTGCGTGTTGTTATCATAATGTGCCATACACAGGCGGACTCGATGTGAAGGTGTATTCACCATTATCATAACACCTCATACGTAAGGGAATGGACTTGAGTGAAACAGCTCGCAAAGTGTTCAGGGAAACTCCTGACAAACTTCAGGTTGTCGAACGGCTCGGGTAGCTGGCCGGTGGGCCATAGATTTAGCCTCAGGATGCGGGTGATGACCCGTAGGGACTAAGGGATGGCATCTCGGGCGTGTGGCCCGGCCTTGGTGAGACATGCCACGTTGCGTGGCGGGTTGACGGGGCAACCTCAAGTTGCCCTGGGTGCTGAAAGTAAGCAGCTCATCACCGCATGTCTGAGGGTCAGGGATAGCCCCATTTTGCTGGAGGGTTGCCGTAGGATACGGCTAGTGCATTCAAGCCACCGGTCGGCCCCCGGCTTACTATAGAATGGCTGGGATATACGCTCCCACGAGGTGCTCGGGGAAATTCTCACACGAGCCTGGGCCACATAGGTGTGCTAAGGGCTTCTGAAGCCCGTGTTTGACTGGGAAAAGCCTTCCTTTGGCTTTAGAATGCCGAGGGGAGGCATTTTAGGGATGAACCCCGGCCTCGTTGCTGGGTGCCACGTGTGATGGCTTGTGGTCAGGGCGCCCCCGGGTTGGCCCGGGTGGGTAAGTTGATGGCGGGCAGAATCGTAAGCTGGGTGATCAGGGGTGGCCTCAATCAATTGTTGATGTTGTCGTGAGTCACGGCCAGTTGGCTGGGGCCCTCAGTTGGGCCCGGCGCGTCATAGAAGGGGCTGGGTAGATGAAGCCTTGAAGGTGTTCGGGGAAATTCCCGAGCCCTTGTTTCTAGTTATTTTCACTGAGAAAATATCTGGGTACAACAAATGCCCCCCCACGGGGCGTGCGTCAGAGGTGGAGACGAGGGCGGACGGCCCGTAAGCTCCTCATTTGGCTATGTTGTAGTTGTGTTTGGAGCTTCATATGCACTTCATGTACACACACATTTTTTTTATATGCTAGCCTAGGGCTGTCAATGGGCCGGGCCGGCCCGATAGGCCCGCGGGCTTGACCCGATTTCGGGCCGGGCCGCAAGGTCATTTTCGGCCCGCAGACTTTTAGTCGGGCCTAAAAGCCCGGCCCGACTTGACCCGCGGGTCGGGCTCGGGCTTTGAGTTCGGCCCGCGGGCCGGCCCGGCCCGTTCTTTTTTTTTATTCCCACATCAAAATTTAAAAATTATTTAGTTAAAACTATGTTATTTTACTTAATGATAAATTTTAAAACTCTCTTTTTACACAAATTATGTAATTAATATCAAAATTTTGATTAATTTAGTGAGATTATATGTTTTATATTATTATTTTTATTATTTTATTTAAGTTGTCGGGCCGGGCCGGGCCTTAGTCGGACTTTGAAATTTTTACATAATGTCTGGCCCGACCCGGCCCGGCCCGACATAAGTCGGGCCCGGGCCGGACTCGGGCCTTAATGTTGAGAAGTCGGGCCCGGGCCGGGCCGACCTAAGCCCGGCCCGGGCCCGGCCCATTGACAGCCCTATGCTAGCCTCTTGTATCTTGCTAACATCATGTACTCACCCCCTTTTTGTGCAACTCTCTTGCAGCTATGGCGAGATTTGGCAGAGACGATCGGGCTCAGAGGTGCACTACCCGTGAGGAGGATCACTGGGTGAGGCAGACAGGGCGGGCCTTGCCTCCTTTGGGCCCGCCTATCATCACTGTGGCCACTATTGGCCAATTGGACTTGGGGCGATCGTTGGTGGCTGAGGGTCCCATTGGAGGGGCGACAAGTGAAGCCGGAGCCGCGGAGTTGACTTGGATTTCCGAGACTGGCGGCATCTACACGTATGACCGCTCAGGAGGCTACCCGAGAGAGTTTCCCTTGAACCGGAACTTGTTTGAGTTCATGAAGAGCTTTATCC
This sequence comes from Amorphophallus konjac, assembly GCA_022559845.1. Classification (NCBI taxonomy): domain Eukaryota; kingdom Viridiplantae; phylum Streptophyta; class Magnoliopsida; order Alismatales; family Araceae; genus Amorphophallus; species Amorphophallus konjac. The sequence goes on along the minus strand of CM040126.1, from coordinate 119,007,999 downwards.
CTGCTGGTATAGAGGAAGGAGACCCTTCTTTGTCTAGAGAGCGCCGCCGGCTGGAGCCGGCCCTTTTGCTGGGCAGGGATAGCCTGCACGGAGTTACGGTGTACAACTTTCCAAGCTTTTCGATAGATTTCTGGAGGCAGAGGCAGTTCCCCAGCGTAGATTACCTAGGGTTGTTCAGCATGGCGGACTAGTTCGGGGTCTATGTTGGAGTGCTGGGTCCAGCTTCTTGGGACTTGCATGGCCACCACCGCGTTGAGACTGAGGGGGTGACAAGGTTGATACTAGAGTCATCAGGGCGGCAGTTTGCTGGAGAGGGGTACGGCAATCACAGCCTCCTGGATGGGATACTACAGCCGACCATCATCAGCTGGTATGGCCGCTGGTCTGTGATCTCTTCACACAGATACCACCAGGGCATGATAGAGTGGTTGATGGGCGTCGTCCACCATTACCGGATGCTTCTGGACAGGACAGGGATCCAGTATGCAGTGACTTTCGCGCTATATGGGTACCCCTCCTACACGGGGCTCATTTAGGCAATGGTGGAGGGCTTCAACCGCCGGTGGAACACAGTGGTGATAGTAGAGGGGGAGACCTCACTGGACTTATGGTCTCTTTTTTGGATATCAGGATTTCCGATCAGTGGCAAAGGTTACGAGGAGGTAGTGCTGGATGACCTCCACCACAGCCATACTGATGGGATGGGGTGATACCGGGTGTCCCACAGTTACCGATATCTATTGAAGATCTAGAGAGATTTAGCCCTGGCGAGTAGAGAGAAGGCCACACATACTCCGAGGGTGCCCTTGAAGGCATGGGTCTGTCTCTTCTACAACGGCCCCTTTTGTTTCTATAATGAGTTTGCACGAGACCAGACCCCTTGGGAGGAGTACACTGAGGTGGAGCTACGGTTCTGGACTTATTCTTGATACATTTATGCACCGAGAGAGGGGTGGAATGCCCATGGGCTGCCAGATGTCACCTATTTGGCTGCGTACTTGCCATACTGGCGAGCGACTTTTATGGTCCCCCAAGGAGATGACAGTCTTCGGTGGGCAGAGCTGCTATGGCCCGCGTGCTTGTTAGCGGAGGGACGGAGGTTGGCGTTGTCTCCCTCGGCCTTGGCTAACATCTACCACGGGCTGGGGGAGTTATCAATACGCCCTGCACCACGAGAGAGGAGTTTGTTTCTACCGACCCACTACCTCAGTGTGTGGGCCGGTCTACTTTTTCCTGGGTTGGTGACGAGGGTGACAGTGGCGAACCCGACGGCCCCCTTACTCTTCAGCTTCACTGGTCAGACGGATGGAGATGCAGCAGATCAGTTGGTGAGGGCCATGAGGGCTCTGTCCTACTTGCCAGGCAGAGGCGAGGATGGGCTCCCGTTTGACTGCGGATCGAGAGGCTTTCGACTGGTTCTGGTACTGAAGAGCGATGGGGCGGCCTGTGCCCTACCACACCAGTGCGAGCCAGATGCACCTGTCTACACTGAGTGGGTGATTAGCACCCGGCCGATGATGTTAGCATTGCATCGGTCCAGCGCCAGCATCTTGGAGCCTTACTATCCTCACCGATTTGCTAGGAACTTCGGGTATGATCAGGCAATCTCGTCGAACCAACAGTTTCCATTAGCAGGCAGGGTGTATAAGGGCAGGGATAGTCACTTGCTGGCGGCAGATTGATGGGACTTTAGTTGTAGAGGAGAGCCGGAGAAGCTACCGATGCCAGGGCTAGATTGCCGAGCGAGGTTCTACGTCCACTATGCCCGGTGGTGGTTTGAGCACAACCACTTGTATCGCCAGAAGACTTCGACGATCAAGAAGGCTGAGGAGGGCCGGCTTCTGCGGGAGGATCAACCTCCCATTTCACTGGACGTGGAGTACCTGAGGACCCGCTTTTCCCGGATCCGTCGGGACGTGGAGCGGCTTGAGAAACAGTGGCCCCGGGACGGTCGGGCTTCCTCGTCGTCGAGGCAGGGTTACAGTGGGGCCATCAAGCCTCTGAGGCTGGCACAGGAGGGGCCTGCGGCTACTGGTGCTGGGACGTCACGGTTGAGGGCACTGAGGACCTGGTGGACCTAGTTCCGAGTTGACTACGGCTTCGGGAGGAGCACCACCCTTGACGGCGTGCTCCCAGAGGGGAGTTTTGCCGACACTACTGTCACCGACTGGAGGCGTCACATCGCTCACGCGATCGGGTCGACAAGGCTGGTGGAGTTCGTCTCTCACATCGACCGTGTCTACACGCTGAGAGACATCAAGGAGGTAGTTGTGAAGGCCGCCCGAGTGTTGGGGTTGAAGTCGGAGGAACTGGTCCTTCTGCCGTTGACTCCCTTTGGTGCTTCAGGTAAGACACATTCTTTGTTGCATTGTCTTAGCCTTACTTCTTTGCCTGTTTGGCTGAGATATAATTCATTGGTGTGTTTCTTGGGTAGGTTCCCCGGTAGTGGAAGATCATTCCTCAGTGGGGCATCCACTGGGAGTGGTGACGGAGATGTTCAACCTAGGCGGAAACGCCCCCGTGTAGATGCTGGCACGGCGAAGGCCGGAGAGTCCTCTCGCAGGCCCGGGGAAGATGAGCACATCGAGGTAGAGCCGACTCTGAGTAAGTGCCACGCTCAATCCTTCTTCTTTCACCAGTTTAGTCATTGTGGTTGACTAACCTTACATCTATGGCTGACTTTGTAACTCCACTAGAGGCTGGGGAAAAGGTGGCTTTCTCACCACCCTTGGACACCGATCCTTTACTGGACGACGAGATCGAGTGTGATGTTGACGTAGATGAGGTTCTCCGGATGATGGATGAGATAGGCCCTAACACTAGTGCATTTGCTCACTTTGAGTCATGGAAGACTCCTGGGAACATTCAACCAGGTAGGATCCCTAGGAATGGTAATGCTATGTCCATAGCAATGTTTTCTTCTGGAAACTGGTATTGCCATATGTTCACATGTAGAGATGGCAGAGATGACAGGGGCCCTTGTCCCTCCTGGGACCAGAGGCGAAGCCCCCACTTCTGCCAGTGGGTAGGGGCCTGAGGCACCCCAGGACTGCTCAAGTAAGTGCTAATCCATTATATGGAGGGTTGACTCCTCCTTTCGTGGCATTTGTTGTACTGAGGTTGCTGACTAGGTTTGTTGTCTTGTCTGCTAGCTGATGACCAGGTTGCTGCCTTGGAGATGGTCCACGAGCTGGTTAGTACCAGACCGTTAGTGGAGCTTCCCTCGTTCGAGGCAGATCTGGGAGTAGCGGGTGGTCTGATGGCCCTCATTGCTGGAGCCGCAGTCATCCCGTCATCGCAATAGTCGACGGCGTTGCCTCTCCCTCCTTTGCAGGCTGTGGTCTCAGCCTGCAATGTGGGGCTGGTTGGGTCTTCCGTCATGGGACCCTCAGGTATGTGAAAGGAAACTTAGATGTTGTGCTGGCATTCTTGCATTTTGCCAATACCAAAATTTCCATGGTATGTGTCACAGGAACCTCATCTCCTTTGGAGGAGGGTGAGCTTCCTCCTGACACTTCTGGAGCCGTCGGCGGGGAGCCTGCAGACATGGCTCTGGCTGGAGAGGACGAGGAGATCATCGACATAGAGGGGATCTCCGATAGAGGTACCTTGACTAGTGAGCTTTGTTCAAAGTCTTTGATTGGCCAATCTCATTTTGTAGGGTTGGATTGTGTGATGACATTGTTATTTTATTGGCCCGTAGGGGCTTCTAGTTCCACCACCTTAGGAGATTCATCAGGGGCTTCCTCAGCTCCTCGGGCAGTAGTAGCCTTGCTATAGAGACAGAGGAGAGTTCAAGCTCCTCCTCTTCTGGGGCATGATCTACTGTGGCGATGGAGATTAAGGTTACTTCTGTAGGTGAGCGAAGCTTTTTTCTTCCCTCTTCGCACTTATTTATGCTTTCTGGAAAAATGATGATTCTTTTGTTCTGTATATAGCGCTGGTGTCAGAGGAGGAGCGTGTGCTGGCTGCCGCTGAGGATGGCCGGGAGGAGCTTCCCGTCCTGACCATGGCTACCAGAGGGGATAGGGCTATAGCGGAGGGCTCCCCGGTCACCGAGGAGTCATTGCCTTCCCTACCCCGACGAATGATGCTGCAGGTGTGGAAGGGCTTATTCTAGGTAAAGATTGGAAATTTTCTCAGTTTTTTCACATTATTTGTCATGGAAAGTCCCACATGTATTTCTCACTTTCCATTTGTTCTTTTTTTTTGGCATCATGCAACCTCGATTGACGTGCTGATGGAGACAACAGACCCTTCCCTGAGCCTAGGGGTTGAGTGGCCCACCTCCACTCCACCGCCGGAGCCGTTGGTGGACGAGAGTGTGGCCATCGCTTTGCTACGGTGTGCATGAGGCTACCTTCAGAGTGACCCTCTCCTTTCTCCGAAGGACCTGAGGAGGCGGATGGCGGATTGCACCCCAGGTTATCACAACCTCGGTTTCCCACATGAGCCTTGGATGATGGGGCTGGCAGCAATATGGGTAGAGTACTTGCGACTCCGTCAGATGCATGAGCGGAGAGCTCAGAGGTTGGCCGCCATCCGGGAGGGGTAGGACCTGCTAGATCGACTGGCAGCGGCCGTGGCAGAGCAGAGGGGGCACGTGGAGGTGGCACAGACACGTGCCCGGGACTGGGTTGCTCAGCTGGGGGAGGCCGAGAGCAGGACCGATACCTTGAGGAAATCCTTAAAGGAGCAGCAGTTGGCCACGGAGCGCGTCAGGGTTGTGTGGCGAAAGGCTGTGAGCACGGTCGAGGCCAGTACCCAGATCTTGTCCACTCTTGAGGCGGAGTTCACGGCTACTCGATCTCGCCTATCGACGCTGGAGGTGGGCGAGCCCTGACTTGGTTGTACCTCTTTGTTTGTTATATTCTGTGCCCAATTGCACAGATTTCTTTTGTTACCCCAAGAGCATGTCTTGGGCTCCTTTTATAGATTATGAATGACAAAATACTGGATTTCTTTTTGTCACTCCTTGTGCTGTCCCACCTTGTCTTTTGCGGAACAAAGATGGCTGTATGGGTTGGCAGCCACGAGTACTACTAGTCGTGGTTGATTCTTCTACTATATGCTGGAATGTGATTATAATAGCGCATGCATGGGATGTGCTAACTTGTTGCTAGAAACTGGGGCTGGAGGCCAGGAATTGAACAATAGGGATAGAGTGCCCACTATCGAAAGCAGGGAACTGGGTACCGGAATCTGGGCACCGGCTACTGGGGGCTGAGTATTGGATATTGGAGGCTGGATACTGGGTGTACTAGGGGCTGGGTATAGGGTACTGGAGGTTGAGCACTGGGTACTGGAAGCTGAGCACTAGGTACTATGTGCTGGGGTCTACCCAAGTGGGGCATGTTGACCGGAATGACTGGAAACTGGGGGACTGAGAGGTAACCCGTATGGGTTTGTTAGTTTGGGGTACTGAAAACTGGAAACTGGTTGCTGGAGGCTGTCCATGACAATGTGGTATGACTTCACTAGGGTCTACATGGAGGTTGGAGCCGACCTATGACGGTGTGTTGGCCCAAGTTGCTGGGGTTATCGGAGGGCTGAAGTATGTCAGCCAACATTGGTCCCCGGCAAGCTTGCCGTCGACATGTTGTTAACTAGAAATGTAGTTCACATTAGTCTGGAGAACTAGGACTGGAGCTAACCGGCTGACCATTGAGGTGGAGTAGCTGGGAACTGGGACGAGAGCTGGGGCTGGGGCTGGACTGGCCGACTGACCTTTTAAGGTGTTGTAGCCAGGGGCTGGGACTGGAACTAGCACTGGTTCTGGAACTAGGACTGGAGCTGGCCGGCTGACCATTTAAGGTGTTGTATCCAGGGGTTGGAACTGGAGCCATAACTAGAGCTAGTGCTGGAACTTGAACTAGAGCTGGCCGGTTGACCATTTAAGGTGTTGTAGCTAGAGACTGGGACTGGAACTAGAACTGTGACTGGTATTGAAACTAGAACTGGAGCTGGCCGACTGACCATTTATGGTGTTGTAGCCGAAGACTGGGACTAGAACTTGGACTGGAACTGGTGTTGAAACTGGAACTGGAGCTGGCCGGCTAACCGTTTAAGATGTTGTAGCCGGAGGCTAGGACTGGAACTGGGACTGGTGTTGAAACTAGAACTGGAGCTGGCCGGCTGATCATTTAAAGGAGAAAGCGCCACGAGAGCAACAACAAGGTGGACCAAAGCGTCAGGGTAGGCTACAAGCGTTAGAAGGTAACCCTAAGCCATCTTATTTATAATTGCATGATTGGATATGATGATTTTAGTACTTAGCATACTATAAGAATGAATCTAGCTAGAATAGATATTTTTGAGTTTGGTGATTTTTTCCCACTGCGATGGAAAATAAGATCGTGTGAATTTGGAAGACCAAATTCTTTAAAGTGGGGGAGGGTGTAGCACCCTGGAAATTTACATATAGAATAAATAATAATGATAGTCATAGAATAAATATGGAGAATAAAAAATCTTGATAAATTAAAAGTGGAAATAGCTAAAATAAATCAAAGGGCCTAAATATTGATTAACGGGCTACAAATAAATCCATTATGATTAAAAGTCTAAACCTTAAAGGGCCTTAAAAGCCTTCAAGCAACTAATGGGCCTTAATAATAATTGGTGGGCTTTGAAAATCCATTTCAAACAAATTCTTAAAAGATAAAAGGCCCAACCGCATATAGAGCCTTAGGATCGTTAATGGACTTAAGCTATAAACGTAAAACACTAACAGTGTACTAAATGGGCTAAGATATATATATATATATATATATATATATATATATATGCATGCGCTTTAAATATCAAACCTTTCTCGTGTTGGATTTAAGCCCTAATACACGTTCGAAGGTTGCATGGATTGTAGAGGGTTTTCTGTGGTCGAACAAGGATTGGCGGCTGTGGTTATGGCAGGAGTGATTGTGTAAAGGAAACCTTAATTCCATAGGATTAAAAAACAAGAAACATAAACACAATTAGGAGTCATACTCCTCGTAGGATCTGGAAAACCCCTAAACCCTATAAATAAGGACCTTCCATGCAATGGCAGAGCCATCGTGCTCCGTCGTGCTGGTCCTACTGCGGCGTGTGGCTGCCGTGGTCCTGCATTGTGAAGAAGCAAGGCTTCTTCCCATCCTTCTTCTTCCTTGCTACTGCCGTCGTTACTGTAGTGAAGGACGAGTGTCTTCTTCTTTTTCCGTCAAGCTCGTGTGGCTCGTGTTGCTGCCGCTGTAGTTACTCTTCTTCTTTTGAACAAATTGCGGCTGCGGTTGCTATGCGGCGGCTACTGTTGTTATCGTTGTAGTGGAGAAGCAAGGCTCCTCTATCTTCTTCTTCCTCTGTTGCAGTCGCTGGGCTGCTACGGGTTCATCGCCATCACCGTCTTCTGTTCTTCTTCCTGCTATTCTTCTTTCATCTTCTTCGTTAAAGCATTGTGAAAGGTAGGCAATCTCCCAAGCAAAACCCAAGTAATCACCATGATAGATCACTAGAGCATGTAGACTATCTTCCATGAAACTTCTTGATTGCTTTTAGTTTGCCTAAACATGATTTTCGAACATCTGGAAACATGAAAGGCATTAGCGACCACTACGTGGCCGCTATTTCCAAGAACCTGCGCCCGTCCAAACGGACACTAATTAATCAGCGACAGTATTACTGTCGCTAATTCTTTTAGATAACTAATAATTACAGCACGTTTAAAATTTAATAGCTATGGAACAATGTGTCTAAAAATCATGATATGCATATTTCTGGAATCCCTGCAATTTTCTCTTCACTCTCATGTCTTCATTTGTCCAAAATTCTATCAGAATTGAAAGTAGCACTGTTCATCCCCTAATGAACAATAATGTTTAGAAATGAATAGTTCCTTGAGTCTGTAAACACATACATACGATGCGTGGTAGCATAAAACGTTAAATGGAATGGGCGACCAGAACCCTGTCACCTATTTTGAATCTACGCCTGTGCAAGTAGGCGCTATTTCCTGAAGTTTATGTTTATAAAAGAAATTGTTCATAGAATTAGCGACCATTCCTTTGTCGCACATTAAAGAACCGCACCTCTTTGAAAAGGTGCTATTTCTTGTATTTGCTGAAACGGTATATATGAAAGGAAATAAATAAAGGAATTAGCGCCGTATCTCAGGGCGCAGATTAAAGATACTGCGCCTTTCCAAAGAGTCGCACATTTCTGGAAATTTATTTAATATTCTGGAGCTGCATGAATGGACGCCTGAACAATGGGTGCTAAATTAAATAGTGACCACTGCCAGGGTGCAATTTTTCTGGTGACAGTTTTTCACTTACGTTTTGATCCATTGACTGCCGAATCTTTGGCACCACTGTCTCATATATGAGACTTGGTCCCTGTTTTGCTTTATCGCTCACACACTATCTCTTGGTGATGATTGGACTCTCCGTGAGATATTTCTTCCTTCGGACCGGTACTTTCTTCATTGAGACCTCCGTAGGTCTACGCTAGTCTTGGATTCCCTCAAGACAGTCGAGCATGTTGTACTCTAAAAATCCTGAAACCCTTATTTGTCACGTCACTCTGAAGAAACGTGATGCTTTAGCCCTCATAGAGCGCTATTTCTGGCCTCTTTGAGAAGTATGTTTCCTGTCTGGAAACTGCGACCATGACTTGGATGCCAAAAGAAATTGCCGACCAGACAGTGGGCGCAGATTACTAATTTAGTGACCGTGAGGTGGAAGCTATTTCATCGTGCGTGCACTGTTCAGAGGAATAAGCGACCATACAGTGGACGCTGTTTCTATAATTGATGGCGACTGAGTGGACGCCAATTGCTCAGATTTCACGAATGTCTTGGTTTCATGTATCGTCATACTATTCTTGTCAAAAGTCCGTTCTTGGAATCATTATCCCATGAATCTGCCTAATGTTCCTACATGCTTGGTCCTTGGAACTCTTTGGCCATTAATTAGGTGGAATCGGTCTAGACACAAAAGGGGCTATGGGTCCAAAAAAATTGATACTCAATACTAGAACACAAAAGTGACGGGGTCCAGATCGGATCCCAGGGGTGAGACAAAGTCCAAACGTGTATCGGTATCATGATTGATCGGGTGTGGCATTGCACCAACCAAAAATAAGATTGATTTATGACATTCCACAAGTGATCATTACTCAAATAATTGAACTCCTTTATACATATGGCTAATCTTATAAAGTGAAAGCTACGTGATATACTCTAGTGAAAGTGAATGCCTTATTGAAACGATTGTTATTGTCACCTCATGAACGCTCTTGAAAACCTTCTTAAAAATCTTGCTATCTTGTCATGATTATTATTGGAATTATTGTCCGTCCATCTATTGTCTTTATAGCATTTAAAATTATGTCTTCATTCCTTTATATTATCTCCGGATAATTAATCTAGCTCGTGCCATTATAGTTCTCGATTACGATACCTTGCATGACTTGCATGTTCATGTTAAATTGTTAATCACTTAAAGCTAGCTTGGAGCTTGAGATATTAAGACATACTAAGCATTCGCTCACCTAGTGTTTTCTAATATTTTTCAAGTAACGACCATAGTGACGACGAGACCGAACAAGATGGGCAAGGGCAAGAGTGAAGAGTGCTCCGGCAACTTGATGAATCTCATGCAATCTCAAGCAATCTCAAGCAAAACCTGATAAAGATAATAACATGCATGCCAACCAAGTTCCTTTCTCGATTAAATCCATGTTCATGTTCCATGCTATACTGTTTCATTTCTTTTTTACGTAGATTTTAAAGCCTTCTATTTCACGAGAAATTCGCGACCAAAATAGTGGACGCTATTTAATTGGCGGTTGTCCATAAGGGCGCTGATTCTTGAATTAGCGTCAGCTGGTTAGACGTGAATTAATGAACGTCCTCACCCCTAACGTGAATTCTTTCAGTGAATTAAATAATTAACTCATGTTTAAAATTTAATAACTATGTAACCCTACACTATAAAATTTGCATGAGTATGTTTTTAGGATCCTCATAATTTCCTCTTAATTATCATGTATCCTGATCCTTGAAATTCCACATAGAAAGCAACGGGGTATTGTTCATCTCCTAAATAAGAAATGAATAGTACTTTATATCTAAGAACGTACGTGCCTGATGTATGATAGTCTATACACTAAAAAGAAATAGCGTCTGCTAAAGCGGACGTGAATTAAGTAAATAGCACCTCTTTATAGAGACGCCAAATCCTATTTAAATATTAACTATGAATAAAACTAGAAAATCATGAAATTAACATCTGTCCACATGGACGCGAATTAAAGATATGGCGCCTCCATACACGGACGCCAATTGTGATAAATTTTATTTTATTATAGTTATTTCTAGAATTGGCACCTCTCTAAAGAGACGCAAATTTTTAAATTGACACTTGCTTACTTGGACGTGAATTCTTGTCTCACTGTCTCACTGTGTTTTGACCCATACCATGGGTTTTCTGGCACTACTGTCTCATGGCCGAGATGGAGTCCCTATTTCATGAGTTTTTATATTGGCACCTCAATTCTTGGAGATTGGATGACCCTCTGTCAGATATTCCTTCTGCCGGATTGGAATTTCTTTCTCTAAGGCCTCCATAAGTCTCCGCTAGTCTTGGAATCCCTCAAGGAAGTCGAGCATGTTGTACCCTAAAAACTCTGGAAACCATGATAGTCATGTCACTCTAAAGAACCATGATGCCCTAGCCATCATGGAACGCTATGTTCTGGTGTTCTATGAGAGAGTCTGGTCACTGTCTGGAATTTGCGTCCAGTACAGTTGACGCCATATAGGAATTAGCGTCCGCTACAGGTGATGCGATTTTTCTCGTGCCTTACTGTTCACAGAATTAGCAACCACGGCAGTGGACGCATATTCTGTAATTGGCGGCGGCCTGAGTGGATGCCAATTTTCCTAGATTCCATGAGTGTCCTAGTTTCATGTGAGATTTATCACAAGATCATCTCTACACAAAGTTTTGTCCTTGTATTCTGTGAATCAACCTTAATGTTCCTACAATGGCTTATTCCTTTGGAACTCTATTGGCTATAAACTATAGTGAATGTCTAGATATTTACTGACTCAATGCCTGGCATTAATAGGGCCCGATCTGATCCTGGGAGGAGCACCTGAAAGTACTTGTGCCCATGGGAGCTATATTGACCATGGTGTGGCATTGCACCGAAGTGCATGACTTGCTTGATTGATTAACGACATTCCACTCTCTCTCATGACATGATACTTGACATGAACTTGAGATGATGTGCTTGGCCCGGAATGGGTATTTACTTGCTAGATTAAATAGCCAATTCTCTTGACATGACATGATATTTACATGCGTGAAACCCTTGCTTAACTTTACATGATTCGTCTTGAAATCTTGCAAGTTCAATTATATTATTCCTATTGATCCTTATTCCATATTATCTTGCGATCATTCATGCATAGCTAGACTTGCATTTCATGTAACATGTAATTACTTAAAGCAAGCTTGTTATTGAGATGTAATTCCTACTGAGCGTTCGCTCATCTTGTGTTTTCCCTTAATTTTTAGGTAGTACTGATGATGAGACTCAATCTGATGGGGATGGACAAGAGTGATGAGTGTAGAGCCGATCTCAGATGTCATGAGTTGCCTTTGAGTCAAGTTCTTCTATTTTTCTTGAGTCATCATTATAGTTTTCTTGAGTCTAGTTTATCATTTAAGTACACTTAAACCTTTGAGAGTATGTAATGGAATTATTTTGGAGTTATTAATAAATAAGGATATGGTAATGATCTTGCTTGGCGCACTATGTCTTTTGTGTCGAATTTCCTCGTGCTCTGATTGACATGAATGATATAAACTCATCACGCACACCTGGGTTCCTTCTGCGCTCGAGGTGTGACAGTTTTTGTGGTATCAGAGCCTAGGTTTACCAAATTACCTAGGTTACCAATGTCCAAGGATAGGTTTCATTTCTTTTACCCGATGAGATGGGTAGAGCCATGGATTAAGATAATTTAGGACAACATATTCCATAGTAGTCACACATAATAATTATTTATTTAAAATTCTTTGTAGGATCATGGCCGCCGAGAGAGCTCAATGGCACGACGTGCAAAGGACCATCCAAAGTCTTACTCAAGCGCTTCAACAAGTTGCGCAATGAGGTATGAACCGTGGAGCGGGAGATCTCCACAGAAGCTTTAGAAACATGAACCCGCCAAAGTTCACCGGCTCATTCGACCCTGATGATGCTGAAAATTGGATGAAGGAAATCGAGCATATATTCCGTGTGATGCAATGCACGGATAAGGAGAAAGTGTTATTAGCAACCTTTCAACTAGAGTGGGATGCTCGGTTCTGGTGGGAGTCAATAGAAGCCACATTGCCACATGACCATATAACATGGGGTAAGTTCATGGAGTAGTTCAACAACAAATAATTTTTAGATAGAATCCAAGAGAAGAAAGCCACGGAGTTTGCCGCACTCAAACAAAGGAGCCTGTCTGTGGCAGAATACGAGACAGAGTTCTCAAGATTATCCCGCTATGCACCACACCTAGTCCATTCGGAGAAGATGAAGGCCCGAAGATTTCTCAACGGGTTGAGACCCCAATACATCACACAATTGGCACCAATGGACGTGCAAGCCTACTCTGAAATGGTTAGGAGAGCATAACTATTAGATGATGCCATGGAGCTATTTGATTGGATCCGTGGGAGAGATAAGAAGGAACATGTTACAAGTTCCAGATCATTCAAGGTCTCGTCCACAAAGAAGAGGTCCAATGATGGAGGAGATCATTCTAAGGATAAGAAGTTTAAGAAGAATGATAAGCCATTTTCCATTACCACCACACCATCTAATGACAAGGCAGGGCACAAGGCCGAAGAGTGCTGGAGGAGATTAGGAGCTTATCTCCATTGTGGGAGCCGTAATCACCGGATTCCTGACTGCCCCCTATTAAATGAGCAAGCTAGCAACGACAAGCGACCGGTAAAGAAGCAAGGCCATCTCCAAGCATTGCAAGAGGCGGAGCAAGGTGACGGTGGAATAGTAGAAGGTACATTGAATATTTGTTCCAAGACTGGACGTGTCTTATTTTGATACCGACGCAACTCATTCGTTTGTTTCTCAAAGATTTGCTGCTTCATGATCTGTGAAACCTATTTTGCTAGAAACTGATCTAGTTATCTCCACTCCTCTTGGAACCGGATTCGAGATTAATTATCATTACCCAGATAGTGAAGTCCTAGTTGGAGGGCATAATCTACCTGTCGATCTAGTATGCCTGGATATGGAAGGATATGATGTCATTCTAGGCGTTGATTGGCTATCGACACATAGGGCAGTTATAGATTTCCGAAAGGGTAGAGTCACATTTGGTGATTACCCGAAGCTTGTCTACTCTAGTCCTTGGAGTCGGAACAAGTCACCTCTCTTCGAGCTAGAAAACTTATAAGAAGAGGTTGTATGGCTTTCCTTGCCCTTGTAACTGTAACGGAGGTTAAGGAATCAAAGCTAGAAGATATTCGAGTGGTTAAGGATTTTCCCAATGCATTTTCAGAGGATTTGCCCGGTCTACCCCCGAAAAGGGAAGTGTCTTTCACAATTGACCTTGTCCTTGGTGTTGGCCTTGTCTCGAAGGCACCTTATAGGATTTCCCGCGCCGAATTGAAGGAGTTAAAAGAACAATTAATGGAGCTATTGAAAGAAAGGGTTCATTAGGCCGAGTACTTCCCCGTGGGGAGCACCCGTCCTATTTGTCAAGAAGAAGGATGGATCCATGAGGCTGTGCATAGATTATCGACAGCTAAATCAACTCACTATCAAGAACAAGTACCCACTATCGAGGATTAATGAACTATTTGATCAGATTTCAGGTGCTCAATATTTTTCAAAGATTGATGTTAGGTTTGGATACCATCAATTGAGGATTAAAGAAGAGGATATTTTTAAAACAACATTCAGGAGCAGGTATGAGCATTATGAATTTACTACTATACCTTTCGGACTAACAAATGCCCCCGCAGCCTTTATGCAGTTGATGAATAGCATATTCAGGCCTCATTTTGATCAATTTATTGTGGTATTCATTGATAACATATTGATATATTCTAAGTCTGAGGAAGAACATGAAGAACACTTGAGGATTGCGTTACAATTATTAAGGGATAATCAACTTTATGCAAAATTCAGCAAATGTGAATTCTGGCTTGAAGAAGTATCATTCTTGGGGCATGTAATTTCTAAGAAGGGGATTTCCGTTGATCCATCTAAAGTCGAAGCGGTGAGGAATTGGGAAAGGCTCGTTAATGCTACGAAAATTTGTAATTTTCTTGGTCTGGCGGGTTACTACTGGCGATTCATCAAGGACTTCTCCAAAATAGCTGTTCCACTTACAAGGTTAAGAAGGAAGGAGAATCCATATGTATGGATCGAAGATTGTGAAGAAAGCTTCCAAACTCTGAAAGACCGCTTGACTACTGCCCCAGTATTAGCCTTGCCAGTGGAGGGAGAGCAATTTAAAGTTTATACTGATGCGTCCGGTGTAGGACTTGGATGTGTGTTAATGCAACAAGGGAAGGTAATTGCATATTCTTCCTGGCAACTTAAGAAGCATGAAGAAAACTACCCGGTGCACGATCTAGAGTTGGCCGCGGTACATTTGCTTTGAAGATCTGGAGGCACTACCTCTATGGAGAGCAATTCATTGTGTACTCTGACCATAAAAGTTTGAAGTACCTATTTTCTCAAAAGGAATTGAACATGAGGCAAAGGCACTGGCTAAAATACCTCAAGGCCTTCGACTTCTCTATATAATATCATCCAGGAAAGGGTAACCCCGTAGCTGATGCCCTTAGTCGAAAGCTGAGAGCATTATTGGCCAGTTGCATGATTCAAGAATGGAAGATACTGGAACAATTTTCTAAATTGAATCTCAATATAGACGAGGAGAAGGGATGTGTTACTTTATCTCACATGAGCTTACATCCTAACTTACCCTCTGAGATCAAGGAGTTACAAGATGATGACCCGGTAATAGTGGAGATTAAAGGCAAGATAAATGAGCGACCCGATTTCAAGTTGGCATCTGATAGAAGACTATTGCTTCATGAAAGGACTTGCATACCCGATTGCCCAGAGTTAAAGAACAAGATTCTAGAAGAGGCTCATTATTCAAGGTACACTATTCACCTCGGTGCTACCAAAATGTATCAGGACTTGAAAAGAAACTTTTGGTGGCCCAACATGAAAAATAAAGTGGCGGATTTCGTTTCCCGCTACCTTACTTGCCAAAAGGTTAAGGTGGAACATCAAAAGCCCACCAGTAAATTACATCCCCTAGAGATTCCTAAGTGGAAGTGGGAAGAGATAGGGATGGACTTTATCATGGGTTTGCCTAAAACAAAAGGTAAGCGTGACGGGATATGAGTGATTATTGATCGGTTGACTAAATCTGCACATTTTCTGCCTATCAAGAGTCAATGGTCAGTGGATGTGTTAACAACCTTGTATATCAAAGAGGTCGTCGGATTGCATGGAGTACCTGTCTCAATAGTTTCTGACCGAGACCCTCGCTTCACATCACACTTTTGGAAGGGTCTACAACATTCCATGGGGGCGAGATTAAATTTCATCATTGTATTTCATCCCCAAACGGATGGTCAGACGGAGAGAATAAATCAAGTAGTGGAAGACATGCTCAGGGCTTGTGTCATAGATTTTGGTGGAAGTTGGCACGATCATCTGCCTCTGGTTGAATTTGCCTACAACAACAGTTATCAAGCTAGCATCCAGATGGCACCATTCGAGGCATTGTACGGAAGGAGTTGCTGCTCAACAATATGCTGGGATGAAGTTGGAGAAAAATAACTTCTAGGCCCAAAGATGGTAAGGGATACCACTAAAAAAGTGAAAATCATTAGAGAGGGACTTCAGATGGCTCAGTCAAGAAATGTAATACCCCAAATTATTTTTAAAATTTAATTAGAATTATTTGAATTTATTTGAAATTATTTGGAATTATTTCAATTAATGAGAATTTATTCGTAATTAATTAGATTAATTCTTTAATAAATAGTATAAGTCACTTTTCAACTATTTTATAAAAATCCATAAAAATCATATTATTGTGTAATCCATTTCGTTTAACAATTTTATCTTCTTCGACTAAGCCTAATAAAATCATTAACTAGGCCTAATCAGTGGATTAAGTCCGATTTCCACTCTTACCTACCCAATAGTGAACGCAATAGTAAACCTCATCTTAAAACACCAACTTAGAGCTTAATACTCAACCAAATGAGCTCATTTCGGTGTCAAATAAAAGCCACAATCTAAGGATCAATAGTCCTCTATCAATCGAACCCAAACCTAACCCTAGCACATGGTGGCGGCCGAGTTTTGGAGTGGTCAACCTTGGCGGCGCCGTTTTCCAACACCTAACTTGCGTGGTCGATTCCTCCCAGCCCCGAAGTCTCCAGAAGCTCTATGAGCTATCAAAATGAAGCTCTACGAGTCTACTTTCATTTGGTGGCTGTGGTGTTCATATTGGATTCAGATCTAGGAAGTTCTTGGTCGTTTAGTAAAGGTGAGTCGGCTGCCATCGTCCTCCTTCCTCTCCTCTTTGATCCTTCGATTGAGCTAGGTTTCCTTAACCAAAATCAGCTTATGAATATATCAAATTGTTCCTCTCGACGAGATCTTTCCAATGGTGATCAAAGTCTCAATTTTCATTAGGTATCCAAGGAGATATCGCGGGTTTTCTAAGGTGCTGTCCAATTCGTTCTTCAGTCTAGGGCTTTAAGTTCTCTCTTCGATTGCTCTTCGATTGAGGTAGGATCTAACATCCAAACTCTAATTAAAATACATGAATGTAATCAGCATCTTGTTAGCTTTCATTTGGCGTAGAAAGCCCCAAATTTCATTGAGCATGTTTAGAGAATTTTGGATCGAAGTAAGAGCATGTTTATGCTTGATTTATGGTATGTTCTTCAAGTAGAAGCATGATGTTCGGGCTATTTTTGAGTTGGATATCTAGATCCACATATGGCATATCATACATGGTTAGAATCAGCATTAAGTTAGCTTTCTTTTGATATAAGAAGCCCCAAATTTCGTTGTATATATTGAGAGAACCATACGATTTAGTAGAAGCATATCAAGAACTAGGTCTTCATGTGTTCATCATAGAATATGCTGTGATTCATTTGATTTCTGTTAAAATTCGTGTTTCAAAACTCTTGTTTTATGACTCTAGTATGTCTATTAAGAACCCTAGACCATGTGGTTAAGATCCCAACCCATTTAGACCCCAAATCGTGGAGTTTTTCATGATTTCTGGAAGCCCGTTCTTGTCTGGAAACCCAGGGGTCGACCCCATGGGTCGACCCATACCACCCAGCAAGCAGAAGATTTCTGCTTTGCATGGGTAGACCCGTGGGGTCGACTTACAGCTGCAGGAGTCGACCCAATGGGTCGACCAATCACCAGGCAGACTCCTGGAATTCCAAGGGTCGACCCAATGGGTCGACCCATGCCTGGAAATTTCCAGGGGTCGACCCACGTGCTGTTTGACCCGAAAATGTTGGTTTTTGAATCGAGGATCGATCCGGATCATTAGGGGATCGACTCATTCAACTTAGCCCAATTGAAAACTATATTTTGAGGATCTAATGACCTATTCATGTACCCCTTTGATTTCAATTAACATTGGTCCCTACATGCAAACATAGTGTAAAAACATGCCGTTTATCATCTTCATTTCAACGTACACAATGGTTAAATAGAAACCCACATAATTAGTGATTAATTGTGTAACTAGATTTCTGTTAATGCATGTTATTTCATTCCGGTACGAGCTTGTTCTTTATCTCATCATCTTGAATCCGCTTTTTGGCAATTGGCTAAATGTAAATGATAATAGATAATCTTTGATATATTAACTTGGTAATTAGGATTAAATTGATTGTTAAGTTGATGTTTTAGTCATTAATACTTTAGTAGAATGGATTGCTTACACACTTGAACGGTACACTGTCAGTAGTTCTTTCTTGACCCCGTGGACCAAGTTTTGGTCTAATTTTTATAATGCGGCCCAAAGTGACCGTATAACCGAGTTTTTGTTTTAGTGAATCCAAGGACAAGTTAGTCCTTAAATCTCATACTTGTGGTAGTAATTCCTCTGATTAAATTGGCCATATAACTTGACTGAATGTCTAGACAATCGTGGGATCTTGTATCCAATAAATCGATGCCAACGCACCGTAAGGGCCCGGTCTGGTCCTGGGGAGAGCGCCCGAAAGTTAGTGAGCCCATGGGATGTTAATGACATGGCGAGACATTGCACCGAGTACTTGACTAGCTTGTTACGTCTATGATATGAAAAATCTCTTGTTACTCTTGTTACTTGATCGTGCTTGAAATGATGTTTAAAATACTTGCTTGTTGGCCAATTCTCAATTATTTATTACTATCTCTTGTTGTAAATTCTTGTACTTGTTATCTTGTTATCTCTTGTAATCATTATATTTCTTGACCTTGCAAGATCTTTGTATTTCACTGTTTATTTGTATCGTCATTTATTTCATTTCTCAGCATTGCATATGAAAATGTAATTTAACTTGTTAATCACGTAAACTTGCATGTTATTTCCTACTGAGCGTCAGCTCATAGTTATTGTTTCCCCCCTTTCCAGGCTATTCAGGTGACGATGCGCATACCGATGGGGAAGGGCAGGAGTGATATCTCTTGAGTGTACTTGTAGTAGATGCCGAGTTGGCATGGTTGGTTACCTCTAGTTATTTCCTTAGAGTTGTGTTAGCACTTGTTACTCTTGGAGTCAATTACTGTATTAGAATTTAGATTGGAAGTCATGTTTGATCATGTATTAGCAGTGTTGGTTATTGTAATGATTTGGAATCATCTTGATCAATAGAGTTGTATCTTTCCTTAGCATTGTGTAATTGTTTAGTTTAGAATATTTATTTACTTTCTAGCTAGTTTCTAACTGTACGTCCCGATATTCCGCGTCGGGGCATGACAGTTTAGTTGGTATTAGAGCCCTAGGTTTCACATTCCTAGGTTTTCCTAAGTTCTAGGTTTTCTAAGTTTTAGGGTCCTATGATAACCCCTAACCTTGTTAAGTCTAAGAACCCAACCTGGTGAGATTGGGTAGAAACTTGGGTTAAGTTCGTATCTTAATCGTGTTATTATCTATCTTATTGAACCTTAGTAATCTATTCCTCGTGTAGGCTTTTGAAATGGTAGCTGAACGTGCGGAATGGAGGAACTTACAGCGTACAGTTCAAGGCCTTACGCAGGCTTTACAGCAAGTGGCTCAAGCAGGAGCGGCACATCATGGCACCGGTGATCTATACCGGAACTTCCGAGGGATGAATCCGCCTAGATTTGGTGGCTCGACTGATCCCGATGAAGCCGAGCACTGGCTAGATGAAATGGGAAGAATCTTTGAAGTTATGCAATGCAGCAATCAAGAGCGTGTCCTTCTCTCAACTTTTCAACTGGAACGAGATGCACGTACTTGGTGGGATTCTATCAAGGCGACTCTTGGTGATCAGCAAGTTACATGGGAAGAGTTCGAGGAATTCTTCAACAGCAAGTATTTTTCTGATAGAGTGCAAGAGAAGAAAGCGACGGAGTTCGCAGCTCTGAAACAGCGAGGTCTGTCCGTGGCAGAGTATGAGGCTAATGTTCACTGCAGTTCTAGCACCGTGTCTTTTACTAGACACCATAGACTTTCTTTTGTGGGAGTTAAGCACCATAACTCCGTATCACTTATCTCGGCTCTTCGAGCTGATAAGCTGATGAGACGAGGATGTGAGGCTTTTCTGGCCTTTGTCTGTGTAACCCCTGAGCAGCAGATTGAGATTAAGGACATTTCTGTTGTCCGAGATTTTCCTGATGTCTTTCCAGAGGAACTACCAGGACTTCCGCCTGAGCGGGAAGTTATCGTTTCTATTGATCTCTTTCCTAGCACATTTCCTATTTCCAAGGCTCCTTACCGCATGTCTCCTGCAGAACTGAGGGAATTAAAGCAACAGTTGATGGAACTGCTCGAGAAGGGTTTCATTCGCCCTAGTACTTCTCCTTGGGGAGCCCCTGTATTATTCGTCAGGAAGAAAGATGGTTCGATGAGGTTGTGCATCGATTATCGGCAATTGAACTAGCAGACTGTCAAGAACAAATATCCATTGCCGAGGAATGATGAATTATTTGACCAGATAGCGGGAGCTTAGTATTTTTCTAAGATCGATCTTCGATCTGGATATCATCAGTTGCGGATTAAGGAAGAAGATATCTATAAAATAGCTTTCCGCAGCAGGTATGGTCATTTTGAGTTTGTCGTTATGCCTTTTGGTCTAACGAATGCTTCAGCAGCTCTCATGTAGTTGATGAACGATGTATTTCGGCCCTATCTTGATCGATGGGTCGTGGTATTCATTGACGATATCTTGATTTATTCCAAGAGTGAGGAAGAGCATGCTGAGTATCTGAGGATGGCATTGCAACTGTTGAGAGATCATCAGCTATATGCCAAGTTCAGTAAGTGTGAATTCTGGCTGCAAGAGGTGTCCTTTCTTGGACATATCATCACCAAAGACGGTATTTCTGTTGATCCTTCGAAGGTGGAGGCAGTGAAGAATTGGGAGCAACCGACTAGTGTGACTGAAATCAGAAGCTTCTTAGGCCTGGCAGGCTATTATCGCAGATTCATTCAAGATTTCTCCAAGATTGCGGTACCTCTTACAAGATTAACCCGCAAGGAGAACAAGTTTGATTGGTCAGATGATTGTCAGCGAAGCTTTCAGACTTTGAAGGAGTGTTTGACTACTGCACCTATATTGGCTTTACCTTCTGGTGAAGGAGGTTTTGTGGTATACACTGATGCTTCAGGTATTGGTTTAGGCTGTGTACTCATACAGCATGGAAAGATGATTGCGTATTCTTCTAGGTAGTTGAGGAAGCATGAAGAGAATTATCCTGTTCACGATTTGGAACTGGCAGCAGTCGTGTTTGCCCTGAAGATATGGAGGCACTACTTGTACGGAGAAACATTCACAGTATTTTCAGATCACAAAAGTCTGAAATATTTGTTTTCTCAGAAGGAACTTAATATGAGGCAGCGAAGATGGTTGGAGTACTTGAAAGACTTCGACTTCTCGATTGAGTATCATCCTGGCAAAGGCAATGTTGTGGCAGATGCATTAAGCAGGAAGCCTGTGGCTAGATTATCAAGTCTCATGTTACATGAGTGGAAGCTATTGGGACAATTAGCTAGTCTGGATCTGAATGTTGATAATGATCGGGTTATGATTGCACATATTCAACTTAAGCCCGAATTATTGATGGAAATCAAGTCCTTGCAAGGTAATGATCCCGAGTTGGTAGAGATCAAGGGAAGCTTGAGCAGCAGACCTGACTTCATGATGGTTGACGATGGAAGATTATTATTCCAGGGTAGAACTTGTGTACCTGATGAAGCTGGAATAAAGAACAAGATTCTGGAGGAAGCACATAGATCCAGGTATACCATTCATCCTGGAGGCACTAAAATGTTCAAGGATTTGAAGAGATCTTTTTGGTGGCCGAACATGAAAAGAGAAGTTGCAGACTTCGTGAGTAGATGCTTGGTTTGTCAGCAAGTTAAGGCTGAACATTTCAGACCGGCAGGAAAGTTGAAACCACTTGACATACCCCAATGGAAGTGGGAAAGTATTGGCATGGATTTCTTTATGGGTCTACCTAGGACTCGTGGTGGATTTGATGCAATATGGGTGATTGTTGACCGATTGACAAAGTCAGCTCATTTCTTACCCATTAAGTCCAAGTGGATAGTTGATGTATTGGCTGCTTTGTATTTGAAGGAAGTGGTAAGGCTCCATGGCATACCAGTCAATATTGTGTCTGATCGAGACCCCAGATTTACTTCATATTTTTGGAAGGGACTGCAAGAGTCTCTTAGTACTCGCCTGAATTTCAGTACTACTTTTCATCCACAGACCGATGGACAGACTGAAAGAACCAACCAGATAGTGGAAGATATGCTCAGAGCATGTATGATTGATTTCAGAGGCAGTTGGAGTGATTATTTGGCTTTGATTGAATTCGCCTACAACAACAGTTATCAATCCAGCATCTAGATGGCTCCTTTTGAAGCATTGTACGGGCGAAGCTGCCGTTCCCCGTTGTGTTGGGATGAGATAGGTGAGAAGCAATGGCTTGGACCGGATCTTATTTCAGAATCATCACAGAACATCTGTGTCATCCGAGACCGGTTACAGGTAGCCCAATGAAGACAGAAGAGTTATGCCGACACAAGGAGAAGAGCATTATAATTTCAAGTTGGCGAGCATGTATTCTTAAAGGTTTCTCCTTCGAGAGGGATTCGAAGATTTGGCATTCATGGCAAGCTAAGTCCGAGGTATATTGGTCCATTCGAGATCCTAGATAGAGTGGGAGAAGTTACTTACAGACTGGCATTACCACCGCAGTTGTCTGGCGTACACAATATTTTTCATGTGTCTATGTTATGGAAATATGTGTACGATCCCACTCATATCATTCAGCATGTGGATTTTAAGTTAAAGGAAGATTTGACCTATGAAGAAAGACCTATCAAGATTCTAGACCGGAAACAGCAGCAACTCCGAATCGGTCTATACCGATGGTCAAGATTCAGTGGAGTCGGCGTGGAACCGAAGAAGCTACTTGGGAATCTAAAGATACTATGCGGAAGCGGTATCCCGACTTGTTCTAGGTGAGCAATCTCTTTCCCTATCCTCCGTATTTAGTGCAGTGAATTTGGAGGACCAAATTCTTTAAGTGGGGGAGGGTGCAATATCCCAAATTATTTTGGAAATTTAATTAGAATTATTGAATTTATTTGAATTTATTTGAAATTATTTGAATTAATGAGAATTTATTCGTAATTAATTAGATTAATTCTTTAATAAATAGTATAAGTCACTTTTCAACTATTTTATAAAAATTCATAAAAATCATATTATTATGTAATCCATTTCGTTTAACAATTTTGTCTTCTTCGACTAAGCCTAATAAAATCATTAACTAGGCCTAATCAGTGGATTAAGTCCGATTTCCACACTTACCTACCCAATAGTGAACGCAATAGTAAACCTCATCTTAAAACACCAACTTAGAGCTTAATACTCAACCAAATGAGCTCATTTCGGTGACAAATGAAAAGTCACGATCTAAGGATCAATAGCCCTCTATCAATCGAACCCAAACCTAACCCTAGCACATGGTGGCGGCCGAGTTTTAGAGTGGTCAACCTTGGCGGCGCCGTTTTCCAACACCTAACTTGCGTGGTCGATTCCTCCCAGCCCCAAAGTCTACAGAAGCTCTATGAGCTATCAAAATAAAGCTCTACAAGTCTACTTTCATTTGGTGGCTGTGGTGTTCACATTGGATTCAGATCTAGGAAGTTCTTGGTCGTTTAGTGGAGGTGGGTCGGCTGCCGTCCTCCTCCTTCCTCTCCTCTTTGATCCTTCGATTGAGGTAGGTTTCCTTAACCAAAATCAGCTTATGAATATATCAAATTGTTCCTCTCGATGAGATCTTTGCAATGGTGATAAAAGCCCCAATTTTCATTAGGTATCCAAGGAGATATCGTGGATTTTCTAAGGTGCTGTCCAATTCGTTCTTCAGTCTAGGGCTTTAAGTTCTCTCTTCGATTGCTCTTCGATTGAGGTAGGATCTAACATCCAAACTCTAATTAATATACATGAATGTAATCAGCATCTTGTTAGCTTTCATTTGACGTAGAAAGCCCCAAATTTCATTGAGCATGTTTAGAGAATTTTGGATCGAAGTAAGAGCATGTTTAGGCTTGATTTATGGTATGTTATTCAAGTAGAAGCATGATTTTCGGGCTATTTTTGAGTTGGATATCTAGATCCACATATGGCATATCATACATGGTTAGAATCAGCATTAAGTTAGCTTTCTTTTGATATAAGAAGTCCCAAATTTCGTTGTATATATTGAGAGAACCAATACTTTAGTAGAAGCATGTCAAGAACTAGGTCTTCATGTGTTCATCATAGAATAGGTTGTGATTCATTTGATTTCTGTTGAAATTCGTGTTTCGAAACTCTTGTTTTATGACCCTATTATGTCTATTAAGAACCCTAGACCATGTGGTTAAGATCCCAACTCATTTAGACCCCAAATCGTGGAGTTTTTCATGATTTCCGGAAGCCCGTTCTTGTCTGGAAACCCAGGGGTCGACCCCATGGGTCGACCCATACCACCCAGCAAGCAGAAGATTTCTACTTTGCATGGGTCGACCCATGGGGTCGACCCACAGCTGCAGGGGTCGACCCAATGGGTCGACCCATCACCAGGCAGACTCCTGGAATTCCAGGGGTCGACCCAATGGGTCGACCCATGCTTGGAAATTTCCAGGGGTCGACCCAATGGGTCGACCCACGTGCTGTTTGACCCAAAAATGTTGGTTTTTGAACCGAGGATCGATCCGGATCATTAGGGGATCGACTCATTCAACTTAGCCCAATTGAAAACTATATTTTTGAGGATCTAATGACCTATTCATGTACCCCTTTGATTTCAATTAACATTGGTCCCTACATGCAAACATAGTGTAAAAACATGCCGTTTATCATCTTCATTTCAACGTATACAATGGTTAAATAGAAACCCACATAATTAGTGATTAATTGTGTAACTAGATTTCTGTTAATGCATGTTATTTCATTCCGGTACGAGCTTGTTCCTTATCTCATCATCTTGAATCCGCTTTTTGGCAATTGGCTAAATGCAAATGATAATAGATAATCTTTGATATATTAACTTGGTAATTAGGATTAAATTGATTGTTAAGTTGCTATTTTAGTCATTAATACTCCAGTAGAATGGATTGCTTACACACTTGAACGGTACACTATCAGCCGTTCTTTCTTGACCCCGTGGACCAAGTTTTGGTCCAATTCTTGTAATGCGGCCCAAAGCGACCGTATAACCGAGTTTTTATTTTAGTGAATCCAAGGACAAGTTAGTCCTTAAATCTCATACTTGTGGCAGTAATTCCTATGATTAAATTGGCCATATAACTTGACTGAATGTCTAGACAATCGTGGCATCTTGTATCCAATAAATCGATGCCAACGCACCGTAAGGGCCCGATCTGGTCCTGGGGAGAGCGCCCGAAAGTTAGTGAGCCCATGGGATGTTAATGACATGGTGAGGCATTGCACCGAGTACTTGACTAGCTTGTTACGTCTATGACATGAAAAATCTCTTGTTACTCTTGTTACTTGATCGTGCTTGAAATGATGTTTAAAATACTTGCTTGTTGGCCAATTCTCAATTCTTTATTACTATCTCTTGTTGTAAATTCTTGTACTTGTTATCTTGTTATCTCTTATAATCATTATATTTCTTGACTTTGCAAGCTCTTTGTATTTCGCTGTTTATTTGTATCGTCATTTATTTCATTTCTCAGCATTGCATATGAAAATGTAATTTAGCTTGTTAATTATGTAAACTTGCATGTTATTTCCTACTGAGCGTCAACTCATAGTTGTTGTTTCCCCCCTTTCCAGGCTATTCAGGTGACGATGCGCCTACCGATGGGGAAGGGCAGGAGTGATATCTCTTGAGTGTACTTGTAGTAGATGCCGAGTTGGCATGGTTGGTTACCTCTAGTTATTTCCTTAGAGTTGTGTTAGCACTTGTTACTCTTGGAGTCAGTTACTATATTAGAATTCAGATTGGAAGTCATGTTTGATAGTGTATTAGCAGTGTTGGTTATTGTAATGATTTGGAATCATCTTGATCAATAGAGTTGTATCTTTCCTTAGCATTGTGTAATTGTTTAGTTTAGAATATTTATTTGCTTTCTAGCTAGTTTCTAACTGTACGTCTTGATATTCCGCGTCGGGGCGTGACAAGATAAAAGACATATGCCGATACAAGAAGGAGAGACCTAGAGTTCCAAGTTGGGGATCATGTATTCCTTAAGGTTTCCCTAGGTCGTGGTATTTGAACATTCGATGTCAAGGGCAAACTTACACCGAGATATATTGGCCCTTTTGAAGTCCTGGAAAGGGTCGGCGAGGTTGCCTACCGGATCACCTTGCCGCCTCAACAATCTAAAGTCCACAATGTATTCCATGTCTCCATGCTCAAGAAGTATGTTCATGACCCGTTCCACATTATAGAGCATGACAATATTGTAATATAAAAGGATCTGACTTATGAACAAAAGCAATTGAGGATCCTTGATCATGAGGTTCGTGTGCTAAGAAACAAGACTATTCCCAAGGTGAAGATTTAGTGGAGCAAATGCTCAGAACAAGACGCCACATGGGAAACGGAACAATCAATGCGCACGAGGTTCTCGGAACTATTCTAATTGTTAGTACTCTGCACCCTCTGTGTCTATATGCAATTCAATTTAGGGATCAAATTCTTTTAAGTGGGGGAGGGTGTAGCACCCTAAATTAAATATAGAAAATACTTAATAATGGGTTGTATTAAAACAATAGGCCTAATAAACCATTTTACGTATTAGCACATAGGCCCAAATAACACTCACCTTATAGGCCTTAATGGGCCTTTACGATAAATACAATACCACTACAAATAAACTAAACTCACTAGCTCTGTTCGAAGAGATTAGGTCGACCGACGCCTTAGGATTTTGATCAAACAGGGAAAGTTGTAACGCCCGAGAATTTTCTATGGATTTTTTAGATTTAAAATATAATTATATTAATTATTAAGCATTTAATGGGCTATTAATTGAATTATAATTAAATTTAATTATTTAGGCCCTACACTAATCCAAGAGGATTAGGCCCATATAATAAACCCAAATAGGCCCAAGAGATTATTTTGGACCATAGCCCATATTCTAGAACCTTAAAATAGGTGTAATCACGGAATTAAGGGGGATAATTACTCCTTAGAAGATAAATAAGTGGATAACAACATAGATAATATCAAAAGAGTTTGAACTAGTTTAAAATTCGACGCCCAATAGGGAAAACGGTCTATTGCGAGATCGCATAGCGATGGCAAACGGTCTAGAGCTAGACCGCTAAACTCTGTCAGTTCCGTGAGTATGAGAAATCGTGAAAAGATTAAATTTTTGGCATCAAAATCACCTAGGATCGATTCTATCTACTAGTTAGATAAGTCTAGAAGGTTAGTAGATCAAATTGAAAGCCTAATTTGGACTCTAAGTTCGTTCTAACTCTCAAAACCCTACCAAAACCTATAAATAGGTCCCATTTTTGACGTGTGCGACCCTTACTTTTGGCACGAATGGAACTAAGGTAAGGAGGAAGAACTAGAGGTACGTTTCTTCTAGGAATTTGTTTATTATAGTTAGAACTAACTACCCTCTGAATTTCATTCTAGGAGATCAAGTCTACAAGGAGTTAGAGGATTCCAAAGTCGCTGATTCAGTTCAAGCAATTCAGGAATTAGTGTGTTCGACCTAGATTGATCAAGTAATTTGGAGCCCTAAACGAGGTATTTAGCAAAGGTGTCTTTAGAACTTTATGTTATCCTTCATATCTTCTATCTACCCTCAAAATTGCACGTCTTTAGGACAAGAGAATCAGAAGATACAAGGACGTGAAGTTGCTAATTTAATTGAGGACGAGCAGAGAACTAGGGTTGACTTGCAACCTTAAATTCGAAATCCCAAGCCCAAGACAGAGGTAGGTTATCTCATGAATGGCTTAAACTTTACATCAGGAGTATAAGTCCTCTAGTTTCATTCGATTTCATGCACTGTACTTTAAGAATTTCATGTTTTCATTAGGACTATGCATCTAGTATACTCCACATGCATGAACTAGCCTTAATGAAGAAAAATGAATTTTCTTGTTTATTACACAAACCTATGCATGTTGTTGGCCTATCCTTGTTCTATCATGCCATAGAAAGTTTATATATGTTGATTTCCAGGCATGATGTGCGTTATAGTATTTTCTTTAATTATTAATTGAGTTTCTGTAACACGGGAGGAAACGGTCGTCCTGTGGACCGCCAGGAATTCTAGCGGTCGCCCGACAGACCATTTGGCCCAGTTAAATGGTCATTCCCTAGACCATTTTCGATTGCTATTTTCTGCAATATTGTTAATCCGAAACATATTACAGATTAGCCATAATTAATATATGTTAAGCCTAGTTAAGTAGGGTTATTCCTATTTTTAGTGCTAATTTCATATATCTAGTGATGTTAACTAAATATTCTAGTAGATTCCATGATTCTTTATGTACTTGGAAGTATTTTTAACATTATGTTAATTTATGACCAAAATCATATACTCTTGTAATTAAATACATGTTTCAAATGATAGAGAATTCATGATTTAACTTGATCACTGTTTTACACGATTCTCTCTCTTCTAAGAGTCATTTTCTTAAGTACATGGCACATATCCCGGTATGTTGTCATTAGTTACACTTTTGCACATTAAGAACACAATCTTGGACATGATGACATCTCCTTTGGATATTCCTTCCAATGGATTAGGAAATCTTGTTTCAAGGCCTCCGTAAGACTTCATGAGCATGGGATTCCCACCAGGACGCCGAGCTGGTTGTACCATTAAAACCCAATATCTAGAAAACACTTTTACCGGTGTTTTATGCATTCTGGAACTTAGTGGCCTTCTGATTGACTGCCAGAGTGTGCTAGCGGCCCTGCACTTGACCGCTAACAGATCCTAAATGGTTCTCCGTTAGACCGCAAAGCTTCAGAAGGATTTTCTGGTGTTTGACTCTGTCTCGTGAAACGGTCCAAGACTAGACTGGTTGAATTTTCAAACGGTCCAGGATATGACCACTTTCTGTACTAAATGGCCCAGTAATAGACCGTTTGGTTACTGATTTTTATCTAACCCAAGGTTTGACCTTTTGGGGTTGATTTTCTTGAGTTCATGGATTTTCTCGACTCTAAACCTGTGATAATATGTCAATGTAAAGATATAGAAAATAAAGAATGTATCGTTATGCTGTCGAATTTTTATTTATAGCATAACCTAGTTATAAATTCATTCCTTGAAATCTCTTGTTCTTAATTGAAGCATTCTTATTTTTGGTTACCTTATCATGGAACTTTTGTTGAATTTGTACATTATTGGCCACATTATTGTTATAAACATGGAAGCAGCTTCATTTATACTTGAAGATGCAGTTCGAGCACTGATTGTGTTCAAGGGCTCTATGCTAGTCCCCTCGACTGATTGTCAGAAACATATTGTAAACCATGGGGTATGATGCTACTGGCGTCGCATGGAGTAATTTCTCTATAAATAAGTGAAATATCCACGGGAATCCACATAAATTCACGAAGTACTTGCTATTAAGCGAACAATACTTTCTTGCTTCACTTTCTAGTGCATAGCCTTAATGGTTATGAAAAGTATATTCTTGTTACATCATTGTTCATGAAGAGGCCAAATTGATATTCTGGTTATATACTTGATCAATCATATTCTCTTATCTCATAATTGATCGTATCTTGTTACTTTGGTTATATATGTGTCTCATCGTATTTGCATGATTATCTTATTCTCTAGAGCTAAAATGCTAATCATTTAAATTTGCCTTCATATTGATACAAAGATACGTACTGGGCAAGTGTGCTTATTACCTTACTTTTCAATCTTTTTAAGGAAATTCTAGTGGGTCGGATTCAGATTACTCAAGTGATGGATCCGGGAGCGATTGAAGGATACGTGACTCGAGAGAAGCTTTAGTTGTCAAATGTCTAGTCAAGTCATGATGTAATTTTTTTTATTGAGTCTAGTTAAGAGAGTCAAAGATCTATTGTACTTTGAGAATTATTTTATGAAGTAATAAAATTGAATATTTTTAGTGAATTATGTTATGCAATTACTTTTATGTGATTGTCTTGCGCTCTGATTATATTGCTTGCTCGCGGCGTACTAGCAGGTTGTTCACGTTCCCGATTGTTTCCGCTGCATAATCTTCGGGCGTGACAGTGAAAGTGGTATCAGAGCACTAGGACTAGAAGTTCTAGGGAAAGAGTCATGTCATAGGTTAAGTCCAAGGTTTAAGGACCCACACCCATAAACTAGGAAAGAAATTCCCAACGTATGAGAAGAATTGGGTAGAACCTGGGGTGAGATAGAAATTAGAATTATTTCTAAGACTAACCCCACTTATTCCATTAGAATTAACAAATTCATTACTCTTCTCAGGTACCTCACTCTCATCATGGCTCATCGTGTTGATTGGGAAGGTATGCAATAGACTGTTGCAGGTCTTACTCAAGCATTACAAACCATGGCTCAAGTCGGTGCAGGGGCAAGAGCTGGAGACTTACATCACAATTTTCAGAGTTTAAATTCTCCGTGGTTTTCGGGTTCCTCTAATCCAGACGAAGCCGAGAATTGGATAGATGAGATGAACCACATCTTTGAAGTTATGCAATGTGCAGATCAGGAGAAGGTCCATTTGTCAACTTTCCAATTAAATAAAGATGCCCGTACGTGGTGGTAGTCGATTCCGACACCACCGCAAGATGCACCACATACTTGGGAAGGTTTCCTTACCCTTTTCCGAGCCAGGTACTTCTCCGAACATGTCAAGGAGAGAAAAGCTATGGAATTCGCTTCGTTATGCCAAGGCATGATGATCGTAGCGGAGTATGAACTCCAATTTTCTAGGATGGCACCGTATGCTCCTCACCTAGTTAGCACCGACTTATTAAAAGCTAACCGATTTATGGATGGATTGAGGCCCGGTTATATTCAACAACTTGGGACTCAGAACATCCGTACTTATGTAGAAATGGTCCAGCGGGCACATCTATGTGAAAGGACCTTAGAGAATGTCAAAAATTGAAAGGAAAGGGAGAGGAGCCGAGCCGAAGGTCTGATCGGCATGATAAGAAGAAGTTTAGTATCACGGAACCCTACAAATCCTCTGATAACAAGAAGATATCCCAGAATGGGAGTGGTAGTGGCTACCACAAGAATAAGAAAGTCAAGGAAGAAGACAAACAAGTTACCACGGCTTGTACCTTTTACCAGAAGTTCGGTCATTCGGCTGAAGAGTGTTGGAAGCGCCTTGGTGCTTGTTTAAGGTGTGGCAGCAGGGAGCACCACATGCCAGATTGCCCCATTATGAAGGAACAATCTTCCGGTGGTGGACGTAAGAGACATGCTCGTCTCAATGCTATCATGGAAGATGAAGAAGCACCCAAGAATGATGGGCTAATGGAAGGTACTATCCAAATCTATTCCCATCCTGCATTCGTACTATTTGATACCGGTGCTTCTCATTCCTTTATATCTACTACTTTCGTAAAAACCTTACCTATTGCATCAGTTCCTCTACCTTCGGACCTAGCAATCACTACACCATTAGGTCCAGGAACCAAACTTACAACATGTTATCCCGATAGCGAGGTAATGGTAGAAGGTCACAATCTTCCTGCAAGCCTCGTATGCCTTGACATGAAGGGTTACGATGCTATTCTAGGTGTAGATTGGCTTGTAGATCACGACGCCTATATAAATTGCCGAAACCAGGTCTTCCAAGGTTTTTCTTCCTTGGTATCAAATATAGGAAGCATCCTACCATCATTTCATCTCTTCACGCTTGCAAACTTATTTCACAAGGATGTGAAGCTTTTCTTGCTTCCGTAATCATTACCAAATCCAAAGAGATCATCTTAGAGGATATTCCCATTGTAAATGAGTTTCCCGATGTATTTCCCTCAGATTTACCCGGTCAACCACCCGATAGGAAAGTAAACTTCTCCATTGAACTCATTCCTGGAGCAGCACCTGTTTCAATATCTCCCTACAGGATGTCCCCCATAGAACTCAAGGAATTGAAGAAATAACTTCAAGAGTTATTAGACAAGGGTTTTATTCGACCTAGCGCATCCCCTTGGAGTGCGCCAGTTCTATTTGTCAAGAAGAAGGATAGATCTCTCAGGCTATGTATCGACTACCAGTGACTGAATAAACTCACAATTAAGACTAAATATCCATTACCACGTATTGATGAACTCTTTGATCAGATTTCAGAAGCAAAATATTTTTCTAAGATAGACCTCAGGTCAGGTTATCATCAGCTCAAGATCAAAGATGAGGACATACACAAAACTACTTTTCGAAGTAGATATGGCCACTATGAATTCGTGGTAATGCCGTTTGGGTTAACCAATACCCTGACAGTATTTATACAACTTATGAATAATGTCTTCAGGCCTTATCTAGACCAGTTTATAGTCATCTTCATTGATGATATTCTTATTTACTCCAAAACAAAGGAGGATCATAAAGAGCACTTAAGAATAGCCTTGCAAACGCCAAGAGAGCACAATCTATATGCAAAGCTTAGTAAGTGCGAGTTCTGGCTAAATGAGGTCTTTTTCCTTGGCCATATTATTTCAAAGGAAGGTATCGCTGTTGACCCTTCTAAAATAGAAGCTGTTAAGGATTGGAACCGGCCGACGACTGTGTTTGAAGTCAGAAGTTTTCTAGGTCTGGCTAGTTATTCAGGAGATTTATTAAAGATTTTTCAAAGATCGCTGTTCCTTTAAATAGACTTACAAGAAAGGAGAATCCTTTTATATAGTCGAAGGATTGCGAGGAGAGTTTTCAAACTCTTAAATAACACCTTACCACTGCACCAATATTAACACTACCGACAGAAGGTGGTGGTTTTGAAGTCTATACGGATGCGTCTGGCATTGGCCTAGGATGCGTCCTTATGCAAAATGGAAAGGTGATTTGCTATTCATCAAGGCAGTTAAAGCGTCATGAAGAAAATTACCTTGTGCATGATCTGTAATTAGCTGCAGTTATATTCACATTGAAGATTTGGCGACATTACCTTTATGGGGAGAAATTCATTATATTTTCAGATCATAAAAGTCTGAAATATCTTTTCACCCAGAAGGAGTTGAATATGCGACAACGCAGATGGTTGGAGTATCTCAAGGACTTCGACTTTACTATTCAATATCATCAAGGAAAAGCAAATGTTGTAGCTGACGCTCTTAGCAGGAAACCAATGGCAACTCTAGCAAGCCTCCGGAAAGGTATAACTTGTCTTATTGAAGATTTTTCTCATTTAAATCTTGATAATGACAGAGAAGGAGAAGGAGGTATGATTGCCAATATAAGGTCTCAACCTACATTGATCAAGGACTTAGTCCAATTGCAAGAAAATGACCCTACATTGATGGAGATTAAGGGTAATATCGATCAGAGACCGGAATTTTCTATCACAAATGATGGAAGACTGTTATTTAAGGATCAAATTTGTGTGCCGAATCATGATGACACTAAGAAATTGATCATGGAGGAAGCTCACAAATCAAGGTATGCTATTCACCCTGGTGCTACCAAGATGTATCAAGATTTGAAAAGAAACTTTTGGTGGCCCAATATGAAAAGAGAAGTAGTAGATTTTGTGTCCCGATGTCTCACTTGTCAACAAGTAAAGGCAGAACATTTAAAACCTGCTGGGAAAGTACATCCCTTGAATATTCCCGAGTGAAATGGGAAAGTATAGGGATGGATTTCATCATGGATTTACCTAAGAGAAGAGGAGGACATGATGGCATATGGGTGATCATAGACCGATTGACTAAGTCTGCACATTTTCTACCAATAAAAAGTCGATGGTCTATGGATGTACTAGCGGCATTATACATGAAAGAGATTGTCAAATTACATGGTGTCCCTGTTGTTGACACCCGTTTTATACCCAATAAGTTGGGTCATCTCCTTATTTCATTCTATATGATGCTCCGAGTTGTTCACTCTTCATTGAGTCTCTTGATCAGTTGAGGCCTGTTTCTTGGGTCTTAATTCCTGGATTAAGAATTGGCTTCTGGTAGCGTTTCGTTGGCAACAGCTTAGCAACCCTTTATTGCTATTCTTGAAACTCAATGGTAATAACGGTCCGAACCAGGCGCGTTGTTTCATTATAACGCATGGGGCCTGGACCGTTACTCTTTGAAGAGTCCTAAGGCTTAAGGCCTCGTTTTCAGTGCTTATCCTTTGGCTTACACATTGGTAATAACGGTCTGTCGAGTAGCCGTTGTTTCATTCTGACGCCCCATGTCTTGGCCGTCGCTTCTTTGCAGAGTCCAATTGATTAAGTCTTCTTCCCGTCGATCTTATCCTTTGGGATAGGGTTGAGAGTAACGGATGGTTCTTGATGCGTTACTTCCAAGTGGCGGTCTGTCGTGCAGCCGTTGCTTCCTTCAGAGAGTCCTGGCAGTTCAGGCCTTTTCTCTGCTACTCCGTGGTCGAGATAAGGGTTTTGATTGACGATATTTCTTTCAAATCTGATCCTCAGGACCTTCCGTTCGATTCTATGGACTCTTGGTGATATTATCTTCGAGAATTTACTAAAGAGTTATCTCTTTATCTTGTTGAATTATCCTCTGCTCGACCTAAGAGTTTGAGGGTCTATAAATAGAGCCCTTGACTTCATGACCCGAGAGGAAAGATTAGAATTCACGACGAAGTGCTGCCAAACTCAGGAGCCATCTTCATCCAAGAGGAACTGCTTCCCACGTCCATCCATCTCATAATCAAGGGAGTACTTTGGTTTTGGTCTTTCAAGTTCATCATTGCATGCTTGAGTTCTTCCCTGGTTTTTCCTCAATCAAAGCATTATCCCTCCTCTTTCTCCACGTTTTTCACTGTCCTCTAAGCATATAAACATCTTCCCAAACTTTTAAAACACCCAGAGGGGTTAAAAAACCAAAAAAACTCCCCGGTAATCCACTCTCCTTTTGATGATGTTAAGTCCTTTGAGAATTGATGCTATGCTTGTGAAAAGGACTAATTGAGGTTATTGTGTTTGGTCTTTCTACATCTTTGGCAGGTTTACAGGTTCATTGACACGAGGCCCAGGTCTTCTAGCCGGCTGGAAGAGTTGGAGTTAAAAGAATTCAAGCTTTGTTACTGCAGGTTATCTGACGGCCTTGTGCAGGCGCGTCACTTTCTTCCGGCGGTCTATCGTGTGGCCGTCACTTCCAAGCGACGCACGGGGTTCTGGCCGTTACTTCTAAGTTGATCTGCAGGCTTTCTCTGGTTTTCTCTCCCGTGGGCGGGTGTTTCATCCACCTATTTCCAAGGTATATTCAGGTTTTTTGACTTGTTTTTACTTTGGTGGCGATCACATCTTTCCTTGGTATTGGGCATTAGCTGTCTTCTTCATCATATCTTTCTATTTTCCTTGCTTGTTCCACCTTCACGGTGTGTTTTCATTTATTCCTTGCTCCATGCCCCGGCGTGTGTTTTCCTTTTCCTTAGCGTAGTTTGATTGAGATAGCATGCCCATGCTAGAGCTAGCTATGATTGCCTAGGTTCATGATCACATGTTCATAGGTTTGAGTAGGTCTTTAATTGTTTGTTTGTTATCTTACCACATCACTCTTCAAACCTCAAAAGAAAGATAGAAGATAGACAAATAAATATCAACAGATAATTTTTTGACGATCACGGTGGGACAACTTGTGCCAATCGTGCTTTTGATTCTTGTTTAAACCTGCCATCATCTGCCTGTTGAGTTGCCTTTTGTTTCCCCTTTGTTTACTGCTCATTCTGGTTTTCTGAGTTCTCTGACGGCCCGGTGTCCCCGCGTCACAGTCCTCTGACGCAGGGGCATTAGACTGCCGCTTTGGTTCTGCTGAGTGAGCTTCCACGGGCTTTCCGGTTACTTCTGTCTGGTTTTGGTTCCCTGGCTCATCCGACGGTCTCATCCCCCTGCATTATATATTATCTGGCGGTCTGGCCTTCGACCGTTATTGTGCTCTGACGCAGGGTCCTTCGACCGTTATTCTCCTGGCAGGTACACATCCGAGGTGCATTTATTTTCGCAGTTTTTGCTGTGATTTATTGCTTGGGTGATACTTGACCTCCTTCTTGCTTTGCTCATATCTCCATATCATTGTGTGCACCATTGATTGTTAGATTCTAGGCTAGACTTTGCATGCACTCCGGTGCACATAGGGTCATTCATCTTTTCATACATTAGATTGCATTTTCCTACCTTGTTGTGAGGACCTCTCGTCTCCATATTCCTTGGGGCCGACTAGAAAATCACAGCAGGGACCTCCGTAAGTCCCCGCGAGCCGTGGATTCCCACACGACGCCGGGCTGGTTGTACCTTTCCCACCCCGTGTCTAGGGTTGCATAAGTGAAGGAGTGGTTACACTTAGAGTCAAACCAAGTCCCATATCCATCTCCTACTAGGAACCCATTGTTGAGAGCACATATCAATCAATTCACTAAAGTTCCAAAGGAGAAATCATAAGAACCTTGTTGCATCATCTTAAACAACTTGGTTGATCTTTGAGTGTCTTCATCTTTTATCACTTACATCTTGTTAGAATCACCTAAGTTTGGTTGCTTATTGAGTGTTTTTTTGTGTTGGTTGTTTTCGCATTGTCAAGGTTGTCCGTTGCATGTGGAGTTGTTTTCGTCCGTCTGAATCATCTTCTCGAGTCAGTTCCTTCTTCACGTTCTATTCTAATCCCCTCTTCGAGTCCACCATGGCATCCTTCAATCCTCCTCGCTCCCAAGAGGACTCTCTTCCTCAAGGGCTCCTTGAAAACCCCCCTAGGGTTATCACATTTTCCTCTGGAGAGGGGACTGCCCCTCTCCCATCCTCCACTTCTATGGAAGGTAGTCAAGTTACCCCTTCTCTCTCTACTCCTTCCGCGGGCTCCGTCCTTCATATGATGGCCCAATTGGATCCGACCCAACTCCAAGTTTTATATCAAGCTATGCAAGGGTCCAATACTTCTCCCTCTGCCACTATCCAAGGTCAATCTAATCCTTCCATTATTGGGCCGTCCGTTCAGCCCACTCCGATTGATCTCACTCCGGTCCAACCCCGGACCATCACTTTCGCTGGCATGGAGATGGGCCAGTCTTCTAATTCAGCCCATCAATCTTTCGATAAAGGGAAGTCACCCATCCCTTCCTTTGCCCAGTTGGATCATCACAACTCTGGTTCGGTAGTTCCGCAGCTCCTTATGAACCCTTCCGATTTCTTACGCCCTCAGCAAGGAGTGGCCCAAAATCATTCTAATCCGGGTCTATCTCAGGCCCAATATCCTTCTTACGGGCCGCCTATTTCCACTGTCTATCCTTCCACTCCTTCTTACGGTCTCCCGCCTGTTGCTACAGCCATTCCATCTGCCCCTCAAATACAATCAGCATCTTTCACTACCCCTGCTCCTTCCCGAGAGCAGGATTTGCTTGACAAGTGGGCCACCATGCAGCAACAACTCGACTTTCTCCAGAAAAGGGTTGGCCCACAATCCTTGGCCGATATTCCTATTCCGAGCTTCCAGAACATCCGGTTCCCTCCGCAATCAGAGCTCCCCAACTATCGCAAGTACGATGGGAACAACAATCCCTTCATCCATGTGAGGGATTTTCTTTATGAATCGGCGCAGTTCCAATATGATGATCGCCTCATGGAGTACTTATTCCGCCGATCTTTGGACAGTGTTGCTCTAGAATGGTTCTATTCTCTACCACTGGAAGAGGCCGAGAGTTTCAAGGTAGTAAAAGATAAATTCATCCAGCGGTTCCAAGACAGGGTCGGCCCTGAATATTCATTTACAGATCTAGTGGCCGAGAAGATGAAGTCGGATGAAGAGTTCGCCACCTATGCAGACAGGTGGAGACAAATGGCCGCCAGAGTACCGGGCCACATTCCGGAGGAAGAGAAGGTCAAACTGCTGATTTCCAATGCCACCCCGACCTTCCGCAACATCCTGGCAATGAATGACATAGCCAACATGCATCAACTCTATAGCCGGGCGCGCTTCATCCAGACTCAATTCAAGGACTCCCCTATCCATTCCCTCTTCGAAAACCAAAAGCCCAAGTACCACAAGAAACCACAAGGGCCGGTTACTGAGGGAGTCCAAACAAATGAGCAAGTACAAGCCGTTGCTTTTCCATATCAGGCCGCACCTTTCCGCTACAACCAAAACCCCCGCAATTCACAAAACGCCGCTCCGCAAAACTTCCAAGCCACTCCACAAAACCCTCCCCCCGCCTTCACCATTCCACAAAACACCCTCGTCACACCACAACAACCATCACCACCACCACAATACCATAACGTCTATCACCCAACGGCTACAACAACAACAATCCAAATAGCAAGCGCCCAGCTCCCAGGAGAGCCCAGTATCCTCCATTGCCAGAGACGCTTACAGATATCTTCTCGGCTCTCATGTCAGTAAGTGCAATCCAACTTCCTCCGGAACGGCCTGTTTGGAACCCGACAGTCGATCAGACTAAGTATTGTATGTTCCACCGGCAGTCGGGCCATACCATAGAAGGATGTTTTCAGTTCCGAGATCTGGTATATGACCTTCATGAAGGGCAGAGAATCGACTGGGCCGAAATGCATAGGGCCATTGTTGAGAATAAAGAAAAGAGAAGGCAGCCGCAGGGGCAGCAAGTGCAGCAGCATCAAGCACCGCAGCCGCAGCAGCCACCACAACAGCAGCAACCACAGCAAGTACAAGACCTGGGCATCCATCAGAACCCGATGCCGAATCATCCACCCGCTCCTCAGCAGCAGCCGCCAGCACCAGCGCAAGTAAACATGGTCCAGCCACCGGCCCCCAACGCCGGATGGTCTTTCGATGATGATGGCGCCACACCGCAGGTCATGGCCCTCCACCATAACCACCGCAATCCTCCCTTCATCATCCCTGCACAGCCGACGCCCTCTCAACTCGTCCTCCCATTCACACCCGCTCCAGCAAATCCTCTACCACTCTCCATTCCATCGTACCCTCCATCCCCCACTCCCATCACCGTCATCACACCACCATCCAATCTCTCACCCATTCTTACCCATCCGCTAGCCTTCCCTCCACCCGCATCAACATTCA
The DNA here is from genome assembly GCA_022559845.1 of Amorphophallus konjac. Classification (NCBI taxonomy): domain Eukaryota; kingdom Viridiplantae; phylum Streptophyta; class Magnoliopsida; order Alismatales; family Araceae; genus Amorphophallus; species Amorphophallus konjac. The sequence continues at coordinate 118,969,047 of CM040126.1, read as the reverse complement.
TCACCACCCTGCCTTCCACCCATCCTTCACCCACCATCCGCGCACCGCCCATTAACCTCACCAACCCTACGCTCCACCAAACCGCCTCCCCCGCACCACCTGTTCCATTCATCCATCCCGCAGGGCCCATCATACTATCTTCAGATGCCGCGGCAAACTGTGCTTTAAGGAGCGGGAAGATGTTCCATCGGAATTACGTTACTACTTTTAATCCCCAGTCCTCTCAGCCGGTGGCCGAGCAAGAAGAAACTGGACCTTTGCCGGGTACTCAATATGACTTGCTGCATCATCTGGATCGAGTGCCCGCCAAAATATCTGTGCTGGAGCTGATCAAAAGGTCTACCCTTCATCAGGATGCACTGAGGGATTTCCTACAGAAGGTAATGGTTAGCGAAGACATGGCAGTTGATAGCCTACCAACGGCACTGGCAACTATCTCCAAAGGGCCGGCAATCACGTTCTCTGAAACCGAGCTTGCACCTCCGGGGGCTCGGCAAATGCCGCTCTGCATAACAATTACCCTAAACAAAGTCGACATTGAAGCAGCGCTGGTTGACACAGGGGCCTCAATTAATGTTTGCCCACTCAGCACCCTCCGAGCATGCAACATATCTGAAGAGTTACTACGGCCTACCCCCACTACTATAGCGGCATATGACAACTCAAGGCGAGCATGTCACGGGGTAGTCACCATTCAGGCAGAGCTCGGGCCCCTTACTATGGCCGTGGAATTCTATGTTCTTGATATCGACCCTATGTTCAAGGCTATCTTGGGTCGTCCCTGGATTGACACACTCGGCGCCGTGCCCTCCACCGCACATCAGTGCATTAAATTCCCCTTCCAAGGGAGGGTCGTCAAAGTTAAGAGCTTATCCACAGTACAGTCAGTAAAGGCTATTTCAGAGCAGGTTCTTCCCACACTTTGGCCAAGCAGCCGGCCCGTTCTGTCAGTATTGGATTTGAACTTTCCTTGGGCTTACACATCCCCTAAGCCCGTCGCTACTCCAGTTAATGTCAAAGTGAAGCCGCAGATTCGAGATTCAAAGGGGTGGAACATTATATTGAAACTGGGCTATCAACCGGGGAGAGGCCTCGGTGCGCAACTGCAAGGGATGACTAAGCCTATACCGAAGGGAAGAAAAATGGGTAGGAGAGGTCTCGGCTACAAAGAGACAGCATTATCTATGATAGGTGATTCTGGGCCGCTCACCTGGGATTATCGTTAGCATTTTGTCAAAGGGCCTCTCCAGCCTGGCACATTAGCTCCAAAGCCGGTTCAGCAAGAAAGGAATACAGTTTGTCCAATTGCCAGTCCGCCTCCCTTGCCAAGAGGGTCAGATGATGACATGCTCGACTACAGTCAGGCCTTGCAGGGGCTCTTTTATGAGGAAGAATGTCAGAAGAAGCAACAAGAAGTTCGGCTTATGCAGTGGAGGCCGAAGAAGCAGCTTATTGCTGATCTGTAGAAGGAGGAGAGCTCTCCAGTTGTCTGTTCTTGGTCTCTCTCACGCTTCCAATCTATCTTTCAACAAAGGGAGTTCATACCCCGCCTTCCTCCTGTCATGATAAATTCATCTTTCACTGATCCACCGGAGATTCTATTCATTCCTTGTGCTTGCGGGAAATGTCCACGCATTGATCTATCCACTCTGTTTACTCCTCCTCCTCCCAACGCTCAACTCCACGAGATGTGGTTCTCTTCTTCTGATCCCTTCTTTGATTGCATCTTCCCCGAGCTGTTCCCTATGCAGCTCCCACCTCCTCCATCTTGCTGTGTAGTCTCCGCTGATCTCCAAAAAAAAACGTCAAATTTGAAACGGAGATTTCAGTGGAAGATTACGCTATCCTGTCTCCATCCTCCTCCTCCCAAGGGCACGAGTCCCCTGCTCCTCCCCTTCCACTAGGCCTTTTCTCCCCTAGGTTAGGGTTAGGGTCCGTCGAGTCTAGAGGAGTAGAGTCCGTTAGGTCTAGAGAAGTAGGGTCTTGTTCTGGGTCGTCCAACCCCTCCCATTCTGAACCGCGCTCGCTTGCGCATCCTTCCCGATCTGTTCCTGATAGGTTCTTGCAAGATCTAGCTCAGCGGTGTCATGCTCTTTTGAAGTGTCCGGAATTCGTCGCTACAGCAATCGTGATTGAGGATGAAGAGGAAATAGAAGGGGTATGGAGCGACGACGGATTAGGCGTCTATGAGGTCTTGGATGATAATGATCCAATAGATGAAGACAACGATGTAGATAACACTGCCGACTTATATGCAAAAGGACTAAAGAGATTCGACCAGCCGTCGACGGCAGTGGATGAACCTACAAAGGAAATCAACTTGGGAACGGAAGAAGACCCAAGGCCCATCATTATTTCTGCTGATGTCCCTTCACAGGTAGAAGAAGATCTAATTAAGGTATTAAGAGAGTATAGTGATTCTTTCGCCTGGTCTTATGAGGACATGCCAGGTCTTGACCCCTCCTTAGTGGAACATCGACTCGTGCTTAAACCAGGGGCAACACCTGTGAAACAACGGTCAAGAAGATTTCACCCCCACATGGCCTTGAGGATCAAAGAAGAGGTCGACAAACTATATAAGGCCAGGTTCGTCAGAGTGGTTTTATATCCTCAGTGGGTGGCGAACATAGTCCCTGTTCTCAAGAAGGATGGAAAAGTGCGCATATGCATTGATTTCAGGGATCTGAACAAAGCAAGTCCCAAAGATGATTTCCCGCTACCTCATATAGACGTCCTAGTGGATAACACTGCTGGGTATGAAGCTCTGTCATTTATGGATGGGTACTCGGGCTATAATCAGATCCGTCTCGCTCTGGAAGACCAAGAGAAAACTTCCTTCACCACGCCCTGGGGCACGTATTGTTATGTAGTTATGCCATTTGGTTTGAAAAATGCAGGTGCCACCTATCAAAGGGCGATGATGGCCATTTTCCACGACATGATGCACATATATATGGAAGCTTACGTGGATGACATCTTGGTGAAGTCAAGAACAAAAGAAGAACACCCCTCTATCCTGGCTAAGGTGCTGCAGAGGGCCAGGGAGTACAAGCTTAAGATGAATCCGAAGAAGTGTGTATTCGGAGTCTCCTCAGGGAAGTTGTTAGGGTTCATAGTGAGCAAACGGGGGATCCAGATTGATCCTAATAAAGCACAGGCCGTCATGGACATGCCTCCGCCAAAGAACATTACGGAACTTCGAGGATTGATTGGTAGACTACAATTCATTAGAAGATTTATATCTCAGCATTCTCAGAGGTGTCGTCCGTTTTATGAGTTGCTTAAGGCGGGTGTCAAGTTCGAATGGAATCAAGATTGTCAGAAGGCCTATGAGGACCTCAAAGAGTATCTGTCCAATCCCCCAGTTTTGCAACCTCCTGTCCCTGGGAAACCCCTAATCCTATACATCTCGGTTATTGAGGACTCCCTAGGGGCGGTCTTAGCACAAGTAGATGATGAAGGAAAAGAGCGGGCTGCGTACTACCTCTCTCGACTGTTTAATCCAGCTGAATCCAAGTACACCGCTATGGAGAAGACTTGTGCCGCCTTAGTGTGGGTAGCTCAGAAGCTTAAACATTACTTTCTCGCCCACCCAGTTAGGTTGATCTCTAGAATGGACCCGATCCGTTATCTCTTAGAAAAACCCGTCCTTTCTAGTAGGTTAGCTCGCTGGCAGAGCTTCCTCTCTCAGTTCGACATCACCTTTGTTGTTCAGAAGGCAGTCAAAGGATATGCCATTGCTGAGCATCTTGCACATCTCCCTATTCTCACACCGATTCTATTCAGGATGATTTCCCTGATGAGCATCTCTCTGTCCTTTCTCATCATCCCTTTTGGTCTCTGCACTTCGATGGTGCACTCAACTCCCAAGGCCAAGGGATCGGTGCTGTCTTGCTTACTCCAGAGGGAGTAACCATCCCCTTCGCTTATCAACTTCGATTTCCTGTTACCAACAACATCGCTGAGTATGAGGCTCTCCTGGCCGGCTTGAAGCACGCCTATCTCCTAGGCGCGCGCTATTTAAACATCATAGGAGACTCTCAGCTCGTTCTACGGCAAGTTCTGTCCACTTACCGTACTCGTGACCCCAAGCTCAAACCTTATCAAGATTTGGTCACGCTCATTGCTAAGCGATTCCGTAAGCTGATCTATATCCATACTCCCCGTTCTCTGAACATTCTAGCTGACGCTTTGGCATCTCTTGCTTCCTCCTTATCTTTCCCTCTCAGTCGTAGTACTGAGACCATCGTCGTCCAGAGATTGGACGCACCTTCTCTTCAAGATCCTTGGTTCATCAACCTCAGGAAATCTGTAGAGGCAAGAGCTGAGAAGGAAGATCTCAAGGAAGTTTCATTAACGGAGCTAGAGGAGATTCTGGACGAAGAAGAATTGCCTTGGTATCATGAAATCGAATTGTTTTGCAAAGAAGGGTCATTCCCAGAAGGGGCAAAGGCCGAGCAGCGTAAAGCAATAAGAAGAGCCGCCGCAAGGTACACTATCATTGCTGGAGAACTGTATAGGCGCGCTACTAATGGAATGCTCATGAGATGCTTGGATGATGTAGAAGCTTGGAAAGTGGCTGAAGCGGCCCATTCTAGTGAGTGTGGAGGTCATGTCAATGGTCAGGCTCTAGCGAAGAAGATCCTTAGGCAGGGCTACTATTGGCCCACTCTAGAGGAAGATTGCTCCCTCTATGTCCGGAGGTGTCTTAAATGCCAACTCCATGCTGATAAAATTCACTCTCCAGCTTCGTCTCTCCATCCTATGACTGCTCCCTGGCCTTTCTCTATGTGGGCTTTTGACGTCGTCGGCCCGCTCGGTGATCCTAATTCTCAGATCAAGCAAAAATCCTTCATCCTCACCGCTACTGAGTACTTCACCAAATGGGCCGAAGCCGAGGCGTACGCAGAAATCAAAGCTACAACGGTGTGCCACTTTATCATGAAGAATATCATCTCGCGATTCGGAGTGCCAAGCAGCATCATCACCGACAACGGACCCCAGTTCGTCTCCCAAGAGCTTAAGGACCTATGCAAGAAGTTTAATATTGCACTACATCATTCATCTCCATATTACCCTCAAGGCAACGGTCAAGCCGAGGCCACTAATAAAACCCTTCTTAAAATCATCAAGAAAATATGCGAAGCACATAAATTTTCTGATTGGCCTGAAAGATTGGTGGAAGCTCTGTGGGCTTACCGCACCTCCGTCCGTACCCCTACGGGGTAAACTCCCTATTCCCTGACCTATGGGATGGAGGCGGTGCTCCCATATGAGATATTAATCCCTTCCCTTAGAGTGCAGCTCGATAAGGAACTTAATCTCGATGAACGTCGAGAGGCGTTGCTGGTCCAGTTGGAACTTTTAGATGAGAAGAGGATGAATGCGGCCGATCACGTTTCTGTTTATCAAAAGAGGGTTTCGCGTTATTTTCAAAAGAAGGTGATTGAACGTAAGTTTATGACGGGTGATATTGTTTTGAAACGCAAATTCATTCGGTCTGCAGGTCCTAGGTCTAAATTGCAACCTAACTGGGAAGGGCCGTTTGTAATAAAAGAAGCTTATCCAGGGAATGCTTATCGTTTAATAAATGCGGAAGGTGAGGAGCTCCCTCACCCGTGAAATGGGTTGTATCTTAAGCGTTTCTTTCCTTAGAGTCTACCACGTGCTTTCCCGGCAGCAAGATCTTCCTTCCTATCTTCAAAAGAAGAGGTCCCGAGCAAGGCAATCACACACCACACGACATCCCTGGTCGGGCTCCTTGTTTAAAAGACACCGTTTCTCCTTGGCCATGCTTTAGGGGAAAGTCGAAGTCCCTGTCCGCTTCATTCTTCGGCTGAATCTAGGGGCAAGGAGTGAATAAGGAGGCGATGACCAATCCAAACACCCTAACGAGAGGAGGTCTCAAACAGGGGCAAGTCCGTTATGACCTGACGCCACAAGCAAGAAAGGAAAAGAAAAGAAAAGGAGTGCTCTTTACGACAAAGTCAGAAGCGTTATCTCAAAGGTCTACAGATTCCGAATTTCTGAAAAACTCCAAGGAGAAAAGAAAGCTAGGCATGACAAGAGTGGCAGTACAGTTCCCCGCGGGACGTTATGAGCCCGGTCGCATGCATGCCTAGGGTGGACAAAGGTTTGATGACAGACGCAAAAGCCCCGGCGCAACAGACCAGATCTCTAATGGGGTTGTGCGGTGAGAAAATCAAGTCCTAAAAACTCTCATATCTGGCCTAAGCTTCCCCCATGATCTTTTTTTCTTTTAGGACTAAGATTAGTACCCTGAGTATGGCATTGGTAGAAACACCGTCATGATGATTAGGTCTTGGCCAGGGGTTGTCACATTATTACACGCCAATCTCGGGACTCAATCTAAAACAAGGAAGGGTTCGCGTTGCTAGAGAGGCACTGGTTTTTCAAAATCCAAAAACATCAAATATTTTCAAAATCTAAAAACATCAAATATTTTCAAAATCCAAAAACATCAAATATTTTCAAAATCCAAAAACATCAAATATTTCAAAATCCAAAAACAACAAATATTTTCAAAAATCCAAAACAAAACAGATATCTCTAAAAATACAAGAACATTAAATATTTCCCAAAACTCCCAAAAATACCATCATGTGCATAGCATGCATTGCATTTTCATTATGTTTTCGCCTATTTAATAAAGGCTCCACCCCTTGACCGAATATCAAGAAACGGTCATTATCTAACTTGCTTCAAGGCAAGGGGTTGAGTCTAAGAACAGATCTAACTTGATTCATGTTTAAAGTGTGTGCAGAATGTAGGGGCAAGATTCAAAGCAAAAAGTTCACAGCTATGCAGGTTCAAGGTGTGTAACGCGCCAACATCAGACCGTTACAGTCACATAACGGCCCCCTCTTCGACCGTTATTTTCATGCAGGCATGGGCCTTCTTTCTTTCACTAATCATCACTATAACGGTCTGGAGAATACCGTTACTTGCTTATAACGGCCCAAGGCCTATTCGTCATATCCTTCAGAGACAGGGTTCTATTGTTACTCTCGTTCTGACGGCCTGTCGTAAGACCGTTATTTCCTTGTGGCGGCCCATTGCATATCCGTTTCTATCTCCAGAGGCTCTGCCTGTCCACATCATTCCAAGCCATTCAAAACACGAAACTCAAGCCCATTCAACTGTGGCAATTTCATCTCATTCAAGCAAGCTTAATGAAATATAATTCATGATAAACCAAGCTCTGATGATCAAGTACACATAACATCTCTCATGAACAAAAAGAAAATCAAGATATATTCAATTTCTTATCCGCAAGAGGGCGGATTCCTCTCAGCTCTTTCACATAATCTCGGCGTGCTTCGTCGTTCTCTTCAACTTCTGCTTGCCACGGGCGCACCTTGCTGATCTCCCACATGATCAGCGCATTCCGAACTGCTCGTTCATCTTCCTCGGTCCCCATCTTCCTAGGTAGAAGGGGAAGGTAGTGTGATAGTGCAGAAACGCCGGTTCGAGGTAGTCCGATCTGAAGATGGCATCGGTGCGGGTTGTAGATCGCCATGGTAGTTTTCCCCACTAGCTGGAGGTCCAGGCCTTGACGTCGCGGTATTTTGAGAAGAGTGCTTCGAAGGATTCTTGGTCGCATGATGAACTTATCCATTGGCAAAGTGTTGAAAAAGAGGCGCCATTCATCCCGAGTTTTTTTATCCGCCGTCCTGCATTCAACCTGAGAAGAATATCCAAATGCCCCTCCAATGAAGAAGAGAGGGTGGCTCCCGAAGATCCAGCTTGCAGAAGTTATGTCTTCCTTGGGAAGGAATTTGATTCTCACTCCCATCCAGCACTCAAGGAGTATCATGGAGCCGAACAAAGGACCTCCTATGCAAGCCGAGCTTAGTCCTTCATAGAGGTATGAGAGGACCGCTTGAGAGATAGACATTCCCCGCCACAGCCCGCTAATAATACCAAGATTTTGGATGTCTAAGAGGTGGTCGGTCGTGGTAAAAAGGAAGACCCCGCACAAGCAAACCGCCACCGCCTTGGCTATTGCTTCATGTCTCTCCCACTTGTTTTTACAATGAGACACTATCCATTGTGCCAAGGGTATCAAGTGAACATGATGCGGGCTGATCATGGTCCTCACGTCCTTTGGATTATGAATGCAGTCACTCAAGATCAAGGATGGGCCAATAGGCTCTATTGTATAGCAAACTCGGTCTTCATCCCCCGCCTTAGTCTTAGGAAGGGCTAGGTAGGTCTCTACCTCTTCTAATAGGACGGTTGCTTCGAAGGAAGGGAAGATAAAGGTATGAGTTTGTGGATGCCATAGTTCCACAAGTGCTGAAAGGCTTGGCCAATCTAAGGATAATTTCTGGAAATTTTTACCTAAAACCAAGAGTGGTTGAAGGTGCCATGCTTTGAGGATTGATGTGACCTCTATGGGGAGTGCCTTTACCATGGGAGCCACCCACTTCAGGTTGGAATAGCATCTTGGGCCAGGAAGAGGCTTGAAGAAAGAAGGAGAAGAGGAAGTCATAAAACGGATTGAAGTGCATAATTTGCTGAACTTGGATGTGTTGTTGAGGGACTTACCACCCTTTAAACATTGGAGCTTAAGTGCTTGAGAATTGATGTCAACCGTTGGAGCTCTCCATGTTCTTTTCTAGCAGCTTTAGGTCCGTTGTAGACCTTCTCCTCCATGGCCATCACCTCAAAGCTTCTCTTCATCTTGATTTCTACCCTTAGGAGAGGTCCTTCAACCCTAAAGCAGAGGTTTGCAGCAAAGATACGATTTTGGTTGAGTATCCAAGTTTTAAAGGTTTAATTTTAGCTTTAAAAGGATAAGACTTGAGTTGGAAGGCTTTATCTTCAATCTAGATAAGTTCTGGTAAGGGATTAGGTGGCTAAACCTCGGGATTAAGTTCTCACGGCTCAATCCGTCTCGGAATACAACCCAGAATCTAACGGTCTATCGTACGGCCGTTATTTCACTCCGACGCGCCAACCTTAGGCCGTCGCATTTTCCTGTGGGTTTAATTCCCCGATCATGTTCTGTGAAGATTAACGGTCTAAGGCCTGACCGTCGTTTCTTATAACGCGCGAATCTTGAGCCGTTATATTCTCATCCACTCAGTCCTTTCTCTTCTAGGCTAAGCACTTCCTGACGGCCCTGGTTATGGCCGTTGCTTCACTCTGACGCGTCTCCCTCAGGCCGTCGCATTTTCTGCTAGTTGTCCTGACAACCATCGTTCTGCCATGATCAATGGTCTAGTCTTTGGCCGTTATTTGTCTTTGACGCACCTGCCGTTGGCCGTCGTTTCTCCTGAAGCCCTACTACCAGGATGGGCCCCTGTTATGAGTAACGGCCTTTCACCGACGCGTCATTTGATTATGACGGTCTGAGCCTAGACCGTTACTTTCTCTACTGCTGAATTCTGGCTATTCCTTCTGCCCTTGCCTAGACCTGGCGGTCTCTCGCATTGTACACCTCATTCTCTCTGCATTTTTCACACACATACATTCCCACAAATAACTCATGCACACATTCCTGCCCATGACTCATTCATCCATTCATTCATTTCATCCGTCCCTGCACAATCAAACACACATCCTTTCATTCACTAAACAAACGAAAAATCCAAAAAAATGATCTCATTCCTTTTTTTAAAAGTTACATACAAGTGATAAGAAAACATAAAAATCATTCGGTCGGCTTATCCGCCGGACCACCCTCATCCTCTCCATCCTCGGGTCTCCTCACAGGTGGCGGCGCTATGGAGGCACTCTCCTCCTGCAGTCCCCGCTCCGCCCTCTCATTCCTCCGTTGGCCGGAGGAGCTGACAAGAAAATCCCCTACCGAGCCGCTCGGAGCAGCACTCCTCCATGCCCCACTCTGGGAGGCACTCCGCTCTGGTCCCCGGCCCATCATCCGGACCGTCCGCTCCAGCATCCGCAGCTCGATCTTCAGTGTGAAGATCTGACGCCGCGTCTCCCGGGCCTCGGTCCGATAGCGATCCAGGTCCGCCATCCCGATACGGAGCTACTCTACCTCAGCCTGTGCTCGCGCTAACTCTGTCCGTAGTCGCTCCATCTCTGCATCATCTGAGCGTCGCGGGGTCTCCGCTCTCAGCCGAGCCAGCTCTGCCCGTACAAGCTCTATCTCCGCTCGGGCTCGATCAGTCTCAGCCCGGCTTCTCTCTGCCTCTGCCCTCGCCTGACTGGCCTCGACCACTGCTGCTGCTAGCTCCCTCACATGTAGGTTGCATTTTACATCATATCATTAATCATAAGGCATTTTTTAGGCATGAACATAAGCATGAGCATTTTAGCATCTTACCCGCTCCGCGAGGGTGGCCTCCGCCTCCTCGGCCCGGGCAACTGCTCGAGCAAAATCGGCCTCCTGCTCAGCCCTGCCTCCCGCAGGCTGTGAGGAAGACGATGGGGCGTCCGGTCCAGCTCGTTGGGCTCCCTCGGCCCGCTGCATTTAGAAATCATGGTTAAAAGTCATGGTTAATCAGCATTTGCATCATGATATTCCATTAAGCATAATCATAAAGCATTTTAGGTCTCACCAGGAGCTCCAGAGCGGTCCGGTACCCGTCCCGCTGCTGGATGGTGGAATGGAGTAATCCCACCAGCTCGGCTATCCGTCCCTCAGGATCTAGCTGCATTTTAGAAAACATGAGTCAGCATCTGTCACCTTGCATTTTGCATGTAAAAAAGAGCTTTGGGTTTAGAATTGCATACCGGTCGTCGGGTACCTCGGTACACTCGGTCGCCGTAAAGTCGAGCAAAGGCCTTCAGATATGCCTCGTCGCTCTCGTCTCGTTCCTTCACCGCTCGGCCCCGCCTATTCCAGTCGTGGACGTACTTCGCCTTCCGGGCACACCAATCCACATTGCCGCTGATGCCCCTTGCTGACTTGCCGGGGTGGTCATCGCTGTGGCGTGGAAAGGTCACCTCGGGCTGATGTAGTCCCCGGGTCCGCAGGATCAGCCTATAGTGCAGAGGCTCGATGATATGGATGCAATGCAACCATATGTCTCACCCCCGGTATGATAAAGCTGCCTCCACCCATGGCTGTCCCGTATAACCCTCGTCGCGGTATGGGGTCCATCTCACCTGAAAGCATTTTTAGTCCATTCATCAGCATTAGCATATAAAAGCATTAAAGGCAAAAGCATTTAGAAAGCATTTAGAAGCATATAGAAGCATATAGAAATCATTTTGAGTTCTGGACTCACCGACGTATGTGGGAAGGAGTCTAAGTCATCCTGGATCGTCCGGGTCAGTCTAATGATCGACCCTGTGTCCCTCGCCACCGACCATCGCCTCGCGATCGGTATACGGCCGGGATGGAGTAATGCGCCTCTCTCGATGCCCGGGAGGTACATATAGCTCCAGATCTGCATTTAGAAATCAAGTCAGTCGCATGGCATTGCATAAATCATGGCATAAATATTCATGGCATAATAGAAAGCATATGAAGTGCATTTACCTGTAGGAAAGGTGAGAAGCCGCCCAGCATTGTCTGCCGGTCTGTGGTGCTGAGGGACTCGAACAAGAATGCGAGCACTGCCGCTCCCCAGGCGTACCTCCTGACTCTGCCCAAATCCTCTATCATCGGCAGCAGTCTGCAGCTGATGACATCTGCCCGAGTCGCGAAGAGTAGCTTCCCGAATAGCAGCATCAGGAATCGTCTGAGCACTCTATCTCCCTCTGGTCCAGCCTCTGCCGCCACGCGAGGGCGCACCTGATCTATCACTCTGCCCAGATGCTCCTCAGGTAGCTCTCCCACGGTGATCACCGCTCCTCTCAGTCCCAAGCTCTCCTGCAGCACTGATCTCGAAAGCTGAGAGGAGGACTGTCCCGGTCTAATCAAATCTAGCCCGAGCAGCTGCTGCGCCATCTCTCGGTAGTCGCCGTATGTCCACCCGGTCACTGCGGCTCCGTGGACTCTCAGTCCTGTAATCCTCGCTATGTCTTCTAGCGTGGGGATCATGTGGCCCCACGGGAAGATGAAAGCTCTACTGATCGGGTCCCATCTCTCGTGCAAGGCGTACAGTAGCGGCGTGTCCATCCGGATCACCTCGATGCTGAGCACCTCGGCGAATCCCATGCCGGCTAATCTCTCTCTCTGGTAGTCGGGCAATGCCTGGTACACTGCCCGGATCTGTAGCCAGGAGATCCGCGATCGTCTCTTCCCCTGCATTGCATGTTAGATCATTAATTAGTCCAACTTGCATCATATAATCATTGTATAAACATTCATACTTGAAAACAAAACAAAAATTTGAAAATTGAAAACCCTAAAAAATAGCTTAAGTCCCTGGCATGAGTGACGGCCCTAGGGTAGGGCGTCGCTTGCCTCTGACGGACTCGGCATGGTGCGTCAGACGAGTGACGGTCGCTGGCAGGACCGTCACATTGTCTGCATTTGGGAATTTTTTCCCTTGCATCCCCGTGGTCTCCCATTATGGCCAAATGGCCAACAATTGTTCCTAGTGGGTTCGTAGACCCATTTCTACCCCTATTCCCCACATGCATTCATAAATAAAAACACAAAAAAAATCAAAATTTGGAATTAAGGCAAGGGGGCCTACCTCACGGTCCATGCCTCTCTTCTTCTTCTTCTCTGGTTCCTTGGGCTCCTCTGTGCCCAATGAGGCTTCTTCTTGGTCCTCCTCGGTCGTGGGGACTTCTTCTTCTTCTATTGGGCTTCTCCTCGCCGGTTCTTCTTCCATGGCCGGCGGGATCACTTCCCGTTCGAGCCGGCGGTGGAACCGCCGTATGGCCATCTTCTTCCCTCTTCCCCTCTTCTATGGTGGCGGCTGGGGTGCCTCGTCGCCGACCATTGCGATGGTGGGGGTTGGAGTCGCCGGATCTCTCTCGGTGTTGTTTTTTTGGGGCGTTGGGTTTGGAGTGAATGGGCAGTGACCGTTCGGTTGTTTTTTTGAAAACTCATGAAATGTGACGGTCTATCGACAGACCGTTACATCCTTCTGACGTGCCTTGAGGTGACCGTTACATGTGTTGGACTGTTTTATTGAAGAATATGAACCGCCTAACTTATGACGAACCAGAGGTCATTCGTTGCTTGGTATGACGCCCTTTCATTAGACCGTTATATGCTTGCAAGTTCCTTGATGAGCTAAAAAGTCTAATTGATATCAAAATGATCCCATGTTATGTATTAATGTTCCTTATTGATGTTTCTTGCACGTATAATGGTTATGCCTTGATTTATGATCATATTTATTGTTGGCTAACCTATCTTTCATGAAGGAATTGTGAGTGAAGCCATGCTTTATCGTCCGTCAGGCAGGTAAGTCAGGTATTGTATCTCGTTCCCTCACTCCCTTAATGCATTACTATATGTTACTTATGATATATTACCTCGAGAACCGGCTGGTCATTCATGTGTCCTGGGATTTGATGTTCCCCTTAAACAAAAATGATGATGATCTAAGTTCACATGTTTAATCGTTGGATAGGCCGTTAAATTGGAAAATTTGGGGACGATGGTTCTATCTTGCACGCCGTGGTTGCAGATGGTGTCCTGACTCTGATTTCTCCGATCTAGCAATATTATTCTCGAGTATTTTAGTATTTTATCTTTCTTCGCATTTGTTTTGAAGATTTTGTTTTCCTTTAGCCCAGCATGCATCATACGCATTCTTTGAGCATTCGTGAAGCTTCATTTGTTCAAGGTCTCGATGATGGTGAACAGTTGTGTTCTTGATTCTGGATGAGGAGAATCATTCCACTCTGAATTAGAAGGTTTCCTTCGATCTGCTCGCTTGATCTGGTTCGCTGAAGATTCCTGTCTGGAGTTTAGTCTCTTTCCTTTCCGTTGCCTCCGGCGGCTAGCCGTGTTTCCTTTCCTTAGTTAATTAGTTCCTCCAGACTCGCATCCCTTTGGCTGGCTATTTCCTTGTGATCAATTCGAAGTTTTCCAGAAAATTCCTATCGCTTGTCGGTAAAGAACGGGTGTCGTTTACCTTAACGCCCTCTTTTGATACACTCCGCTTCATTTCCGCTTCATTTTCATGTTCCACTTTCACTTTCGCTCCACCTCTGCTCGCTCCCTTGCAAAGAGGACGTTAAGGAGGGGCATCTGTTGACACCCGTTTTATACCCAATAAGTCGGGTCATCTCCTTATTTCATTCTATATGATGCTCCGAGTTGTTCACTCTTCATTGAGTCTCTTGATCAGTTGAGGCATGTTTCTTGGGTCTTAATTCCTGGATTAAGAATTGGCTTCTGGTAGCGTTTCGTTGGCAACAGCTTAGCAACCCTTTATTGCTATTCTTGAAACTCAATGGTAATAACGGTCCGAACCAGGCGCGTTGTTTCATTATAACGCATGGGGCCTGGACCGTTACTCTTTGAAGAGCCCTAAGGCTTAAGGCCTCGTTTTCAGTGCTTATCCTTTGGCTTACACATTGGTAATAACGGTCTATCGAGCAGCTGTTGTTTCATTCTGACGCCCCATGTCTTGGCCGTCGCTTCTTTGCAGAGTCCAATTGATTAAGTCTTCTTCCCGTCGATCTTATCCTTTGGGATAGGGTTGAGAGTAACGGATGGTTCTTGATGCGTTACTTCCAAGTGGCGGTCTGTCGTGCAGCCGTTACTTCCTTCAGAGAGTCCTGGCAGTTCAGGCCTTTTCTCTGCTACTCCGTGGTCGAGATAAGGGTTTTGATTGACGATATTTTTTCAAATCTGATCCTCAGGACCTTCCGTTCGATTCTATGGACTCTTGGTGATATTATCTTCGAGGATTTACTAAAGAGTTATCTCTTTATCTTGTTGAATTATCCTCTGCTCGACCTAAGAGTTTGAGGGTCTATAAATAGAGCCCTTGACTTCATGACCCGGGAGGAAAGATTGGAATTCACGACGAAGTGCTGCCAAACTCAGGAGCCATCTTCATCCAAGAGGAACTGCTTCCCACGTCCATCCATCTCATAATCAAGGGAGTACTTTGGTTTTGGTCTTTCAAGTTCATCATTGCATGCTTGAGTTCTTCCCTAGTTTTTCCTCAATCAAAGTATTATCCCTCCTCTTTCTCCACGTTTTTCACTGTCCTCTAAGCATATAAACATCTTCGCAAACTTTTAAAACACCCAGAGGGGTTAAAAAACCAAAAAAACTCCCCGGTAATCCACTCTCCTTTTGATGATGTTAAGTCCTTTGAGAATTGATGCTATGCTTGTGAAAAGGACTAATTGAGGTTATTGTGTTTGGTCTTTCTACATCTTTGGCAGGTTTACATGTTCATTGACACGAGGCCCAGGTCTTCTAGCCGGCTGGAAGAGTTGGAGTGAAAAGAATTCAAGCTTTGTTACTGCAGGTTATCTGACGGCCTTGTGCAGGCGCGTCACTTTCTTTCGGCGGTCTATCGTGTGGCCGTCACTTCCAAGCGACGCACGGGGTTCTGGCCGTTACTTCTAAGTTGATCTGTAGGCTTTCTCTGGTTTTCTCTCCCGTGGGCGGGTGTTTCATCCACCTATTTCCAAGGTATATTCAGGTTTTTTGACTTGTTTTTACTTTGGTGGCGATCACATCTTTCCTTGGTATTGGGCATTAGCTGTCTTCTTCATCATATCTTTCTATTTTCCTTGCTTGTTCCAACTTCACGGTGTGCTTTCATTTATTCCTTGCTCCACGCCCCAGCGTGTGTTTTCCTTTTCCTTTGCGTAGTTTGATTGAGATAGCATGCCCATGCTAGAGCTAGCTATGATTGCCTAGGTTCATGATCACATGTTCATAGGTTTGAGTAGGTCTTTGATTGTTTGTTTGTTATCTTACCACATCACTCTTCAAACCTCGAAAGAAAGATATAAGATAGACAAATAAATATCAACACCTGTCACCATTATATCCAACTGAGATCCTCAGTTCACTTCACAATTCTGGAAGGGTTTGCAACATTCCTTAGGGACCCGACTTAACTTTAGCACTGTATTCCATCCACAAACTGATGGTCAAAATGAAAGGACAAATCAAGTGGTGGAAGATATGCTCAGGGCATGTGCTATAGACTTTGGAGGAAGTTGGCACGATCACTTGCCTCTAGTGAATTTTCATATAACAATAGCTACCAAGCTAGTATACAAATGGAACCATTTGAGGCTTTATATGGAAGAAGCTATCGTTCGCTGATTTGCTAGAATGAAGTAGGAGAAAAATAATTTCTCGATCCCGATATCATTAGGGATACAACCGATAAGATAAAGCTTATTCAAGAAAGACTCCAGATAGCTCAAGATAGCTCAAGATAGACAGAAATCATATGCCGATAATCAAAGGCATGACCTGGAATTTCAAGTAGGAGACCATGTATTTCTTAAGGTTTCTCCAGGTCAGGGTATTCAAAGGTTTGGTATCAAAGGTAAGCTTACTCCAAGATTCATTGGCCCCTTTGAGATTCTCAAAAAGATTGGTGAAGTCGCTTATGGAATAGCTTTACCCCCTCAACTATCTGAAGCCCATGATGTATTTCATGTCTCAATGCTCAAGAAGTATGTACCTGATCCATTCCATGTCATCACTTACGACAATTTGGAGATTAAAAAGGACTTAACATACGAGTAAAAGCCAGTTAAGATCATTGAACGAGAAGTGCGTCAACTACGGAATAAAACTATTCCTATGGTCAAGATCTAGTGGACCAAGTCATGGCCACATGAAGCAACATGGGAAACTGAAGAAGCCATGCATAAAAGATTCCTAGAAATATTTTAATGTAAGTACACTCTCCATAAATCCATGTAGTGAATTTGGGGACAAATTATTTTTAAGTGTGGGAGGGTATAACGCCCAAGAATTTTCTAAGGATTTTTTGGATTTAAAATATAATTATATTAATTATTAAGCATTTAATGGGTTATTAATTGAATTATAATTAAATTTAATTATTTAAGCCCTACACTGATCCAAGAGGATTAGGCCCATATAATAAACCCAAATAGGCTCAAGAGATTGTTTTGGACCTTAGCCCATATTCTAAAACCTTAAAATAGGTGTAATCATGGAATTAAGGGGGATAATTACTCCTTAGAAGATAAATAAGTGGATAATAACATAGATAATATCAAAAGAGTTTGAACTAGTTTTAAATTCGACGCCCAATAGGGAAAACGGTCTATCGCGAGACCGCATAGCGATGGTAAACAGTCTAGAGCTAGACCGCTAAGCTCTGTCAGTTCCGTGAGTATGAGAAAACATGAAAAGATTGGATTTTTGGCATCCAAATCACCTGGGATCGATTCTATCTACTAGTTAGATAAGTCTAGAAGGTTAGTAGATCGAATTGAAAGCCCAATTTAGACTCTAAGTTCGTTCTAATCCTTAAAACCCTAGCTAAACCTATAAATAGGTCCCAGTTTTGATGTGTGCGACCCTTACTTTTGGCACGCGTGGAACTAAGGAAAGGAGGAAGAACTAGAGGTAAGTTTCTTCTAGGAATTTGTTTATTATAGTTAGAACTAACTACCCTCCGAATTTCATGTTGGGAATGGATGGAGTCTAAGATCTAGAGGGGGGGGGTGAATAGATCTTCCCTTTAAAACCTTCTATCCTTTAAAAATCAACTACAGTAAATAAACAAATTCGTAATTGAAAGAATTAGTACTGCTGAATTAAGTTCAACTTAAGGAAGAAAATGTATGTGAAGGAAAAATGATCAGGTTCTGTATAATCAACTACACGCTGTTAGAACCAAAATACAAGCACAACGCATGCAAGATACTGAGCAGAGATCACACAATAATCACACAGAACTCATGAGATTTAGGTGGTTCGACACAAGCCTACATCCACCCCACACTCAAACTGAGTGTGACTTACTGCTGATTCACAACTTCTCACGGCTGATCCACAGCTTCAGGGATTATCTCCCTACACCCGCTGAGCTTTACAGCTTGCTACCAGAGGAATCCTCCTCTGCCGCTGAGGTTTACAGCTTAACCTTTCCGCTGACACATAGCTTGAAGAGTAGTGTTTCAAAACAAAATGAAGGAAAACAGAAAACCAAAAACACAACGAGAATGTAGCTCTAGACAATGAGCAAATCGGCTCTAGTTCTGAACCAAGAGACCGATGACGGCGACTCTCAATTGCTTCTTCTCTCCAATCTCTCTCTCAGCTCTCTCTCTGAACTTGCAGGCACTAGCTCTCCTGGATCATGTTAGCTCTTCTTCTCTCTACTTCTTTTTCTTCAATCTCTCGATCACAGATTTCTTCGCATCAATTCTTCACACCTTTTTTTTTCTACGCGAACAGTTTCTTATTTCTATGTGCAGCAGAAAGAGGGCATGTGGAAACCACATTTTTCGCCCAAGCTTTTCGTCCAGATCTGAGATCCAAGGCAACGTGGAAGCATCTGAGCTTAACGGCTTTCCACGTGTCACAAGCATAGCTCAGCCTTCAGTCTTGGATCACGTGCCTTCCTTAAACATTACGAACAAGTGTCTTGTCAAAATGTTAGACACTCAGTCAGCATAAGACAGTTAGACAATCATAGGAATTGCATAGACTTAATAGAGCATGAGAACAAATATGCATGGATTTCAGTTGTCCACAAGGCAAACATGGTCAGACTCTTTAGTGGTTTATGGCAAAAGTGCTCAGACTTGAGACCATGCACAGGCTCTATATGACAGTAGGGCTAAAAGGTGCACTGACTTCGTGTGTGCAAGATGCAACGAATGCACTGACCCAATATGCCTTAATCTATCATGCACGGACCTTGCATGTGTAAAGAATAAAGATTGCACCGACCTTCATGGCTATACTACATTGAAGTGCACATACTTGGTTATGCTCATGGTGAAACATGCACATACCCTTTGTGTGCATAAAATAAATGTGCACCGACCCTGAAGAGAGTTCAGCAAGTTATGCACTGACCTTCATGGTCCCTAAGGGAATGTGCCTGACTTTACTCAGGTAATGTGGAAGTATGCACTGACATGGTTGTGCATGAAACACCTGTGCACAGACCTTATTTTTCATGTGCGAAGATCTGCATAGACCTTGACTATGTGCAATGCAAGATATACACCGACTCTTATGATAGGTGCAACAGTAGACTGCATCAACCCTATATTCACTTTAAACGCAAACATGCACAGACCTGAGTCGTTTGCAATGCAAGGCATGCACTGACATCAACCGTGAGATGCATAGACTTATTTTAGACAAATAACAGATGCATCGACCTTGACGCTTAGCATCTGAATGACCAAGGATTTACACCGACACTATAAACGTGATTGTAGACAGACAATTTAATGAAATGTGATAGTTTCAGTATAGTTATGCAAACATGATTTATGTATATATATCTGACATATAAAAGTTCATCAAAATACACAACATTATCATGGTCAAAATAAAGTCAACCAAGTCACTTTACTGTTGCCATTCAATCAAAACACTTTCAGCACACATGAGTACACACACTACTGATTAACTTCAGAGGAGACCCAACATTCTCCCCCTTGTTGATGATGGCAACCCCCAAAAAAATGCAGGAGAAATGATGTATTTTGATGAGACATTAAGCACAATCAGATATTAGTATTAGCCAAACTCCCCCTGAATGAGTGACTCCTCCCGCTTAATCAAAATAGCATGAAATCCTTCTAGCAAAATATCATGAAATCTTTCTCTTTCTTTCTCTCTCCCTTTAGCCATCAGAATCTCTCCCCCTATAAGCATAGTCTTTCCTATGATCTCAATCTCTTTCCCTTCGTTCCAGAATAGAGAAGGATAGAGAAAGAGATAGAGAAGGAGACGCCTGAATAATCTCTCCCCCTTTGCCATCAGCAAACAAGGATTGAGAGAGACAGAGGAAGATAAGAAGAAAAGAAGAGGATGTAGGAGATAGAATAACACTCTTATGCAATAGTTCAAAAAGTGAGCAGATTATTGGGCAGTTCTTCAGATGTAAGAATCAACACTGTGCATTCTTGACAAACATCTGGTTTAATAGTTATAGAAGGTAGAGTGAAGTCACTGACTTTATGAAATAAGGTTATAGTACTCATTTATAGCAGTAAACCTAAGACACATAACCATTATAGACCAGGCCCAGACAATATCTTACTAATTTCAGAATCAATGAACATCAAGGAGTGTAACAAGAGTATGTATTGAGATTAAACAATTGACACTTAGTGAAATTTAGAACTTGAAGGGTTACATCAATTTTTTTTCACTTTTGATTTCGAGACTGAATTTAGTGAACATATAGGTGTCATTTATGCCTTTGACATTAAGGATACACGTGTGTTAGACGCCAGTACCCCTAATTACTAAGCATAAACTTCCATATTTGTCTCTGATCAAAGACTATACATATGATTTACACCTTTGACATTAAGGGTACACGTTTATCAGACGTCAGTACCCCCAGTTACTAAGTGAAATCATCCCTATAGATTTGACCATATGAACAGAGGTAACAAGAAGCACTTCATGACATGAATTCTTCTCCATTTCTTTGATGGAGTATTCAGTTTCTCAGTGTAGTTTAGTTATTGCTCTGCCACTTTATTCATTTGCTTTTACTAATGATTTTATTGTTGCTGTCCTTTTAATATTCAAAGTGACTTGTTTAAGGATAATACACTTTCTGAGTTTCTAAGCCTAGACCTCACTAATTCTATCATTTTCAGATACTATAAGGAAATTGTCTATCATAATAATGAGAGGAAGGTTGAGAGCTACAAAAGGATTTCTATCACCTTATTTTCTAAAAACAGTCTTTAAACTCTACAGTCTATTAAAATTAAACCTTCAGTTCATTCAAGGAGCACATATGATTCTTATAGTGAAAGACTTGTGATAATTACTGCTCAAAGTAATGAACCAATTGCAAGACTGTCATCCATTCAGAATGAGTGAATAGACATTGAAGCACAGAAGTAGCTAATAAAGAATATCAAGAAGAGTGACAATGACACAATGTGATAGACGTAGTTCCAAACAAGGCCAATTGATGCAATTGATACCATGTGATGAGAATTTCTGAGACTTGTGATAATTACTGCTCAAAGTAATGAACCAATTGCAAGACTGTCATCCATTCAGAATGAGTGAATAGACATTGAAGCACAGAAGTAGCTAATAAAGAATATCAAGAAGAGTGACAATGACACAATGTGATAGACGTAGTTCCAAACAAGGCCAATTGACGCAATTGATACCATGTGATGAGAATTTCTGAGACTGGAGAGAGAGTTTGAAATGGTTACGCCCAAACCAGAATGCTCACAATGTGCATTGACTATGTGCAAGACATGCATAGACTTATACTCGGTGCAAAAACACGCATCGAACTCAAATGCTCATAACAAAGACCTGCATCGACCTTAGTAGTGCATGAAATGCAGCAGGTTTAGACCTTAGTAGGCATATGACAAAATCAACTGATGTGCAATCTAGAAGAAAAAACTCCCCCTATCTATATGCAATTTTATTTAACAATGCATCTATGCACAAAAGTTATTAAAAAAATTAGAAATTATTTATTCAGAGACAAGCTGACACACATTCATTTTTAGACCACTATAAACAGCAATTCAAGAAAGAATTCTGAGTCAATCATCATGGAGAAATTTACACAAGCCTAATTCTCTTCTTAAGAATTTAAATCTTTCATTACCCAAAGGCTTTGTAAAGATGTCAGTAATTTATTTTTCAGACTCAATGAATTCAAGTTCAATTTCCTTTTTACTGACTCCATCTCTAAGAAAATGATGTTTGATTTCAATATGTTTTGTCCTGGAATGATGAACTGGATTTTTAGTTAAGGAAATAGCACTAGTGTTATCACACATAATTGTGATACAACCAAGATTTATATGATAGTCAAATAACTGGTGTTTGATCCAGAGGACTTGGGCAGCACAGTTCCCTGCAGCCACATACTCTGCCTCAGCAGTGGACAAGGCTACAGTGTGCTATTTTTTAGATGCTCAAGAGACGAGACACCCACCAAGGAATTGACAATATCCACTGGTGCTTTTTCTATCAATTCTACACCAAGCATAATCTGCATCAGTGTAAGCTAGAAGGTCTAGTTCACACTTAGCAGGATACCATAATCCTAGGTCAAGGGTGCCAGACAGATATCTAAAGATCCATTTTACAGCAATTAAGTGTGAATCCTTGGGACATGCTTGAAATCTAGCACACAAACATACTGAAAATTGAATGTCTGGACGAGATGCAATAAGATATAGTAAGGATCTGATCATACCTCTATAGTGTTTGGGATCTACCATTTTACCTAACGGATCAGAATCAAGACATGTAGATGTCCTCATTGGTGCTGTGATTGCTTTAAGGTTTTCCATCTTGAATTTCTTTAACAAATCCTTCATGTACTTTTCTTGAGTTATGAAAGTTCCCTCTTTGGTTTGATTAACCTACAATCCAAGAAAGAACTTCAGTTCTCCCATCGAGCTCATTTCAAATTCACTAGTCATTAGAGCTGAGAATTCCTCACACATTAATGGATCAATTGATCCAAACACTATATCATCTACATAGATTTGAATAAGCATAATTTTATCTTCACATACCTTTGTGAATAGTGTCTGGTCAACCTTACCTCTTGTGAATCCTTTTTCTGAGAGAAAATCGCTCAGTCTTTCATACCATGCGCGGGGAGCTTGTTTCAACCCATATAATGTCTTATCAATTTTATAGACATGATCAGGAAAATCAAGGCATTCAAAACCAGGGGGTTGTTTAACATAAACATCTTCTTTTATTTCTCCATTTAAGAAGGCAGATTTGACATCCATCTGCTTCAAAGTTATTCCTAGACTGCATGCAGTAGCTAGAAGAATTCTAATGGCCTCTAGCCGAGCTACAGGGGCAAAGGATTCTTCAAAATCAATACCAAATTTATGGTTGTACCCCTGAGCTACTAGTCTAGTCTTATTTCTAATGATGTTACCTTGCTCATCAGATTTATTTCTAAAAACCCATTTTGTGCCAATTATGTTGCCATGTGAGGGTTTAGGAACTAAATGCCAGACTTTATTCCTGTCAAATTGACTAAGTTCATCATGCATGGCATTAATCCAGTGTTCATCCTTAAGGGCACTATCTATGTTTTTGGGTTCAGTCTGAGATACTAGGGCAACTGAATTTAATTCATTTTCAATTCTTGAATGTGCTCTAGTTCTCATTGGTTCATTTACATCACCAATAATGTTCTCAAGGGAATGATCTCTAAGAAACTTAAGGTTAATGACTTGATTACCTGAATTCTCATTTACCTCCCCCTGAGTAGTTGGAGCCTCTCCTTTACCTTCCTCAGCAAACTCTTCATTTTGTTTTTCATCATTCTTTAAAATGTCTCCATCACTTTTGTTTCTGCACAAATCAATATCAGACTTAGTTGCAGACTCATCAAAGACAACGTGAGGAGATTCTTCAATAGTGTTTGATTTGAGGTTAAAAATTCTATAGGCTCTGGATTGATCTGAGTAACCTAGAAAAATTCCAGGTTCACTTTTTGGTTCAAATTTATCAAGGTCTCTTTTCAAATTAATATGAATAAAACATTTACTGCCAAAGACCTTGAAGTGGGCTAGAGAAGGCTTCTTACCTTTCAGAATCTCATAAGGAGTTAATTGGGTTTTGGGTCTTACCAGGGCTCTATTAATTATGTAACATGCTGTGTTTATAGCCTATGCCCAAAACTTCCTTGGTAAGTTACCTTCCACTAGCATGGTCCGAGCCATCTCAACCAGAGTTCAATTTCTCCCTTCCACCACTCCATTCTACTCTGGAGTCCTTGGTGAGGAGAATTTGTGAGTGATGCCATTCACCCTGCAAAAGTCATCAAATTGTGAGTTAACAAACTCACCACCATGATCAGAAAGGATATTTAAGATGCCATGATCATTAGACTGTTTTATGTTATAAAATAACTCCTGAAATTCTTCAAAATCTTTATTTTTGTGAGACAGGTAGAAAACCCATGTAAATCTAGAAAAATCATCAACAAGCACAAAACCATATCTTTTACCAGATAAGCTAACAGATCTTGTGGGTCCAAATAGATCCATGTGAATTAGCTCATACGGTTTAGAAGATAGGTTTTCTGTTCTAGATTTGAAGGAATTTCTAGTCTGTTTACATTGAGTGCATGCCTCACAAATTTTATTGTCATTTTTGAATGATATTTCAGGAAGCCCTTTTACTAACTTATGCTTATTCAGTTTGTGAAGCACACTATAGCTGGCATGACCTAATCTACGATGCCACAGGAAGGCTAGGTCATCCTGATTTACACTAAGACAAAGATTAGTGTGTGCTATATCATCCAAATCTACCATATAGATGTCATTAATTCTCTTGCCAATGAATTTCACAGATTCTGGATTTGGTTCAAATATGGTGCATGCAAGAGAATCAAAAACAACTTTATGGCCTTTATCACATAATTGACTAATGCTCAAAAGATTGTAGGCTAGCCCTTCAATTAATAAAACTTCCTCAATGCAGGATGAAGATCACTTACAAGCCATTCATGAGCCAATTATTTTACCCTTGGTATTACCTCCGAAAGTAACATGACCAGCATCTTTCTTTACCAAAGTGCAGAATTTAGCTTTGTCTCCGGTCATATGCCTGGAACAACCACTGTCCAGATACCATTTGTTGTAATTGGCTGCCAGGCATACCTGCAAGGGAATTAAGTAGAGTGGTTTGGAACCCAGAGTTTCTTGGGTCCCAACAAAGAACTCATCTCATGTAGACAACAAACAAGATGTTTAGGTATCCACATTTATTTTGGTGTCTTTCTGAGCATTGTGGATTTTTTGCTTTTAAGATTAGTCTGCCTTTTCTTGCCACTTTCATTCTTTTGACCTTGTTTCTGAGGTGTGGCATTTTGTTTCTTTTTCAAATCATTTTTAGAATTTCTTTACCAGCGTCTGGCCCAATAGATATTGGGAGTAGTAGGTGACCTGTAGACCTTGGACTGACCAGTCATGAAATCAGCATAGCCATATGAATTTTGACTCTTGAAGTTATTGTTCATGGTCTACCAGTAGGACTTCCTAGGGTGAGACTGCTGCCACTGATTATGATGCATTGGTAAGTACTGCATGGGTCTCATGTAACTCTGACTTTTCCAATTCATCTGATGATTTGTATTGTGGAATGCATAGTAAATGGGTCCAGTCTTGTGGTGCATTGGACCAGTGGTGATTCTACCCAGACCCATCTGTGGAAGTTTGGTAGATTTGGTCTTGGGTTTCGGTTGAATCTTAGCTTTGGTGGTCTGACCACTACCTTGGCTTTTGGTCTTGAATTTAGAAGGATATGAACATGACTCACCAGCCACCCCTATCTTCCCTTTGCCTTTGTCCTTGGCGCTGGACTTGATTGTCTTAATCTTTTTATTCTTATTCTCATCATGACTTCCACCTGAAGTCATTTTTATCAGGGGCTGAAATGTCCCCTTTTCAATCACAAAAGAGGTAGTTCTCACATCAAACCTCTTTTTATTTGTTGGGTTGAAAGCCAATCCTTCTTTTCTGAAGTTACCTTTTGTCCCCAGGATGGTATTCAGATTTTCAGTGCCTTGTGCCATGCCTTCAAGAGTATTTTATTTATCTTTGTTTTCTTTTTCAAGATTTTCTATTGTTTTCTTCAGCTCACTGTTTACACTACTAACAACATTGTATTTCTCAGTGGCTATGTTTGTTTCATTCTGAAATTCATGAATCTTCATCTTGAGATCATCAATGGTCTTTTCTAGATTCTCATTTTCAGCTTTCAAATAAATCAAAATAGTTTTATCATTCTCAATTTCACAAATAGAGTTTTTCAAATTTAAATTCTCAGCTTCTAGACATGCAAGTTTATCAGACAGGGTAGAATCATTGACTAAAGAATTTACTTTCTTTTTCAGGTTCCTGTTCTCCCTACGCATGTCTTCATACATTTCAAGCAGTTCAACATAAACATTTTCCCATTCAATTTGAGTAAAGTTGTCAAACGGGGAAGTTACCTCATCGTCACCTTTTGCCATCAGGCAAATCTTCTCATCTTTATCATCGTTAGAGGAGCTGCTCTGACTTTCCTCTTCCTCATCGCTCCAGGTGCTCACCATTGCTCTTCCCTTTTTATTTTTCCACCTGGTCTGCTTTTCCTTGAGTTCAGGACAGTCCGCCTTGAGGTGTCTTGCTTTCCTACAGTTATAACAAACAATAGAGTCAAATTTCTTTGCAGGTTCTGATTTATGTTTGGGCTGTCTCTTTCCTGAGACATACTTTCTTCTCAGCCCTTTCCCTTCTTTCCTCAAGGATTTTATAAACTTCCTGGTGAGCATAGCAAACTCATCAGCATCCTCCTCAGAACTCGTGCTGCTATACTCACTGGATGGCCCTTTGCTCTAATTAGCTTTAAGGGCAAGGGGTTTTCTTTTCTTCTCCTTTCATCAGTTTTCTTGAGGTTCAGCTCATACGTCATGAGAGAACCTATAAGTTCATCTACAGTTGTTTTGGTCAGGTCCCTAGACTTTTCAACGACGGTGGCCTTGGTGTGCCAAATGGGAGTTAGGGACCTCAGAATCTTTCTAACCAATTCATCATCACGGTAGACCTTTCCTAGACTTTTGAGAGTGTTGGTGATAACATTCAGACGAGCATATATATCTTAGACGGTCTCATTAGGCTTCATCTTGAAAGCCTAATATTCAGAGACAAGCATATTCGATTTTGTCTCACTGACCTGGGAAGTCCCCTCATAAATTACTTCTAGCTGATCTCACATCTTCTTAGCAATCTTGTAGGACGAGACTCTAGAGAAGTCAGTGGGATGGAGTGCACATTGTATCGTGATAATTGCACCCCAATTCAATGTGGACTTACGGATATGCTCCTTAGTCTATAACTCCTCATCTGGAGGTAAATCAAAAGGTCCTTTACTCACTACCTTCCAGATCTCGTAGTCCTTAGCACGAAGAAATACTTGCATCATGTTCTTCCAATATGCATAATCGCTACCATTAAAGAATGGTGGCTTACTCGTCGAATTCCCCACAGCAACCATTCATTTAGAATCCATCTCTTCTCTTCGGGATGTGAAGCCCTACAGAAGAGTCTAGCTCTGATACCACGTGTTGGGAATGGATGGACTCTAAGATCTAGAGGGGGGGGGTGAATAGATCTACCCTCTAAAACCTTCTATCCTTTAAAAATCAACTACAATAAATAAACAGATGTGGAATTGAAAGAATTACTACTGCTGAATTAAGTTCAACTTAAGGAAGAATATGTATGCGAAGGAAAAATTATCAGGTTCTGTATAATCAACTGCACGCTGTTGGAACCAAAACACAAGCACAACGCATGCAAGCTACTGAGCAGAGATCACACAACAATCACACAGAACTCAGGAGGTTTTAGGTGGTTCGGCAAAAGCCGACATCCACCCCACACTCAAACCGAGTGTGGCTTACTGCTGATTCACAGCTTCTCACGGTTGATCCACAGCTTCAGGGATTATCTTCCCACACTCGCTGAGCTTTACAGCTTGCTACCAGAGGAATCCTCCTCTGCCGCTGAGGTTTACAGCTTAACCTTTCCGCTGACACACAGCTTGAAGAACAGTGTTTCAAAACAAAATGAAGGAAAACAGAAAACCAAAAACACAATGAAAATGTAGCTCTAGACAATGAGCAAATCGGCTCTGGTTCTGAACCAAGAGACCGATGACGGCCACTCTCAATTGCTTCTTCTCTCCAATATCTCTCTCAGCTCTCTCTCTGAACTTACAGGCACTAGCTCTCCTGGATCGTGTTAGCTCTTCTTCTCTCTACTTCTTTTTCTTCAATCTCTCGATCACAGATTTCTTCGCATCACTTCTTCACACCTTTTTTTTTCTATGCGAACAGTTTCTTATTTCTATGTGTAGCAGAAAGAGGGCCTGTGGAAACAACATTTCCCACCCAAGCTTTTCGTCCAGATCTGAGATCCAAGGCAACGTGGCAGCATCTGAGCTTAACGGCTTTCCATGTGTCACGATCATAGCTCAACCTTCAGTCTTGGATCACGTGCCTTCCTTAAACTTTATGAACAAGTGTCCTGTCAAAATGTTTGACACTCAGTCAGCATACGATAGTTAGACAATCATAGGAATTGCACAGACTTAATAGAGCATGAGAACAAATATGCACGGACTTCAGTTGTCCACAAGGCAAACATGGTCAGACTCTTTAGTGGTTTATGGCAAAAGTGCTCAGACTTGAGACCATGCATAGGCTCTATATGACAGTAGGGATAAAAGGTGCACTGACTTCGTGTGTGCAAGATGCAATGAATGCACTAACCCAATATGCCTTAACCTATCATGCACGGACCTTGCATGTGTAAAGAATAAGGATTGCACCGACCTTCATGGCTGTACTGCAGTGAAGTGCATAGACTTCATTATGCACAGGGCGAAACATGCACATACCCTTTGTGTGCATAAAATAAATGTGCACCGACCCAGAAGAGAGTTTAGCAAGTTATGCACTGACCTTCATGATCCCTAAGGGAATGTGCCTGACTTTACTCAGGGAATGTGGAAGTATGCACTGATGTGGTTGTGCACGAAACACCTATGCACAGACCTTATTTTTCATGTACGAAGATCTGCACAGACCTTGACTATGTGCAATGCAAGATATACACCGAGTCTTATGATAGGTGCAACAGTAGACTACACCGACCCTATATTCACTTTAAACACAAACATGCACAGACCTGAGTCGTTTGCAATGCAAGGCATGCACTGACATCAACCATGAGATGCACAGACTTATTTCAGACAAATAACAGATGCATCGACCTAAATAGTGAATTGCATCGACCTTGACGCTTAGCAACTGAATGACCAAGGATTTGCACCGACACTATAATCGTGATTGTAGTCAAACAGTTTAATGAAATGTGATAGTTTCAGTATAGTTGTGCAAACATGATTTATGTATATATATCTGACGTATAAAAGTTCATCAACATACACAACATTATCATGGTCAAAATAAAGTCAACCAAGTCACTTTACTATTGCCTTTCAATCAAAACACTTTCAGCACACATGAGTACACACACTACTGATTAACTCCAGAGGAGACCCAACATTTCGTTCTAGGAGATCAAGTCTACAAGGACTTAGAGGATTCTAAAGTCGCTGATTCAGTTCAAGAAACTCAGGAATTAGTGTGTTCGACCCAGATTGATCAAGGAATTCGGAGCCCTAAACGAGGTATTTAGCAAAGGTGTCTTTAGAACTTTCTGTTATCCTTCATATCTTATATCTACCCTCAAAATTTCACGTCTTTAAG
Source organism: Amorphophallus konjac (assembly GCA_022559845.1). NCBI lineage: Eukaryota > Viridiplantae > Streptophyta > Magnoliopsida > Alismatales > Araceae > Amorphophallus > Amorphophallus konjac. The sequence goes on along the minus strand of CM040126.1, from coordinate 118,939,696 downwards.
ACAAGAGAATCAGAAGATACAAGGACATGAAGTTGCTGATTTAATTGAGGATGAGCAGAGAACTAGGGTTGACTTGCAGCCTTAAATTCGAAATGCCAAGCCCAAGATAGAGGTAGGTTATCTCATGAATGGCTCAAACTTTGTATCAGGAGTAAAATCCCTCTAGTTTTATTCAATTTCATGCATTGTACTTTAAGAATTTCATGTTTTCATTAGGACTATGCATCTAGTATACTTCTCATGCATGAACTGGCCTTAATGAAGAAAAAGGAATTTTCTTTTTTATTACACAAACCTATGCATGTTGTTGGCCTATCCTTGTTCTATGATGCCATAGAAAGTTTATATATGTTGATCTCCAAGCATGATGTGCGTTAGAGAAGTATTTTCTTTAATTATTAATTGAGTTTCTGTAACACGGGAGGAAATGGTAGTCCTATGGATTCCTAGGAATTCTAGCGGTCGCCCGACAGACCGTTTGGCCCAGTTAAACGATCGTTCCCTAGATCATTTTCGATTGCTATTTTCTATAATATTGTTAATCTGAAACATATTGCAGATTAGCCATAAATAATGTATGTTAAGCCTAGTTAAGTCGGTTTATTCCTGTTTTAAGTGTTAATTTCATATACCTAGTTATGTTAACTGAATATTCTAGTAGATTCCATGATTCTTTATGTACTTGGAAGTATTTTTAACATTATGTTAATTTGTGACCAAAATCATATACTCTTGTAATTAAATACATGTTTCAAATGACATCATTAATGATTTAACTTGATCACTATTTTACACGATTCTCTCTCTTCTAAGAGTCATTTTCTTAAGTACATGGCACATATCTCGGTATGTTGTCATTAGTTACACTTTTGCACAATAAGAACATAATATTGGACATGATGATCTCTCCTTTGGATATTCCTTCCAATGGATTAGGAAATCTTATTTCAAGGCCTCCGTAAGACTCCGTGAGCTTGGGATTCCCTCCAGGATGCCAAGCTACTTCAACCATTAAAACTCAGTATCTAGAAAACATTTTTACTGGTGTTTTATGCATTCTGGAACTTAGCGGCATTCTGATTGACCGCCAGAGTCTGCTAGCTGCCCTGCACTTGACCGCTAACGGATCCTAAACAGTTCTCCATTAGACCGCAAAGCTTCAGAAGGATTTTTTGGTGGTTGACTCTGTCTCGTGAAACGGTCCAAGACTAGACCGGTTGAATTTCTAAACGGTCCAGCATATGGCCGCTTTCTGTACTAAATGACCTAGTAATAGACTGTTTGGTTCCTGATTTTTATCTAACCTAAGGTTTGACCTTTTGGGGTTGATTTTCTTGAGTTCATGGATTCTCTGGACTCTAAACCTATGATAATAAGTCAATGTAAAGATATATAAAATGAAGAATGTATCATTATGCTTTCAAATTTTTCTTTATAGCATAACCTACTTATAAATTCATTCCTTAAAATCTCTTGTTCTTAATTGAAGCATTCTTATTTTTGGTTACCTTATCATGGAACTTTTCCTGAATTTGTACATTATTGGCAACATTATTGTTATAAACGTGGAAGTAACTTGATTTATACTTGAAGATGCAGTTCGAGCACTGATTGTATTCAAGGGCTCTATGCTAGTCCCCTCAGCTGATTATCGGAAACATACTGTAAACCATGGGGTATGATGCTACTGGCGTCGCATTGCGCTGGAAGTACTTTCTCTATAAATAAGTGAAATATCCACGGGAATCCACATAAATTCACGAAGTACTTGCTATTAAGCGAACAATACTTTCTTGCTCCACTTTCTAGTGCATAGCCTTAATGGTTATGCAAAGTACATTCTTGTTACATTCTTGTTCATGAAGAGGCCAAATTGACATTCTTGTTATATATTTGATCAATCATATTCTCTTATCTCGTAATTGATCGTATCTTGTTACTTTGGTTATATACGTGTTTCATTGTATCTGCATGAGTATCTTATTCTCTAGAGCTAAAATCCTAATTAATCATTTAAATTTGCCTTCATGTTAATACAAAGATACCTACTGGGCAAGTGTGCTCATTACCATACTTTCCAATCTTTTTCAGGAAATTCTAGTGGGTCGGATTCGGATTACTCAAGTGATGGATCCGAGAGCGATTGAAGGATACGTGACTTGAGAGAAGCTTTAGTTGTCAAATGTCTAGTCGAGTCATGATGTAATTTTTTTTATTGAGTCTAGTTAAGAGAGTCAAAGATCTATTATACTTTGAGAATTATTTTATGAAGTAATAAAATTGAAGGTTTTTAGTGAATTACGTTGTGTAATTACTTTTATGTGATTGTCTTGCACTCTGATTATATTGCTTGCTCGAGGCGTACTAGCCGACTGTTCACATTCCCGATTATTTTCGCTACATAATCTCGGGGAATGACAAAAGCGGCTAGAGATTTGGAAATGATAGGATCGACCTTAGGAAGTTTTAAACCAATTAGGATGCCATGCGCGTATTAGGACTCGAAAGGTGGAAGTCTGTATAAATAAAACCCCTGCGAATGAGGCAAAGCCTATTGCTGTTGCTGTTTGTGACCTACTGTTGCTGCGTTCGAAGGAGGGGAGATCATGAATCATTCTTCTCTACTTCCCGTCTGCGTCTGCACCATCTACATCGTCGGATGACTTCCTCTTCTTCCGCTCGTCTTCCTCCTCTACAACGTGCTGCTGTGAGGCTACAGTTGAAGAGTGGGAAGAGGCGTGTCTTCTTCTGCATCTTCTCCTTCTTCTGGTCTTCGCCATCTTCCTCCCTCGTTCAACCCAAATCAAGGTAGGTTATCTCAACAATCTCAAGCAAAACCCGATAAAAATAATAGCATGCATGCCAACCAAGTTCCTTTCTCGATTAAATCCATGTTCATGTTCCATGCGATACTGTTTCATTTCATTTTTATATAGATTTTAAAGCCTTCTATTTCACAAGAAATTTGCGACCAGAATAGTGGACACTATTTAATTGGCGTTTGTCCATAAGGGCGCTGATTCTTGAATTAGCGTTAGCTGGTTAGACGCGAATTAATGAACGTCCTCAACCCTGACGTGAATTCTTTCAGTGAATTAAATGATTAACTCATGTTTAAAATTTAATAAGTATGTAACCCTACACTGTAAAATTTGCATGAGCATGTTTTTAGGATCCTCATAATTTCCTCTTAAGTATCATGTATCCTGATCCATGAAATTCCACATAGAAAGCAAAGGGGTATTGTTCATTTCCTAAATAAGAAATGAACAGTACTTTATATCTAAGAACGTACTTGCCTGATGTATGATAGTTTGTACACTGAAAAGAAATAGAGTCTGCTAAAGCGGACGTGAATTAAGTAAATAGCGCCACTTTACAGAGACGCTAAATCATGTTTAATTATAAAATATGAATAAAACTTAAAAATCATGAAATTAGCGTCCGTCTACAGAGACGTGAATTAAAGATATGGCGCCTCCATACACGGACGCCAATTGTTATAAATTTTATTTAAGTATAGTTATTTCTAGAATTGGCGCCTCTCGAAAGAGATGCCAAATTTTAAATTAAAGACTACTTACTTGGACGCGAATTCTTGCCTCACAGTTTCACCGTGTTTTGACCCATACTGCGGGTTTTCTGGCACTGCTGTCTCATGACCGAGATGGAGTCCCTGTTTCACGAGTTTTTACATTGACACATCAATTCTTGGAGATTGGATGACCCTCTGCCGGATATTCCTTCCACTGGATTGAAATTTCTTTCTCTAAGGCCTCCGTAAGTCTCCGCTAGCCTTGGAATCCCTCAAGGAAGCCGAGTAGGTTGTACCCTAAAAACCCTGGAAGCCATGATAGTCATGTCACTTTGAAGAAACATGATGCCCTAGGCATCATGGAACGCTATGTTCTGGTGTTCTGTGAGAGAGTCTGGTCACTGTCTGGAATTAGCGTCCAGCATAGTTGACGCCATATAGGAATTAGCATCCGCTACAGGTGACGCGATTTTCCTTCGTGCCTTACTGTTCACAGAATTAACGACCACGACAGTGAACGTGGATTCTATAATTGGGGTGGCCTGAGTGGACGCCAATTTTCCCAGATTCCATGAGTGTCCGGGTTTCATGTGAAAGTGCCCATACATTATATGGCAAAATATGTTACATATGTTAGCTATTGACCTACTACTTAGTGATTGATTACTGATCTTGATTCTCTAATTGAAATTTGAGTGACATACTACTTGATGATTAATTACTTAATAATCGGACATTACGTCGAGACTCGAAATTGTTAACTTCATTGAATTTTTTTTATTGTTACATGTTATAGGAAGGACTAGGATCCTACATTACCCACCTCTCATGTTTCCTTATTTTCACTTAGATATACACAATATCATTAATATATGATCATTTTTAATTAAATATAACATTATCATTGAGATATGTCACTGTGCATGAAAATAACATTGTCTAATGTTATATCTATGTTGCTCTTGCATGTAGGTGATAAAATCTTTCCGAATATATTTACATTGAAGACCCTAAAAAATCTAGTAGAACCAAGTGCTAGAACTTCACATGTAATACAACCCTGTGATAGTATGAAATTTGACAATGTCGAGGATGCAAAAACATTCTACAATGCATATGCGCAAAGTGTGGGGTTCGGCACAAGTATTATCAAAAGTAAATTTAAGAATGGAAACTGTGTTTTCAGACATTTAGCTTGCTGGAAGAATGGAGAATCAAGGAGGAAGATAATGCAACAAATCATAGAGACTCTCCCAAGATAGGTTGCAATGCATCGGTGAAAGTAAGGTTCACCAAAATGAGTGGGAAACACATATTATATGAAATAATGTTGGAGCACAACCATGTTTTGAATCCACTTGTTGTTGCATATATAAGGTCACATAGAAGAATATGCACTCTCGAAAAGACAGAAATTAAAAACATGCAGAGTGTTGGCATCTAAACTTTGACAATTACAATTTACAGAGAATTACTGCTAAAATTTCTTAGATAGGGAGTGACAATCTCAATTGAAAAAAGGTGATACGCAAATAGTGGTTCGATATTTTCACCAAATGCAACTTAAAAATTCCACCTTTTTTATATGTTAGACTTGAATGACAATGATCAATTGCGCAATGTCTTTTGGATTGATGGAAGATCTCACGTGGCATGTAGTTATTTTTTAGATGTTGTTACCTTTGATACTACTTATCTTACTAACACATATGAGATGTCTTTCGCTCCATTTGTGGGAGTTAATCATCATAGACAATCAGTGTTACTTGGTTATGCATTGCTCTCAAATGAGAAAATATAATCTTTTATATGGGTATTCAAGCCTTGGTTAGAAGCAAATGGTAGACAATCACCGAAAGTAATCATCACTGATCAAGATAAAGTCATAGAAGCTGTTGTCACTGAGGTGTTTCCCAATGCAAGACATCATTTTTGCCTTTGGCACATATTGAGAAAAATCCCAAAAAGATGGACATATTTGTAGTAAATATCTTTAGTTCATGGATGACTTTGATGGATGCATCTATGATTCTATCATGACTCATGAGTTTGAAGAGAGATGAGATCAACTGATGACAAATTATGAAGAGTGCTAGGAGAATGATTGGATGAAAGATCTCTATGAAAACCATTTAAAATGGGCTCCAATCTTCTTGAAGGATACGTTCTTTGCTAGTAACATTTATGTCATGCCCTGAGTGCAGGAGATACCCAGGTCGTGGCAAGGTTATATAGAACCATTCAATCAGAGCAGTATACTTATATTTTTTTTTGACAAAAGACAGAGTGCGCAAATTATCTAAATCATAACTAAGATTAAATTCCCAAATAATACCAATGTCCAAGATGACAATTATCCAATTAACCAAAAGGTGATAATTCTAATCCATGACATTCCTTATTCGAATCTAAATACTAGGCTACAAGCCTTAACAAGCTTTAGTCAACTAAACTGATATAACTAGAAATACATAAAAGGACTCAAGAAAATCAAAAGACACGACTAGCTGGCAGTAGATGATCGGTGACTCTAGCACTCTTCACTCGCTCTCATTCCCATTCATGTGGATGTCGCTATCCGAATTTCTTGAAAAAATGTTAGGGAGCAACTGGATGAGCAAATCGCTCAGTAGGAACTACATCTCAAGTTCGAGCAATCTTTAAGTGATTTATAGGTTACAAGTATTACCAGTATAGCTATGCATGATGTACAAGTAAGGAAATCAGGTATACAGGTAAATCTATGCATGATGATCAATAAGAAGTCAAGCGCTGTATAGAGAGAGTATCGCATTATTTCAAGTATTTGACAAGCAAGATATGAAGAACTTTATAGCAATAGATGCCACTTTTCGGGCAAGCAAGAACTCGTGTACAAGTAAAATCTCATGTACGAGCAAGTAAAATTCGTGTTCAAGTAAGTAAGTGTCAATAGAATTGGCTATTTCAATCAAGCAAGCATTTTACCCCTTCTCGGGCAACGCAAGTCAAGTATCACCCGTTTCGGGTCACGCAAGTCAAGTCAAGCAAGTAGAGAGAGTACATGTGGAGTGTCTCAAGTCAAGCAAGTACTTCGGTACAATACCAAACACCGTGATCAATAAACTCTCATGGGCACAAGTACCTTCGGGCGCTCCTCCCATGACCAGACCAGGCCCTATATGCACAACATTTCATGTATTACTTTTGACATCCACTCTCATTTATAGCCAATATAGAATTTCAAGGGTTGCCATTGTAGGATATACACAAGGTAGATTTTCATGGAATGGAGTTCTAGGACTCATAATATACAGGAAAATGAATTAGGGTTGTATCGATACAAACACGAGACAAATCAAGAATTTGAACGAAACAGCTGACAGACTAGATTGGCGCCTGGGGGTTACCCCTACTTTCAGGCAATTGGCGACTGGGGGTTACCCAGTCTTTCATGCAATTGGCGTCTGAGGGTCAGGGTATGTTTCAGTCAATTGGCGCCTGGGGGTTAGCCCCTCTTTCAAGCAATTGGCGTCGGGGGGTTGGCCAATTTTTCAGAATTTTCCATTTTTTAGAATATATATATATATATGGAATTGGCGTCTCTCTGAGGGGTCTTCATTTAATTGAAGTCACCTCAGGGTGTTGCTAATTGAAGAATTGAAGTCTTCCGGGATGTCACCATTCAATGAATTGAAGTCTTCCCGAGTGTCACTATTCAATGAATTGAAGTCTTCCCGGTGACTTCATTTAATTGAAGTCTCCTTGGGGTGACTTCATTTAATTGAAGTCTCCTCAGGGTGACTTCATTTGAAGAATTGACGTCATGGCTTGGGACACCAATTGAATTTAGGCGATTTACACCGGGCAAGTACATTCTGTGACTCAAAACACTATTCATACCCTAAAAGTTTCTCGAAAATAGGAAACAAGGATATGAATAAGTAGAGAAAATTCTCGGGAGTTCAGAATAATGCTCATGTAAAATTATTATGTTTTAGTTCCAGAGATATAAAATTTCTAATGTGATGTTTAATTTCTTTTCTAAAAATGGAATTGGCGTCTCCTCATGGTGACTTCATTTAATTGAAGTCACCTGGGGGTGTCGCTAATTGAAGTAAAGGGTTCTGGTAATTGGCACCCCTCTACAGTGTCTTCAATTGATTGAAGTCACTACGGAGAGTCACCAATTGAGCCATTTTCAAGTGAGTCATGCTTCGCATAAGAGAGGTACATTCTGAGATACAACTTATTGTTCATATTTTTAGAGTTTCTCCGAATCAGGAATTAAGGACATAGACAGGCAGAGAAAAATATCAGGATCACAAAAATATATTCATGCAAGAATCTTATGGTTTAGTTCAATAGATATAGATTTTTGAATGCGTTGATTAATAATTTCTGGAAATTGCTGGAAAATAAATTGACGGCACTTCATAGTGTCTTCAATTAAATGGCGCCCTGGCTTGGGGCGCCTCTTCAGGAAATGGCGCCCTGGCTGGGGGTGCTATTCACCTGAGGGCTAGACTTTCTGGGTTTTTAAAATATGTACGTATCTATTGTAACAGAGGTTATATACTAGGGCTAAAACATGATTATTTGAGGCTGTAAAAACTAGTATGATAGGATATGTTCAAATCCAGTAAAATCAGTATAACAGACTATGTAACAGACATGTAAAAACTGATGTAACAAGCTATACTTGGTTTAAGTAAAACCCGTGTAACATGCTATAGAATATGTTATACTTAAAACCCGTGTAACATGCTATAGGAACAGACTACATGCCATGACATACGGAGTATACTAGAATGTTGTATTATCCTATTTTAGCTACAGGTTGGGCTAGATCTTGAGAAAACCTACCTTTTTGGCATGATTACGTGGTATAGATGAAAGAATAAGAAATCCAAGGAAGAAGTCACACGTCCTCTACCGCCGTAAAGCTCCAGCAGTAGGATATAGAGTGTAGAAAGACGCTCCTTCACGTTGTTGACACCCATTTTTTGCCGATGAGTTGAGTCGTTCCACTTACTCTCATTTGTTGATGTCTCGAGTTGTCCATCACTTGTTGGGGCTATTTTCAGGCACATTTTGGGCCGGTTTTATGGGTAGCCTTCCTCCCTGGTAAGGTTCGAGTTGATTCAGGGCTTAATGGGCCTTGGTTTTGGTTAATCGAGCTTTTCTATGAATTCCAAGCGCCCAGGTACATGTGCGGTCAACCTCCAGCCGTATAACAATTTGTGCGGTTGATACTGGGCCGTTCATATATTTATGGGACATTTAGCTGATTTTCTGAATTATCACTGACAGGCATATATACGGCCTAGACATAGCCGCATAAGACCATTGTGCGGTAGCATCTGAGCCGTCTATCTCTCCAAAGTCCTAACGTCGCTGGTTTTCAGATAATTATCTAATTATCTTATCTATTTTGATTTTCCACCGACAAGGTTAGAACGGTGGGTCTTTGGCCGCTCTACCTTTGAACGGTCTCATATGAGCTGTTCATATATGAGAGTCCAACGGCGAACCATTCGGCCAGTTTAATGGATAATTTGGATTATTTTATGATTTATTTGAATTTCCACCGACAGGGTTGGACGGCCAGGGCATGGCCGCACATCCCGTTGAACGGTCTATCGTAAGACCGTTCATCCGTTCGATTCCTAAATTTCAACAGATTTTCCCTCTCTATCCGTGGTTTTATCCCTAACTTCTCCCGTCATTTTCTCTGCGGATAATAAACCATTTTGAGTGCCGTTTCGACTGGATAAGAGATAATTTGATTATCTATGATTTTTATTTGATAATCTTGACCTGAAAATGCTTCTAAACCCTAATTTCAGGGCTGGATTTCTAGGCTCTATAAATAGACCCTAAAGGATACCTTTGAAAAGGGGGGGGGGCGGAGATTTTGGTCGACGGTGAAGCCTTGCCGAATCCTTGAGCGACCTACGACCAGGGAGGGAGGCCGTCTACGTCCATATAGGCCACCGGTCCAGGGAGTAACTTCCGTTTTGAGTCCTCTTGCATTCTGGATAGTCTCGTTTTCTTCTCATTGCATGTTTGTTTCTACACATCCATTCTCCCACGTTTTCGTTGCTTGCACTATCATTCACGCATCCTCCCACATTTTTTGACACCCCAGGGGTTTAAAACTCCCCAAGTATCCCCCTTTCCACTTATTCATGTTCATTCCTTCTTATTTTGGCATTTACTACACTTTTCAGTTCTAATTTTGGGTTTCTTCTATCTTCTTCACATCATTTTTTGCAGGTCAGCAATCCCTAGCACGAGGCCCATCCCCTCTTGTTGGCCGGAGAGGGTGGAGGTTGGACACTTTGTAACTTTAGGCGTGGTGGTCTTGCACGGTTCTATACCATCCGTTAAAGGAGACTTGCGGTGCTACCTGGACCGTCCTTCTTCTTCCTGCGGTCGTGATAGAGCCATTCAACTGCCAGGAGTGCTTCATCCCGCATCCTCTGCAGCGTTCTTAAACGGTCTATCGTGAGACTGTGCATCTTATAGGCGGTTCTTCCTGAGCCGTATATCTTTATAGCGCTGCAGGTCAGGCGAGTACCTCTCCCTCTTTCCAAGGTACGGCGTGTTCATCACATTCGGCGCCTTGGTGGCGATCATAGTTTTTTTTTATTATTCCTCCCTTTCCCTCTGTCTTCATTCATTTCCCATGTTGGATGTGATAGGATAGACATGGGAAGGCATTAAAAGAACGGACGGGAGGAGAAATATATCTACACCCTTCTTTTATGGCGATCACGGTGGGACCCCTAGTGCCCATCGTGTTAGTGATTTGCTGACCTCTTCTTTTGCTGTGTTAGTCCTCTTGTCAAAGTGATTTCAAGTTGGTCTAGGCGCGGTCTCTGTCCACTGGAGCATGTGCGGATCTCCATGAGCCGTCCATCTCTTCGGCGGCTGGAAGTCCACCGCTCTTCTCTGTGAACAGCGCCATATCTTCTGCAAAGCCTGCTGCGATAAGCGGTCCAATGTTATCTATTCAAGTCTTACACGGTCTATTATTGGTCGTCCATCTCACTGGCATAGGTACTCCTCTGTCTTCTGATTGTTGTCTTGGTTGTTGTTACATGGTTTATGTAGGTCTGTTCTAGTCAATAAGTGGCTGTCCATAGACCGCTCATCCGGGTACGCAGCTCATTTCTGTCACTGTTCATTTCCAGCATTCTCTGGTTTGCATGTTATTTTGTTGTTACTCCTTGCATTATACGGTCTTCTATAGACCGTCTATCTCCCTGAGCGGTCTTGCAGAGACCGTCCTTGTCATGCTACAGTGCACCCGTGCTTCTCTTTCATTGCCACCTTATATGCTTTTCATGATACTTGGTGCCGATTACTAATCTCCCCCTGCTCCTATATCATCGTTGTATACTTGCTTTCACCCCTTACATATTTGATTTGATCATTGCTTGCTAGTTTCTAGGCTAGATTTTGCATGCACTCCGGTGCGCATAGGAATCTTGCATTTCATTCATATTTAGTTGCATTCCTACTGAGGTAGAGTTTCCTCTCGTCTCCATACTCCTTGGAGCCGACTAGGGGACCTTGCCGAGGGCCTCCGTAAGTCCCCGTGAGCCGTGGATTCCCACACGGACGCCGGGCAGGTTGTACCGTACCACCCCTAGTCTAGGGTCTGCATTCATGAGAGAGAGAGAGAGAGTCCCTTAGAGTCAGCCAGTTTTTTGTCCCCCACCCTATTTAGGTACCTTGTGGTTGAGTGAATTCATATTTTAATTAATCCACTAAGGTCCTAAAGAGGAACTTATAAAATCTTCGTGCATCATTTACAACTTGGGTGGTTAATTGGTGGGTTCTTTTGTCATCTCTTCCCTCCATTACATGTTGTAGTGTCATCATTTGCATCTCTTTGTCAGATTAGGCTCATTAGGTCTAGTTCATCTTTGTGTGTCCTCATTTAGTTACATTTATCTTGGGGTCATTTCCCTCCTTGTATTCATTTGAGATCCACTGTATAAAGTCTCCATTCTCCCCATGGAGCACTTCTCCCCTGTACCTTATTCCTGTACTTCTCCATCTTCTTACCCCCGTGTGGATTCCTCTTCCCGTGCGGGCCCATCTCCTTATTCCTCCATTGGACCCTATTCTTTTAACGGGCCTTCTTGTCCCGCCCATGCTGCTGTTGGCCCAATCAATCCTCATTCCCCCGTACATAATTCTTCCGGACACATGCATTTCTCCATTCCCGGAGCGAGCTTTCCTTCTTCTCAGGCCGGTTCCCCTTATCCGGCCCATCACCATTATCCTGGTCTGAATTCATCATCTCTTGCTCAGGCTGGCTCATATCCTTCTCGGACTCTTCCTACCAAGGAGATGATCGCTCAGGCCCAACGCCAGCATGAGGAATTGCAACGATGAATCAATCCCCAAACTTCTTTGGATATCCCATTTGCATTCCATGGTCTTCAACTCCCACCACGTTCACAGATTCCAGCTTATCGTCGCTATGGTAGAGTCGATGACCCCTACGTGCATTTAAAGGAGTTCTTATATGAATCGGCCCAGTTCTAGCATGATCAACGCTTGATGGCCTATTTGTTTGGCCTATCTTTAGAGGGCTCGGCCAAGGATTAGTTTTTCACGTTACTACAATAGCAGATGATGAATTTTCAAACTGTTCAAGCAAGATTTATTCAGCAGTACCAAGACCAGGTATGGCCTCGATTGTAGCAACCCTGGTGAAATAAAAAGGAATAAATAAATCAAAATAGATTAAAAGATTTTGGAATAAAAAGAATTAAACCCTGATGAAAATAACGCCTCAAGAAAAGGCGCTACTTTACAAGAAAACGCCTTCACCTAAGGCGTGTTTTGAAGAAAGGACGCCCACATGTCAAGGCGTCAAATTTCAAACGACCAAAATAAATAAAAAGGGCAAGTTAGCGTAACGTCCCTTGCGTAGACGCGTTTCAACAAGAAACGACGCTTGACAAGGCGTCAAATTAAATTCGACGCCCTGACCTAGGTCGCTAATTCAGTTTGAGTTTCGTTCGACCCGGGAGTCTATCCAGGGTAAGATGATAACTATGAGAAAGAGTTCGAATGTAGTAATAACTCTATCATGGAAGTGTTACTTCCAATCGAACACTAACCTTATTAGGATTTCCAATATCTTATAAATAACCTTCTGCTTGAACCGAGAACGCTATTTGGCGTTCGGACTATTCTACGATATGTGAAGAACCAAGGTTCTTTCTTCTTCTTTTCTGTTTACGATGGTATGAAGAATATTAACAGGTTCTTCATCTTCTTCTCTTCTTACAGGTTAAGAAGATTCACGTTGTGAAGAACAAAAGGGTAAGTTCTTCTTTCCTCTACCTTCAGTAAGTATTATGAAGAAAAACTAATGTTTCTTCATCTTATTTCTCTATAGGGAAGTCATCATAACCTACTGAAGAATTGAGGGTTCTTCATCTACATCCTCTTAATTACCCTTGCTGCTGCTATTAGGATCGAAAGCTTCAAAAAGACTATGTTTGTAAAACAGAGTATCGTTCTTTCTTCACAGAACCTGCATCCGTTCAAATCTTTGTCAAGGTAGGTTTTCTCAAGCACTGTAGCCCAAATCACCATAATAACTATGTTAAACCATATATATTAGTTCATGCATATAGTTTTCGAGAGTTTTAAATGTTTCTATTGTTGGAAAGAAACGCCCTTTCCACGGGCGCTAATTTTATACGCGACCCAGACTAGGGCGCTATTTAAATAAACGACCCTGACAAGGTCGTCAATTCAAAAGATTTGACGCCCTGTACACAGACGTTAATTTAATTAACTGTTAATTACCCATGTTAATTAGTCCATATTCACTTGAATACGATTCTAAATAAATCAGTGCATGATCATTAATCCTGATATTTTCCTGTCATGACCATATCTCGATTTCTGGAAATTTCAATACCTGAAAAATTGTAAATTCTTGAATTCACGACCCTATATAGGTCGTCTCTCACTTGACTAACGCCCCTGTTCAGGATGTGAATTGAAAAGTAACGCCCCTGTCCAGGGCGTGTTTTTGATAAATTTCTGAATATATATATTCTGTAAAAATAGAAGGAAAGAATGGACGACCATTGATTGTGTCGTCAAATTGTAAATAAACGCCCTTCACCAAGGCGCGTTTTTGGTAAAATACTGAAATATTGAAATCTTGCAAAATTGTAAAATAGATAAACGCCCTTACTGAAGGCGTTAATTACTTGAGTAGTGACTTTACTTAAGTCGTTATTTTCCTGTAAAAAAATGTTTTTACCTGTTCTAATAACCTATGGTTTCAGTATATCTATATATATGTATATCGGCACTATATCTCCACTCCGTGAGTATAGTCCCACGTTTCATGATGTTTTATCGATCACCCTCAACTCTCATTGACATACAAGCTCTCCATTGGACATTCCGTTCCTTTGGACTAGCAAGTTAGTCATAGAGACCTCCGTAAGACTCCTCGTACCTTGGATTCCCTCAAGGTCGACTGAGCTAGTTGTACCCTAAAAACCCATTACACTATTGAATGCCATGTCACTCTAAAGAAACATGGTATACCGGCCCTTATGATATGCAAAGAGTATATCATGAGAATTCTTAATGGGATGATGATATCATGCCATTTGTTGATGTTCTTGTGGACCTCAATTCTATAATAAGAATGAGGGTATCTTACCTTTGATGTACTGTTCTTGTGAACCTCAATTCTATAATCAGAATGAGGGTATCTTACCTTTGATGTACTGTTCATGTGGACCTCAATTCTATATAAAGAATGTCCATACTTGTTTGTCATGGTACCCGAGTTAAGGGAACCTAATTCCACCTAGTTTCATCGTTCATCATGATTGAACCGTTGTTATCGCCTATCTATGTCCAATGACGTATTTTTGGACTCCATTCTCTCAAAGTTATCCTACTTATCTACAAGCTTAAATTGTTGAAATTCCATATTGGCTATATATATATATATACAAGAGTGGATGTCAAATATACATGATAAATGCCTGCGCATATAGGGCCCGATCTGGTCCTGGGAGGAGCACCCGAAAGTACTTGTGCCCATGGGAGTTGAATGATAAGTTATCTGGCATTATACCGAGTGCATGACTAGCTTGATTGGACATTCCACACAAATCTTGTACTTGACTCGTACTTGACATGACATGAATTGCGTGACCCGAGAAAGGGTAACTACTTGTTTGCTTGATACATGATAGCCAAAGTTCTTGACATGACTTGCTAAAAAGTACTTGCTTGAATATCTTGTTATCTTTCTTGAAAGCTCATGACTAGTTCATCCTGCTGTCATATTGATAAATTCCTTCTCTATCTTGTCGTTTTATGCGAGCATGCATAGCTATAGTACATTCATAAAAGATGTAATTATTTAAACCCCTTGCTAGTGCTTGAGATATAATTTCCTACTGAGCGTTCGCTCACTCCGTGTGTTCCCTACTTTTCAGGTAATTCCGACGACGAGGGAAGTCAATCGGATGGGAATGGTCAAGAGTGAAAGAGCTAGAGCTTTTCCAAGTGTCATCTAGTATTTTTCCTATTTTCTTGAGTCAACTATGTACTTTTCCTTTTTGATTGAATAGAGTATTGGATTTGTAATAGTCTATCCATTATGAAATAAAGGATTGGGTTATCTTTACTCTTGTGCATCTCTGTTTTGGTGTCGAATACACTACTACTCTGATTGACATGATTGATATAAACTCGTCGCGCATGTCCGAGTATCTTCCGCGCTCGGGGCGTGACACCGATATTCTATGGTTGATCTGGCCCAAGAGAAGATGAAGCCCAGTGAGGAATTCTCCGCATTTGCCAACCGCTGGTATCGCCTAGTTGTGCAAGTCCCGGGGCATATTCCGGAGGGCGAGCAGATCAAGATGGTTATTTCTAATGCAACGCCAGAGCTTAGGTGCATCTTAGCCCTTAATGATATTACATCCTGGCAACAACTTTACAGTCGAGCCCGCTTCATTAGCCGACAACTCCTAGTTTCCTTTCACTTTGGTTCGGGACCTTCCCTGGCCAGAGAATTAAAGAAATCCTTTCACTCTAGTTTGGATCTTTCCCTGACCAGAGAACTAAAAGGGACCCCTTTTTTCGGCTCTCGTAGCCCGCTTCCCATACTTTGGCTTCTATAGCCTGCTCTCTCAATTTCAGCTTTTGCGGCCCGCTTCCTAATTCTGGCTCTCGTAGCCTACTTCCCTTCGACCTTCGTCGCCTACTTTCGTAATTCTGGCTCTTGTAGCCTGCTTCCCTCTGGCCTTCGTGGCGTGCTTCCCAATTTTGGCTCTTGTAGCATGCTTGCCCAATTTTAGCTCTTGCAGTCAGCTCCCCTAATATCTTTACTACCACTATGCTTATACGTAACGACAATATGTTCTTACGCAAAAAAAAAAGAAAAAAAAGAGACAAAAAATGCTTGGCTGCCCTGCTTGCATTCTTGCTTATAATATAGAATAACGCACCTCCTTGGAATTTTCTAGGACCCTGTTTCCTTGCTAAAATAATGCTGCCTCGATTCTGGATGTACGTGTGTCGTGATGCGCGCTCAAAGGGAACCCAATTATGGTGGGTGCACACGTCAAGGGGAAGCGTCATGGCTAAATTGCTGAGCCCAACTCACATAATAAACATGAGGCAACGCTCTCACACTTCACATTTAATGTGTGCAATGGTCTTCAACCATAGGGATTGCCTGACTTTCTTCTTAGCACTCTACGGGTGCCTGAATTTCTGTACTCGCGTGAAAGGTAATCGTGAGGAAAGAGCTGCCTACCCCCACTTAAAAAAATGATGCAAAAAAAAAGAAGAAGAAAAAATGTGAATCTGAGTAGCCGGGAATCCCCATTGAGACACATGAGGAGACTCGCGCGAAATGGTGAAGCGAATTTCAATAAGGATGAAGCCTACTAGCTGAAAATCTCCATTGAGACACATGAGGAGACTCGCGTCAAACGGTGAAATCCGCGATAGAATTATGACAAGGATGAATCCTAGTAGTCGGGAATCCTGGTTGTGCCTGTAGACACGCCAAAATTGACATTTCTATGAGTACATCTCATATTACCTTGTAATACCCCAATTTGACCCTCAAATTAACTTTTTTGAGTGGTTTTTCTCACTTTTCTTAGATTTCTCCCTTTTTTCTCCCTTTTCTTATTTTTTCCTATTTTTTGGATTTTCTGGGTATTTTTCTCTATTTTTATGAATTTTTCAGAATTAACGGTGTGATGGGGGGCGTCATTTATTTTTAAGAAAATTTAATAAAATAAAAATAAAAATGACGACTATCAATAGTGGCGTCAATTCCACTCATTTTCCCATTTTTCTGAATTTATCTGAGAATTTTTCGAATTTTTTTATGAATTAACGACTTAGCAAGGGGCATTTGTTTGATTTTAAATAAAATAAAAATTGAAAAAAAGGAATTAACGACATTTGCACGGTCGTCATTTTCAATTTGAATTTTTAATATTATTTTTAACTCTCTTCCAGAGGTGATTTGGTGGCCTTCCGGGTGTCAGAAAAATACGAAAAAATAGTAATTGGAATCAGCACAGCTTGATGCACCTCCACCTAAAAAATGAGAAAATAATATTGAGAAATAGAAAATGGCCCTATTTTGAGTATTTTGAATTAACGACCCTGAATCGGACGTCAATTAAATTGACGCCCGAATTCTCGATCGTCCATTCTTTTTAACTTTTTATCATTTTGATTAACGCCCCTGTGCAAGACGTTATTTTCAATTAACGCCCCTGTGTCGGTCGTCATTTTCATTGCTATATTTTGAGAGTTTGGATCCGACCGAAATTCGTGTTAAATTATAAATAACGCCTCTTTGCGAGTCGTCAATTCTGAAATTGACGTTTCCTCCGCAGGCGTCATTTTAAGAAATGACCGTCTCCAAGGCATTAATTCGTGTTGAATTCCGATTTTTCCAGAAACCTCTTCTTTCCTCATTTTGAGTCCATTTTCACTTCGGAAAGGACCCCAAGGCTTGCCATGATTGGGAGGACCCCTTCCAATATTTGTCTCTTGCTAAAAATAATTCTCCTAATCATTATTGGAATTAAAACTTCAATTTTCCCTATAAATAGAGCCCTACGGCTCTGTTGAAAGAGAGGATTCTTCTGCTTTTTTTTCTTACAGGGAATTGCTGCTGCTTCTTGGCTGAAGGAGGAACTTCTACACATCTAAAGCTTCATCTCTGACGAAGGCTCCCTCCCATTGAGCATCAAAGCCAAAGAAACACAATCTTCTTTATCTTTTCAATTCTTTTTTTTATTGCATTAGTTCCTACGCATGCATACATCTTGTTTATATATTCCTCTCACTCAACCACGTTGAGACTCCCATGGTGCAACACTTGCACCTATTTTAGTTTCTTTCATATCATTCATCATATCTCCCACCCTTTGCATAGGGGTTTAAGGGCAACACCCAACAAGGCGTGTTCTTATACATGATCTTCATGCTCATCCTTATTATGAATTTGATGCTACACTCACCTTGGTTCTAATCCAATTTTTTTATTGGTTGTTATCTTTGATCTTTGCAAGGGTAATCAACAAGAATAACTCTCTTCATCGGCCGGCCGATCGGAAGAGAAAGGAGCACTCACAATCTCCCCGCATTTGAGGTATTTATATTCGCGATCCCTCCCTTGATTATTATTGTTTATATCCTTTGAGGCCCTCGTGTCTCTGGCGATCACACTTCCCTTTAGCACCACGTGCATGCTTTAATTCTTTTATTTTTAATTGTTCTAAATGGATCTCTTAGAATCTACAAATTGGCGATCACGGTGGGACACCTTTTATTTTTCTTTTTGATTACCCTTCCCCTTGGGCACCCACGTGTGCCATCTCCCCTTTTGCACCCACGGTGCGCCTCCCTTTGTGCTCCACGTAGCACTTTCCCTATGTGATTGGTTAGTTTGATAGATTTTTAGAAATTCCATTTATCCATCTCTTAAAAAAATGATGAGCATGCTATATCCTAGTTCATATTTTTATTGATTGCCATGATTCTTATATTGTGACTGTGAGTGTCATTCCTTCCTATTGGTATTTCTATCACTGTTTGAGATTTCTGGCCGTTGGACTGTTTCAAGGAATTAACGCCCCTCTCAGAGGCGTCATTTTCAAGTATAACGCCTCACACCAAGGCATCATTTGTTTGCCATTACATTCTGACGTGTCAGAGGCGTCTTTCACTCGTACATCGCCTTACTGGAAGGCGTCATTTTGATTATCATTGTTTATTCATCTTGATTACTGATATTTGACGCCCCTGCTCACGGGCGTCCATTCTAGAGAAAGCGCTTCACCCTAAGGCGCTATTTTACTCTGCCTGCACTTTTTACAGTGATTAGCGACTGACACTCAGGCACTGCTTTATGATATAGCGACCCTTCCCAGGTCGTCATTTGGTTTTTGTTCTGTGATGATGCTGATACTGTCTGCTTGATATCACTTGCTTGCATTCATCCATTTTCATTGGTTTGGGAGACCTCCTCTCCCCACACTTTTAGGAGTCACACCCCCTTCTTGGTGAAGGAAGGACCCTCCATTGAGCACTCCGTCTCATTGGACCGGAAATTTCTAAACCAAGCCTCCGTAAGTCCCCGCACCCGTGGATTCCCTCACGGACGCTGGGCAGGTTGTACCTTTGAAGTACCGGGTTTAGTTGGCCTATGCGTGGTAAGAGAGTGTTCCTAGTTTGCATCGAAGTGAACTTATATTGAAACTAGGTCCCTCCCTTGTGTGAATCATTCCAAAGTTTGTTAAAAATCATTAATTCACCAAGGTTCAAATAAATAAAAATCAACGGTAACCATTCCAACTTGTGTGCTTCTTTGCAAATTATTTTGCTTGAACTTTGATTGCATAATGGCTTACCTTGATAGACAAAATAACATGTTTAATCTTAATTATGTTCATGAGGATGCACAACCTAGCATATCATATAATCCTCAATTCCATAATTCTCACCACAATCATTCTAGGGGACCACGCCCTCATTCCTATGGTATTGCCCAACCTATGGGCAATGTCCAATCCCATGGTCCCTCGCCTCAATCGCGAGCCACTATTCCTTCGGGACCGTCTCCTCCCAATGACGAGAAGGTCTCTCAAATCATCCGTGGATTAGATCATTTCACCCCTCAACAAATCCGAGCCCTTAAGGCCGTTGCTGAGGGTACGCCTCCTTCATCCACACCCAACCCTCCTCGGGTGGCCCATCAGCCGCCTTCTTCATCCACACATACTCCCATTCGGGTGGCCCATCACCCGCCTCCTTCATCCACACCTACTCCTCGGGTAGCCCATCACCCGCCTCCTTCTATTTCTCATCCTTCACGGCCCCAAGGCCCATTTATTCCTTGCAACCCGGCCCATCCGGGTCCTTCTATGGGTCGGCCCATTAACCCCCCTCCACGGTCGTCATATCAAGCCACCCCTCCAAGGCAATCTTGCCAACCTTCTGTTGCTCATGTTACACCCTTCCAGCAAAGCCTCTTTGATAGACTTGCTTCCATGGAGGAACAACTTAAGAGGCTCACCAGCCCGCGGCCACCTCCATCTCAAGTCAATCCTCTTCATGATCTCATGAATAACATCGCTAAGATAGATAAAAATTGGAAGGAGATAAGGGAGAATGGCGTCAACGATATATGTGAGCGAGAAGATGTTACAAGTTCTGTGGACGCCGTCTGCCCTCCACTCATCCGCACTACGCATTTACATGGCTCTCCGCCTCCATACACATATTCGCCTCCTCAAAATTCCCCACAACACCATACTTCACCACTTATCACTTCACCTCCACCACGGCATCTGCTGAATTATTTTAATGATGAAGAGTTAGAGACGGTACAAGAATTTGAAGCTCCTCGGGATGCACCCCTTCCTAGTTTCCTTCGCCGTCCTCTTCCTCCACTGCCAGAAGACCCCTATGCTCAGGACTATGCCACAGTCCCCGATCCAACCCCCATTTATGAGACCTCTTGGTGTTACGATGATGGGTTGATATTCCAATCACCCATACCACCACATCATGAGTCTCATCCTATCCCTAACACCTCTCGCCCCATCCGACATTTTCAACGCACTAAACTTTCACCTCCCGTAACCACACCAATATCCTCCATTCCATCGGCCTCCGTCGAGCCTCCATCACCCTCCACTACGTCGATCTTCGTCGAGTCTTCTATTACTCCTCCTCTTTGTTCGCCACCTCAACCCTCCATTATCCTTTTAATCCCAAAACCCACTATGTCTATAACCCCTATTTCACCACTTAACCTGTCACCCGTGGCTAGTCCTGAGCAAGATCCACCCCTTTTTACACTCGAGCCAACCCCGACTGCTTCCGAGCAAAGGGAGAAGCTCGACATGTTTGAACCTTCGCTTCCACTCACCCTTTCTTCAACACCTTCCATTATACCTCCACCATCCATGGAGCCTTCCACCTCCGCTTCACCCCCCTTTACTACTCGGAACGGGCGTCCTTCTGTAAGTACTTGTACCGAAGATGATCAAGAGTCGGGCAACAAGGATTTGGCCACGGCCGAGCTATTCAAGATGCAAGAGTTTATATGCCGGATGCCAATCCGTGTTGTCATGCCAAGCATGGTCGAAGAGGCCAAGTCCCCGCCACTGCTCACTAAAAGAGAATGTCAAACTTTGATGCCGTGTAGGCTTGTGCCCAAAGGCCAGACAGGGCACCCCTTGTTCCAACTTTCAAATCTTGAACCTTTTCTTCCATACAAGGGGCGAATGCCTATTCTGTTCAACATTCTTTATATGTCACAATCACTGGGCATGGCTATGCTTCCTATCCCAACTCTTCAAGTCCCTCGCATTATTGCTTTTCACTCTCCAAGGGAGTTGTCATTCACTATTGAAGCTTCATCATGGGCTCTTGCTTTATCCATTGGGCCAGTTGGCTATACACTTTCACTGCCATGGAGGGGCGGCTATCTTGGTGCTAAGGGGCCTTCCACTATTCTACCCACCTTCCATTCAACGCCATCCATATTCTCGTCTATCACCGATTCTTCATGGGCCGCTCCAGGGGTAAGGAGGAGGATCTCATCCTCTCGCCCTTCATGTTCTCTACATTCTTTGCATCCATCGCATCCGTTGCATTGCATCCACATGCATTGGCACTTCTTCTTTCCTGGGTTTCAAAACCTGTATCTTCCCCGCCTTCCTGAACCTCCGGATCCCCCACATTTTCTATATCTTCCGCCTCTATCTTCGGGATCTTCATGTCCCCTTACACTCGTCGGGCATTGTGCCCCCTCCGATCTTCCCTCAGGGCATCGCGCCCCTTTCCAACTATTGCATCCGCACTCCCCAGATTTCTCTCCCATCCTCCTTGGGCATCGCGTCCCACGGTATTTGCTTCCTCCGGAACCTCCGGAACCTCCGGATCTTTCTCTTTGGGCATCGCGCCCCTGCACACCCTCAAGTTCGGATCTTTTGGGCTTCTTACTGATTCTCCTTGGGCATCGCGTCCCACGATATTGGCTTCCTCCGGAACCTCCGGACCTCCCTTTTAGGGCATCGCGCCCCTCTACACCTTCATATCCGGATATTTCTCTTCTCCCTGGGCATCACGTCCCATGGTATCTTCCCCCTCTGGAACCTCCGGATTCTCCATCTTATTCTTTCTATCTTCTTTCGGGGCATCCCGACCCTTCTAATTCCATTCCTCTAGAACCCCCAGATCTTTCTCTTCTCCTTGGGCATCGCGTCCCATGGTATCTTCCTCCTCCGGAACCTCCGGATTCTCCATCTTATTCTTTCTATCTTCTTTCGGGGCATTCCGACCCTTCTAATTCCATTCCTCCGGAACCCCTGGATCTTTCTCTTCTCCTTGGGCATCGCGTCCCATGGTATCTTCCTCCTCCAGAACCCCCGGATTCTCCATCTTATTCTCTCTATCTTCCTCCAGGGCATCGCGCCCCTTTCTATCTTCTCCCTCCGGAACCTCCGAACCCTCCATCTTTCTTCCGATTCATCTTTCTGCTCCTCCGGGATATCACATCCTTCATTTTTTTCTTCCTTTTCCATCATCTTTTTGTCTATTTTTTCCCAGGGCATCGCGTCCCTCGAGATTCTCCTCCTCCAGATTCTTCCTCCTATCATGATTCTACTCCACTGCCTCCGGACCCTCCGGATCCGCCTCTTTCCATCTATCAATTTCTTCTTCTGATTCCTCCTGATCTCGGGTCCGACCCAATGATGCGGGACAACTGACTCGCTAGCTAACCTAGGACGCTAAAGAACGCGACCAGCACGCGCACGAGACAAGGCAAGCCGGTGTGACCGACTAACGTGAAATCCCTCCGGGCGGAGGCGTCTCTCAACAGAACTCCGAACCACGGCCGTCCCACGGAGGGAGGCGCAACGGGGTCACAACGGGCGAGAAGCCGCTGGACGACACGGGAGTCTAGTCCGAGCTCGGTGCTCGACTAGGGCCAAGGGAAAAGGGGCAGCTCTCGTCTCTCTCAACCAGCAGTAATAAATGAAACTAGCTAGACCCTACACTCACTCACGCGGCACAATCAATCATATACGTGATAAGCAAGTACTACGGGCGGGAGCGAGACACGTACCTCCACGCCTAGGCGTGGGGAAGGAACCCCGGCCGAGTCCAACCACCCCGATACACGCGTGAGAAAACTAATACAAACATCAAAAGGGCCCACTCCTCGCAGGGAGGTAATAGGCTACAACCACAACTACACACGGGGCGGCCGGCGCACGGGTTGACGGGCAGCAGCCGAGGTCGGGATGAAGCCGGATGCCGACCCTCGCAATGCCGATCGCTCCTGTAGTAGCCTTTGAGGAGGAGGTCCACGTCGCCGCGGGCACTGCTGGAATGCCGAGCCGGAAGGAGGGGCCACGCTGCTGCTACAGCCTCGAGGGAGGATGTCGGTCCGACGAGAGGCTGCTGGCTGGTCCCTGTGACAGCGGGCAGAGATGGTGCTGGTACACGGCCGTCCGGACAGCGTTTGTGGCGGCGTCTTCTCTGGTGGAAGGCTGACAGGGGCGGCTCTCCAGGGGCAGTGGTGGCAGATGGGGTCCTGTGGAGGAATTGGGTGCGAAGGGGGTGACAACAGGGGTGCACAGACAGCACTTCAGGGCAGTCCGATCTGTGACCGTGGGTGGGGTGGTGATGGCGCAAGGGTACTGAAGGAGTTCCGGCCCGAGATGATTACTGGAAGTGTGGTGGGATGTGAGGAGTCGACCTACCAAGTTGCGGATCGATCCGAGGACGGGAAGTGGTACCCCCTTTGGAGGCCCTCTGCTGACAGTCCCGCTCGGGTACTGTAGCGCAGGATTGCGCACTAAAAGTGTGCTTGAAGACAAAAGTTTACCCCGATGGAGTTTGAAGGCGAGACCAGAGGGGTTGGATTCGTGACTGGGAGGGGAACAAATGTTATGAAGGGACTGGCGGGGTTTGGTGGAAGGAGAGGCATGCAAACGGTGACCCAAGTCGTCTCGGATCACAGGTGAGACTGCCAGGGAGGCAGACAGAGCGATGAAAGTGTCTGTAAAGACAACTTTCTCTGTGGATGGAATTTTTGGCCAAGGCCGGTGGGGTTGGAAAGATGACTGGAAGAGGTACGAAAGTCGTGAAGAAACTCAGATGAGACGCTGCCAGGAAGCGGACGCACCGGACCGATCTCTGGACACCAAATCTGCTGTCAGCACAGGGACGCCCGGGGAAGAGGAAGACGATCCTGCGTGCACCGTCGCTCCACCGAACTCGTCGCCGTGGACGATGAATGAAGGCTGCTGGCGTTGGAATCCCTTGGGGGAGATCTCCTACCCCTGGGCGTCGCACCCAAGGACTGGAGATGAGGTGAGGGCGTCGCACCCTCAAGGAGGAGGAAGAGGAAGGGGTCGCCCCTTTTCACAATGTGGCACTCCACACGAACACACAAGCATCAAATTCTTCATTAATCCTTTGAAAAGAAAATACAAAGTCTTTTATATGGGATGGGGAAATGCTAGGTCTAAACCCTAGCCAAGGGGGAAAGGAGATGGGGGGGGGCGGCCACAACCGGGGAAGGCATTCAAATCTCCTAGATTCTAGGAGTGAAAGGTGGGGGGTGCGGCCAAAAGAGGGAGGGGGCAAGGGGGGAAGGGCGGCTGCTACTCCCTCCAAGAGGGGAGGGAATGGTCCGCCCCCAACCCTAACCCTAGCCAAGGCGCGCCTCCCAAGGTGGGCCCAGGGGGGGGAAGAAGTGGCCAGCCCTTCGTGGGCCAGAGAAGTGAACCAAGAAATGGCCCAATAACCCCCCCTAGCCTCTAGCAAGCCTACAAAACACAAATAAAGCCTAATTGGCCTAAAAAAGGTCCATGACTGAAAGAAAATTGTCCACACACGGACTAAACCAAGGCCCAACATGGCCCAAAGCATAAAATAAGTGATGATAGCTCCGCTAATCTGTCAACTGGTCGCCGAGCCAAAGGGATGCCGGCGAGATCCGTGTACTCCGTCGTAAAGTGTGACGCGTGTCCTCACCAATTCTCCCCGGGTGGGAAGAACTCGACCCCGTCGAGTAAGGGTCACGGTCGCTCAGGTAACGCTCCAGCAAGTCCGGATCAATCCGCTCCAGCTCTCCCCGCGTGATCCAGGTGTCGTCTGTCTCAGGGCGCCCTCTCCAACGCACTAGGAAGCGCTGGTAGGCCCCGCTCCTGGTGGTGGTCACCTGCTCATCCAGTATACAATCGATGTGCTCGCGTCTCTGTAATGGGGCTGGAGGAGGTGGACTCTCAGAAGGTGTATCGCTCACAACAGGAAGGGGAGGCCCAAGAAGCTCACTGGGAATCACTGCTGGATCCCGATAGGCCACCAGATCAGAGACGTTGAACGTCGAACTGATCCCATAATCATCTGGCAGCTCAATCTCATACGCGTTAGACCCAATCCGCCTCAGAACTCGGAAGGGTCCGGCACCGCGGTCCTGGAGTTTCTTTACGGCCCCCGAAGGGAACCGTTCAGGTCTGACCCTGATCATGACATACTCTCCCTCGCGGAACTCACGCGTGCGTCGATGCATATCAGCTAACTCCTTATATCGTGCGTTGCTGGCCTCAATATGACGACGTACATGCTCATGCAACTGCCTAACATGCTCAGCAAAGGACTCAGCTGACTCTGAGACACGGGCCTGGACAGGGGATGGGACCAAGTCTATCGGTTTTCTAGGCCTACGACCAGTGACTATCTCAAAAGGACTCAAGCCAGTAGACCTATTGACCGAATCATTGTAAGCAAACTCCGCTAGAGGGAGAACTAAATCCCAATCCCGGTCACGCTCACGCACTAGACACCTCAAAAGATCCCCCAAACTCCTATTCACAACCTCTGTTTGACCATCGGTCTGGGGGTGGTAAGCAGTAGAAAACTTCAGCTGTGTGCCCATCATGTGCCATAGGGTCTTCCAGAAATAGCTAGTAAAACGAACATCCCTATCTGACACAATAGTACGCGGCAACCCAAACCTAGAGACACAATGGGTGAAGAATAGACGGGCAACCCTAGAGGCATCTGATGTTTTAGAACATGGGATAAACAAGGCCATCTTAGAGAATCTGTCCACCACCACGAAAATGGAGTCGTGTCGGCGGAGGGTACGGGGCAAGCCTAAGACAAAGTCCATGCTAATGTCCTGCCATGGACTATCTGGCACTGGGAGGGGAGTGTAAAGGCCGGTATTCTGTTTCCTCTGTTTGGCCAAAGCACAAATGCGGCACTGGGCCACAATCCTAGCAACATCCCGCTTCAGGCTAGGCCAAAAGAAGCGGTACTCAACGGCCTCAATGGTCTTATTCCGGCCAAAGTGGCCGGCTAGACCCCCAGCATGCAACTCCCAAGTAAGAAAATCACGGACCGAGGTCCGTGGGACACAAAGCCTGCTCCCATAGAAAAGGTAGCCATCCTGCAACGTATAGTCGGGGTACTCATGGGACGGACCTGACTGGAGGGTGGTGAACATCGGACCGAAATCCGGGCAATCGGCATACAGCTCCCTCATCCTATCCATCCCAACCACCTCCACACTCATGGTGGTCAATAGATGAGTACGGCGGCTCAAGGCATCAGCAACCCGGTTCTCCACACCGGCCTTGTGCTTCAGCACAAATGTGTACTCCTGGAGGAACTCGACCCATCGGCTATGGCGAGAGTTGAGCTTCTTTTGGGCATGGAGATATCGGAGTGCCTCATGATCAGAATACAACACAAACTCCTGATGTAACAAATAGTGTCTCCAATGCCTCAAAGCTTGCACCACTGCGTAGAATTCCTTATCGTATGTAGAGTAACGCAGTTTCGCATCGCTCAGCTTCTCGCTAAAGAATGCAACGGGATGGGCCTCCTGACTAAGAACTCCTCCTATGCCTACCCCTGAGGCATCACAAGAGACCTCAAACACCTTCGTGAAGTCTGGAAGACGAAGGACGGGTGCCTGGGTCATGCGCTCTTTGAGGAGCGCGAAAGCGGCTGAAGCAGCCTTGGTCCACTCAAAGGCCCCTTTCCTAATGCAGTCCGTGATAGGGGCAGTGATGGAGCTAAAGCCTCGGATAAAACGGCGATAGAAGGTCGCCAGTCCGTGAAAGCTACGGACATCATGTAGGGTACGAGGCTCGGGCCACTCAACAATGGCCCTGACCTTCTCAGGGTCGGCAGATACTCCCTCACTAGAAACAATGAACCCTAGGAAGGTGACCTGAGAGGTCATGAACGCGCATTTCATAGGGTTGGCAAACAAGCTCTCTCTCCTCAGAATCAAGCAGACCTGCCGAAGGTGGTCTAAGTGGATCTCCCGGGTACGGCTGTAGATGAGGATATCATCGAAGTAAACTACCACGAAGATTCCTATCAAGGGTCGCAAGACCTGAGTCATCAGCCTCATGAAGGTGCTGGGAGCATTGGTCAGCCCAAAGGGCATGACCAGCCACTCATAAAGACCATCCTTGGTCTTGAAGGCCGTCTTCCATTCATCTCCAGGTCTGATCCTTACCTGGTGATAGCCACTCTTTAGATCAATCTTGGAGAACACAGTGGCTCCCGCCATCATATCCATCATATCATCCAGACGGGGAATGGGAAACCTATATTTCACCGTGATCTTGTTGATAGCACGGCTGTCTATGCACATCCTCCAAGTACCGTCTTTCTTGGGGGCAAGTAGGGCGGGGACGGCACAAGGACTCATACTCTCTCGGAGAGATCCCCTAGACATCAACTCATTCACCTGGCGCTGGAGCTCAGCGTGGTCAGTGGGGCTCATCCTATAGTGTGGCAGGTTGGGCAATGAGGACCCCGGTATCAAATCTATAGCATGCTGGATGTCTCTCATGGGAGGAAGACCTTCGGGAAGGTCATCGGGGAAAACATCAGAGAACTCCTGAATAATAGCAGCCACATCGGGTGGGGATTCCCCCTCTGCCTCTCTAGGCCTCTCACGGACTACTACAGCAAAGATGGGATCTCCTCTCGCAAAGTCACGCTCCATCTCCCGGGAGCTGACTAACATCAACCTCCTAGCTGGAGGACCAGTGGTAGCAATGGATGGGGCTGGGTCCTGGGCTGGGGAAGGGGCACTGGGCCCCAGGATATCAGTGCTCGGAGTGCTAGGACCGGTGGGTCCCCGAACGGGAGGACGTGTGGGCTGGGAAGGGTGAAGGGTGATCCTCTGGCCGCTGTGATCAAAAGTGCATGTGTTCAAACGACCATGGAGGGTGGCATCCCTATCAAATAACCAAGGTCTCCCTAGAATGATACTACCTACCTCCATAGGCAAGACGTCACACCAGATCTCATCCTGGTAGGCATGGAACTGCAAGGGCACTAGGCAACGCTGTCTGACCGGAATGGAGGTAGTGTCTACCCAAGACACACGGTAAGGGGAGGGGTGGTCCACGGGGGTCAATCCTAGGCGTTTCACTGTGCCCGTGGAGATGGCATTGATGCAACTCCCACTGTCTATAATCACCTTGCAGACTTTCCCTCCTAGTCTGCAGAAAGTATGAAAGATGGTGGTGCGACGCCAGTCATCACTCACCAAAGGCTGGGTCAAAATACACCTAACAACTCCCAGCTGAACATCATCCTGGTGCTGCGTACCCTGGGTGTCGACCTGATCGCTTTCTAACAACTCATCGAAAAACTCCTCCGCGAGCTCAAGGTCGGCCTCATAGCTAACAGGTTCAACCTCAGGTACGGTCTCCCCTGCGGATGTCTCTCCTAGAGCCACGGTCTGCTGTCGGGTAGGGCACTGAACAGCGTAATGACCGGCTCCTCCACAACGATAGCAATCACCACGAGGCCTAGGGCCTTGCGGTGCTCCACCAGTCATCGGCCCTTTCCCCTTGTCATCACGACGAGCCGGGGGTGGTGGAAACTGGGACCTAGTAGGAATGGCAGGCTGCTGAGGGCGAGGAACCTCGGTGGCAGGGGCCTGGGGTCGAGGGAGGAAGTCCCTCGGGGCGGGAGGTCGAGGCCTAGGGGCAAGGTCCTGGCGAGGGGTCTCCCTAGCAATATCCTGAGGTCGGGTCAAGGGTCCCCTAGAAAACTGCCCCGTAGTGGCGCGAGGATCCACTCCTCGAGAATAGGTGGGTGTGGGGCGCTGGGCGGGAGCAAAATCTAACTCGAACTGCTCCATCTCGCGGGCCACTTGGTAGGCCTCCTCTAATGTCTGCACATGACGGCGGAGTAACTCCATATGAAGGTGCCGTTTTAAACCCCGACGGAATCGAGCTACCGTCATGATAGTCTCTTCCCTGACCCCACATCTCAGCAGGCACTCATCAAATTCGGCAATGTACTCCATGACAGGCCGATTCCCCTGGGTAAGACTCTGCCACCGATCAATGAGCCGGTGGCGGTGGGATCGGGGGACATACTTCTGCTCTAGTTTCGCCCTCATCTCCTCCCAGGTCTCAATCGGGGGTTCATGCCGTTGCCCAATCAAACTCTCAACTGTAGCCCAGTAGGTCTGGGCCCTGCCAACCAGCTTCATCTTGGCAAACCTGACTTTCCTATGCTCGGCCATGTCTACCCACTCGAAATAGCGGTCCATGCTAGTGGCCCAGTCACTAAACAGGTCAGGGTCCAAGGACCCATCAAAAGAGGGTGGATCTACTCGCACAGATCGGAGGATACGCTCCTCATCCTCATCCCGATGGTACCGTCGGCCCTGTCGTCCACGGCCATAACCCTCACTCTCATTGTCGGACCCAAAGTCCTCTACCTCACGTGCGTGGACCTGTCGACCACGGTTATGACCGTCGACTCCCCTAGGTTGGTTGGGTCGAGGAGCAGGGTCACGTTGGCCATGGGCCTGCTCGGGAACATCTACGGGTGGGACTCTACCCTGGGGGCGATCAACTAGACCCTGAATGGTCCGGTTAGATGCCTCAATCCGGTCCTCCATATCTCCCATTCGGTCCTCCATGACCTTCAACTGGCCCTCTATCCGGTCGGTCTGACCCCTAATCTCGAGTCTCATGGACTCCATGATGGTCTGCATCATCTCCTGCATGGAGAGATCGCTGGGTACGGGGTTCCTAGGATCAGCCATAGGGGGCGGGCGGTGGTAGGAAGTACCACGCCGGGTGGGCATGCAAGACCCTAGGGAACAAGGGTGAAATAGACACGACCACAAAATGGAACACAGACTCAAATGCAAGATGAGACTCGATTGGCCTAGGACTACTAAGGATGCAAAGAACCTAAGACAAATCTAATGACTCAAATGGCCTAAGACCCCAATTTGTAAGAACAAACTGGTTCCCTATGCTCTGATACCAAAATTTGATGCGGGACAACTGACTCGCTAGCTAACCTAGGACGCTAAAGAACGCGACCAGCACGCGCACGAGACAAGGCAAGCCGGTGTGACCGACTAACGTGAAATCCCTCCGGGCGGAGGCGTCTCTCAACAGAACTCCGAACCACGGCCGTCCCACGGAGGGAGGCGCAACGGGGTCACAACGGGCGAGAAGCCGCTGGACGACACGGGAGTCTAGTCCGAGCTCGGTGCTCGACTAGGGCCAAGGGAAAAGGGGCAGCTCTCGTCTCTCTCAACCAGCAGTAATAAATGAAACTAGCTAGACCCTACACTCACTCACGCGGCACAATCAATCATATACGTGATAAGCAAGTACTACGGGCGGGAGCGAGACACGTACCTCCACGCCTAGGCGTGGGGAAGGAACCCCGGCCGAGTCCAACCACCCCGATACACGCGTGAGAAAACTAATACAAACATCAAAAGGGCCCACTCCTCGCAGGGAGGTAATAGGCTACAACCACAACTACACACGGGGCGGCCGGCGCACGGGTTGACGGGCAGCAGCCGAGGTCGGGGATGAAGCCGGATGCCGACCCTCGCAATGCCGATCGCTCCTGTAGTAGCCTTTGAGGAGGAGGTCCACGTCGCCGCGGGCACTGCTGGAATGCCGAGCCGGATGGAGGGGCCACGCTGCTGCTACAGCCTCGAGGGAGGATGTCGGTCCGACGAGAGGCTGCTGGCTGGTCCCTGTGACAGCGGGCAGAGATGGTGCTGGTACACGGCCGTCCGGACAGCGTTTGTGGCGGCGTCTTCTCTGGTGGAAGGCTGACAGGGGCGGCTCTCCAGGGGCAGTGGTGGCAGATGGGGTCCTGTGGAGGAATTGGGTGCGAAGGGGGTGACAACAGGGGTGCACAGACAGCACTTCAGGGCAGTCCGATCTGTGACCGTGGGTGGGGTGGTGATGGCGCAAGGGTACTGAAGGAGTTCCGGCCCGAGATGATTACTGGAAGTGTGGTGGGATGTGAGGAGTCGACCTACCAAGTTGCGGATCGATCCGAGGACGGGAAGTGGTACCCCCTTTGGAGGCCCTCTGCTGACAGTCCCGCTCGGGTACTGTAGCGCAGGATTGCGCACTAAAAGTGTGCTTGAAGACAAAAGTTTACCCCGATGGAGTTTGAAGGCGAGACCAGAGGGGTTGGATTCGTGACTGGGAGGGGAACAAATGTTATGAAGGGACTGGCGGGGTTTGGTGGAAGGAGAGGCATGCAAACGGTGACCCAAGTCGTCTCGGATCACAGGTGAGACTGCCAGGGAGGCAGACAGAGCGATGAAAGTGTCTGTAAAGACAACTTTCTCTGTGGATGGAATTTTTGGCCAAGGCCGGTGGGGTTGGAAAGATGACTGGAAGAGGTACGAAAGTCGTGAAGAAACTCAGATGAGACGCTGCCAGGAAGCGGACGCACCGGACCGATCTCTGGACACCAAATCTGCTGTCAGCACAGGGACGCCCGGGGAAGAGGAAGACGATCCTGCGTGCACCGTCGCTCCACCGAACTCGTCGCCGTGGACGATGAATGAAGGCTGCTGGCGTTGGAATCCCTTGGGGGAGATCTCCTACCCCTGGGCGTCGCACCCAAGGACTGGAGATGAGGTGAGGGCGTCGCACCCTCAAGGAGGAGGAAGAGGAAGGGGTCGCCCCTTTTCACAATGTGGCACTCCACACGAACACACAAGCATCAAATTCTTCATTAATTCCTTTGAAAAGAAAATACAAAGTCTTTTATATGGGATGGGGAAATGCTAGGTCTAAACCCTAGCCAAGGGGAAAGGAGATGGGGGGGGGCGGCCACAACCGGGGAAGGCATTCAAATCTCCTAGATTCTAGGAGTGAAAGGTGGGGGTGCGGCCAAAAGAGGGAGGGGGCAAGGGGGGAAGGGCGGCTGCTACTCCCTCCAAGAGGGGAGGGAATGGTCCGCCCCCAACCCTAACCCTAGCCAAGGCGCGCCTCCCAAGGTGGGCCCAGGGGGGGAAAGAAGTGGCCAGCCCTTCGTGGGCCAGAGAAGTGAACCAAGAAATGGCCCAATAACCCCCCCTAGCCTCTAGCAAGCCTACAAAAACACAAATAAAGCCTAATTGGCCTAAAAAGGTCCATGACTGAAAGAAAATTGTCCACACACGGACTAAACCAAGGCCCAACATGGCCCAAAGCATAAAATAAGTGATGATAGCTCCGCTAATCTGTCAACTGGTCGCCGAGCCAAAGGGATGCCGGCGAGATCCGTGTACTCCGTCGTAAAGTGTGACGCGTGTCCTCACCACCCAACTTCTTCCATATCCACTGCCTTGGGCATCTGCCCTTTCTCCCACTGCTTCCGAGGCTTTAGTCCTCACTCCTCCTTCTAATTCTCCGCTTCTTCTGTAGACTGTTCCATGTGATCAGGGTCTCCACGCCTTAGTGAGGGAGTTCTAGCCCTCGCCTCTCTTCCTTTTCTCCTTATTCGTCTGAGTCTCGTCTGAGCACCACTCCTTCTTGTTAAGCCACTTTCAAATCTTTTGCTTCCATTCCTTTTCTTCGCCAAAAGAGGACTATCCCATGTTGATCAACCTCACCCCTGGCAGCTGCTTGTGGACGCGGATTTTTATTTATTTATTAATTTATTTATTTATTTATATTTATGGATTTATTGGCGTGCCAGTCACATGTGTGATGATTTCATTGTGCGCTCGATCTGACATGGTCAGTCGATTGTGAGTGATCGTGTCGGGACCTGAAGTCCGTCATACCATGAACGTTATGACGTTAATTACGTCCTTCCGGGGAAGGACAACCCTTGATTAAATGCTAAAGTAAGAGGCCTCGAGAGGCAAACAGATATTCACATGCTTAACTTTAAACTTCATACCAGGGCCGGGGAGGCGGGTAAGATAATAACATCAACCACAGAAACCGACTAGATCGTGTGGTTGGCGGTTCAAAACAGTTATACTTGGTGGAAACAAGGATATAGAAGATATTTATCACGGGAAGGCAAAGCCATGGCCATGATATAGGTTTAAAGCTTCGATCGGTATTTCGACGGCCTTTTCTCTTAATCTGGGTTATGCCCAGGGGGAAATAGACTATCACCCACGGAATGCCGAGATGAAAGCCGAGAGCTAGAGAGGCCGAACCTCCCAACCCGTGTACATATGGGCTATGGGGCAATGTGTGATTTTCCCTTTGACGAGTTAGCGGGATTCATGCAGTGGCAAGACCCCCCCCCCCCCCCCGAGCAAAAGGGTTATTCGTAAATCCGTTGTAGTTAGGTGGAACATAGGGGTTATGACTCCCCTTCAATTTTATCCCCGGGACATATCGGGTGATCCACAGATATCCCTTGTGTGGGTTCACTTTGGGTATTGGAATTCATTGGGTGGTAGATCGGGCTCTCGGCACGCTCTGAATGGACACAGGCTCTCGGCACGACCCAAAAATGGGAAGGCCAGGGCTTCCGGCGCCAAAACAAGAAGGCTGGGGGTTCCCGGCGCCAAGACGAGAGGGCTTGGGTTCCCGGCGCGACGAAGAGGAGCCAAAGGGGAGAGGGCCTTCGGCGCAGGCTTCCCGGCGCGAGGGAGAAATGCTAGAAGAGGGTCTCGGCGCGACGCGGCTGAGGAAGGCTCCCGGTGCGACGCGGCTTCAAGGGGGGTGGCTCCCGGCGCGCTCAGCCGAAGGGGAGGAAACCTCCCGGCGCGGCCAGAATGCAGGGCTCCCGGCGCGACGGCCAGAGTACAGGGCTCCCGGCGCGACGGCCAGAAAGCCAAAATCAGGTCTCGGCGCCCGAAGGATGGCGCCGAGAGCTATTCACCGTGTTTACTGTAGGTTGATCCGAGAGGTAT
The DNA here is from genome assembly GCA_022559845.1 of Amorphophallus konjac. Classification (NCBI taxonomy): domain Eukaryota; kingdom Viridiplantae; phylum Streptophyta; class Magnoliopsida; order Alismatales; family Araceae; genus Amorphophallus; species Amorphophallus konjac. The sequence continues at coordinate 118,905,416 of CM040126.1, read as the reverse complement.
GAGGGCGCCGGGACCAGAACAGAGCTTACGGTACTCTGTTTTGGGTTTCTGATTGATTCAGGCCAAGGGGAAGGGTTTCTTTGGGGTCAAAAATAGGTCAGGGCATCAAAGTTGAATTAGATTAAGCTTGGGCTTCATAGGAACATCGGGATCTAGGAGGACTTTGGGAAGGCCAAGGCATAGAGAATCCCTGTCACCAGTGTCATACAGAGTCCCGGGGACAGTTTAATGTCGGCTTTCGTGGTCCTGGGAGAATTTTGACAGCATCTCCCCTGGACTCAGCATTTGCCAGGGAATGATAGACGATCACCCACGGAGTGCCGGGGTGAAAGCCAAATAGAGGGGTATTGGACCCCTGATCATGTACATGCCTACAGCACTGTTCCGATGTCCCTTTAGAGGTCAACGAAGCTTACGCAGTGGCGGAGCTCCATTGCCTCGGAAGGTTATAAAAACCGATCGAGTCCGGAAAACCTCGTAGAAAAGGGGAGGGTTATCCCCATTAATTGTCACCCCCGAGGTGCACATGATGGCCCAGGGCATCCCTTGACATAACAAGAGTATTGATGGGGCTTCTTCAGTGGTAGCAGAGGTTTTACGATTTGGGGTTTACAGGTTGGCTTTTCGGCATAGATGGCAAGGATGCCAGAGAGCTCCCGGCGAAGGCTTCTCGGTGCGCTGATAGGATGGCCCGGAGGGTCTCCCGGCACACGAGGAAGAAAGAGGGCCTCCCGGCGCGCGGGGAAGAAAGCCAAGGCATAGGGACTCCCGGCGCGCGAAGAAAAAAAAAGGGGGGGAGGAGCTGATCCTGATGGTTCTCGGCGCCTGAAGAAGCGGCGCCGGGAACTATTCACCAAGTTTACTGTAGGTTGATCCGAGAAGTATGAGGGCGCCGGGATCAGAACAGAGCTTACGGTACTCTGTTTTCTGATTTTAATGGTAGTTTGGGCTGAAAGCGACGGACTCTATGGGCTCTGAGCTGTCCGAAGCATCCACTTTGAATTGGATTAGGTCTAGAATCCAGAGGAGTATTGGGATTTGAGAGGCATCTGGGAGGCCAAAGTCTGAATACCCCTGTTCATCGCCGTTATCATGCAGAGCTTGGGGACAAACTTAATATGGTCATTCGTCACCCTGGGAACCAAGAGATAGCTGTCTCTGGCCCCAGAGGCGACTTCTGTGACATCAACGAAGGAGACACATAGGCTTGGAACCCCGGAGTTTCTCAAGCCTCAATCATTGCACAGCGCGGTTTCATCCCAGCAGCCAAGGAATAGTCTGTTCCGGGCTCTGGGGTGAGCAATAATAGTGCCACGAGGCAGAGAAAAGACACAGACGAAACTGATCATCATGCTATTGATTTACAGATAACACGGGGAATAGCAATAGGGCTTAAGAAGAAGAAGTGAAAATCAAGCTCAAACTACAGCCCATCATACATATATATCCATTCGTTTGATGATGCCCATCACGGAAGGCACATGGTCAGAAAACCCATATGAAACATCATTCCCACACCCAAACTGATTACAGGGAGAGAGTGAGGGAAAGGGGAACGGGCAGATGCCGAGATATTTCGGCTACATTGCATGAATCGAGATAAGATTCGAAAGTATTACATGCAATAGAAGAAAAGAGAAAACAAACAGGGGGGAGGGCGGAGCATTGACTCCTCTCCCTCCCCCGGATGCCCACCTGGAGCTTCTTCCCTGGGAATGGGTCTCTTCTCTCTTTCTTTTTCAGCGGAGGAGGCTCTCTCTCTCTCTGGTCTCTTCTCTTTTTCTTTCTTTTTTGATCGATGGTCTGGCTTCTGATCCTCCGATCCTCTGATCCTCCGATCCTCTGATCCTCCGATCCCCTTTTCTTTCAAAGGGGGTATGTTTATATAGGTCTCATCCTTCTATGCTCTCGATGGAGGGCAGTCGGTGTGTCCAGTTCCATTCGAGACATCTCCCGGCGCGACAAGTAGCCCTTCGTTGAGGCTCCCGGCGCCATTCTCAGAAGCCCAATCGGCCGGCCCATTTGGTGCTTTTAGGCCTCATAATTGCCTTGGCTCCTAAGACTTTTGAATTGACTTTCATAAGAACCGAAGGAGGCCCCTTTAATAGTGTCATAACTTTGTTGAGCTCATCTTGAGGTTCCATCAGTGGACAAACAGGGGTTTAATCAGTATTGCCGTCTGAATGACGACAAAACCGGATATGTTTCATCGGCATTGTCATCCGAACGGTGACAAGACCAGACATCAGCTTCAGTCTGACAGACTTCGGCCGGGTATGTAATCTGTGGAGAGGGTTGCTCTTCTGTTCTGACTTTGTAGGAGCCCTGACAATCTTTATCTGTCGGTACCGGTTTCATCTTTATCTCATATTACATCCATCAGTAAGCTGACATCTGGCTTACCCTGACATATCATCCGTGGATCCTCGGACGAAGCAGTAGTACAGCTCTTCTTAAAAGGCTGGGAGGTCTCATCAGTCGAGTGACTGCGGCTTCATCGGCGCTGCCGTCTGAATGACATCGGCACCGGGCATCAGCTTTGGCCGACAAAGGCTTTAGCCGGGTGAATGGTTGACGAGCTTCATCAGTGGTCTTCCACTGTTGGTCTGATCTTTTTTTCAGTTATGCTTCCACCCCTGTTGATTTTCTAGGTGTCAACAAATGCCCCCCACCTGCGGGCGGCGTAAGTGCAGAATAAGCGACACGGGGTCTGCAGGTGTTCTTCATCATTTGAGGGTATATTCCTCAGTTTTATCCTTGACATTGTCCTTCAGCTTGATCATGTTGCTGTAGTAACCCTTTTGCATATCCATCTTTCATTTTGATGTCTTCATTTTTGTATTTTCTTTATTTCCAGCATTTCGGAGCTTCTTGGCAAGGACCTCCCGGCGCGAAGGATATCGGCGCGTATGGGCTTCTCGGCGCGCATCACGGCCGACAGGGGTTCTCGGCCTGGGAGTTGTCGGCGCGGCTTTTGGCTGACGGGGGTTCTCGGCCAGGGAGCTCTCGGCGCGCCTTTTGGCCGATGGGAGCTCTCGGCCGGGGGGGTTCTCGGCGCGCATTTGGCCGCGCCGAGAGCCCCTCAGCTTTGGGCCTTTTTAAGGCGCCGAAAGCCTTGGTGGCACTCATTCTCTCCCCTTCTTTCTCTTTCTTCCCTTTGGCGGTGGCGGTGAGCTGTGAGCTTCCCCCCCGAGAGCGTCATTTCCCCCCCCCTTTCTTTGCCGATTTTTTTTGGGGTAGGTTCGCTATATATATGGGATTGAGTCCCATCTTATGCTCGGGATCACTCCCTCTTGGTGGGTGATTCCCTATTCTTTTTTGGGCATACCTCGGACAAGAGGAGATGCTGCCGAAATTTTTGAGAATTTGTTTGTCTTATTGTTTCATGCCCATTCATCTTTCTGAAGCTTCTTTTCTTGTCTTTTTCTGACTGCAGGTGCCGACATGGCTTCCAGTTCTGCTGCTGCATCTTCCGGAGCCGTTGGAACAAGTTCATCGGCTCAGCCGGACATATCTCGGGCCAAAGTCAACTGGTTGAATGTATACAGCCTGAGCTTTGGCTATGACCAGATTGCTAGTGTCGACGAATCTTCCGATTCTGAAACTGACACCGTATCGACCGCTGAAGTTTATTCTTCCCTGGAAGGTACTGAATTCAGGAGAGCTGCTGACTATCGCCCGGACTTGCCGAAGGATCGTCATTTGCTGCCGTTTGTTCGGACTTTCACTATACGCGGAATGCGGGATGTTATTATTGCCCGTTCCGTGGAAGCGGCAATACTTGCCGATAGAGACAGCATGAAGGGCTCTGTCTATCGAGCCCGAGCCATATATCTCCCAGGTGAACAGAGGGACTGGAATGCTGTGCTGGGCATTTCTGATTTAGAACCCGAGAAGAAGATGCTGACCCGGGCCCCAGAATTCACCCCTGCAAGGTGGGACCATACAACTGGCCGTGTCCACCGAGAGAAGACCTCATTCGGACTCTTTTTGGCGCCTGCGAAGTGGGGTTATAGGGACGAGCCATTTGTTCTTAACTGCCTGGCCGTTCAGTTTAAATATCAGATGGCTGCCGGCTGGTTTGGAGATGCCAAATTGACAGATGCCCATCTTTTTAGGGTTGGAGCAGTGGAATTCACAGAATATGTTTTGAAGGAATATGCCCCTCTATTGGTTAGAGCTGGGGTATACCACAGTGTGTTTGCCTCCAGGTTCCGCTATCCCGTCTCTCGGGGATTGTGTTGCGGCATGCTTGAAGTGTTCTGCCCGCAGTTCAATACATTCTATACGGCGGAAGGCGAGACATCCCTCGACCTCTGGAGTTTATCGCAGCTTTCTGGCCTACCCATGGACGGAGAGCCATATGAGGAGGTCTGCCTGGACGATTCCATCAAGGACGCCTCTAATGGAGAGGGCCGCTATTCCTTCGGTTATGCATACCGGTATCTGATGAAAGCTTACCGGTCCATCTGTTTGGCCTACAGTAGGGGGTCCTCCAAAGGCTATCAAGCCAGGGAAAAGAGCAGCCGACTGAGAGTCCGTGTGGGGCAGTGGATACAATATTTCTTCGGGGGTCCCTTGAGGTACGCAGACTTTCCTTCCGTAGGGCTGACTTCCGGTAAACAGGTCAGGGCCCCCCGTTACAAGTCAGCACTGCCAGCTTCATTGCGCCGGACAGACGCGGATGGCCCGAACCCAGCAGGGGTTGATCCCATCACCCATTGTGCAGCCTATTTGACTTTCTGGCTATGCACTTTCGCTCTCCCTCAAGGGGACGAGACGATTATTAGACCAGAGGCTATATATCCGGCATGCCAGATGGCTTGGGGGATGCGATTGTCTTTGTGCCCAGTGGCTCTGTGTTTAGTTTACAAATCCTTGGGGGACTTGCATAGACATCGGACTCCCCGCTCTTCGAGGACCGTGGGTCCCTTTCATTTCTTCAATGCCTGGGTTTGCAGCATTTTCCCTGAGCTGGCCCCGAGAACTTTGCAGTCAGACACACTGCTCCCTCGTATGATTGAGTTCGCTAGCGCTGAACCTGGTCCCTTCTCGGAACAGCTGTTCAAGATGAGGGGTAGATTAATAAGAGTGCCTATAGACGCACCCGGCAGCATTCACTTTTGGAGCTTGGCAGCAGGTTCAGCTCCCTTGGTGGACCCTCAGAGGGAGTGCAAAATGGAGGAGGTGGAGGCTTATGTCCATCCTGTTTCGGGGGTCGCCGCCACCCGGCCTCTTTTAGAACCAGAATTGGTGAGGTGGGCCATGGCCATACGGCCCAGTGTATTAGTTTTCAGGAAGGGGGGCCTGCTCATTTTGGAGCCCTATTATCCCTTCCGCTTTGGCAGAAATTTTGGTTACGACCAGCATATCCCTCCATCGACTGCTCAGTTTCCTCTGGAGAGCCGGGCCAAGCACGGGTCCAGTATTGCCGGCGACGGTCGGATATGGTGGGATTTCTTTCATCGTCGGGAAGACACAACTTTCAGGGTCCCGACCGTCTCCAATCGTCTCCCTCGGGTCTCATCAGACTATATCAAGTGGTGGAACATACGCACCAATTTTTATAAAGATGGCAGAGGCGCTTTCTGGGATGTGGCCGAGCGCTCCTTTTTGAAGCGGCAATCGGGGCCTGTATTTGATATTGACGAGCTTCATCTGAGGAGGCTTTATTCCCAGCACCAGAGGGAGGCAGAAGCTTATATCGCTGCCCGCCGGTCTTTGAAGGAGGCGGGTGCGGAACTACCCACTCCTGTCTTTTCTGAAGTTGATGTGGACACTTTCACCAGAGACTTGAGACAGCTGGGCCACATAGGGGACACTCATTTGGAGGTGCAGTATCCATTCCCCTCGGAGGAACCACTTTCGAAGGCTACTTCTTGGAGGGGTCCGACAGACAGGTTTCATCCTTATAGGACCTTCGTGCGGAGGGAGGACCGCACCCAGTCATATTATCAGCACACCTCCTGGATTTTTGTACTGTTAAATGTCCACGGGCTGACAGTGGAGAGCCCGGTAGCTGTCATTCTAAATAAGCAGCTTTTTGTTTCTTTTCATTATGTTGACGCCTGGTGCATAGATTACCTCGGCCTATTTCATTGCCTTGATTTCCATGGCCATAAGGACTTGGCCGCCCTGACGGAGAAGTGTCAGACTATTGGCGATGTATGCTGGCTCGTGAAGGAGGCCGCCTCCCGATCAAAGGAGGTAGCTTATATGTATTGGCCGCTTTCCACATTTTATGACGGCCCAGCAGGTGTGCTCCTTGTTTGTTTGATCATGGCTTCTTTCTTCTTATTGTCATGTTTTGCATATGTTGACTATGACTGCCTTTCTCGTGTCTCGTACAGATAGACCAGACATAAAGCGGCAGGGGCTTTACAGGAAGATAATTGCTCAAGCTGAGAAACCTGCCCACTTTGAAATTCCTGAAGCAGCACCTACGACCACTCCCCTGCCTCCGGGCAAGAAGAGGAAGCCTTCTGTGGTGAAGGTTGCAGTCGCCAAGGCTAAGAAGGCCAAGGTTGCTCGGACCCGGAAGTCGGCTTTGACTGCGAAGGAAGCTGGAACCCCTCTTCCGGATATCCCTTCATTTGACGCATTCGCATCTCAGAGGGAGGCCGCACAGGCATCTGCCGAAGGTGACGGTGATAGCTTGTAGCTGGAACTTCCTTTGTCATCTTGACCAATCTCCTACGGAGTTCTTTGAGGCTGAGCTTCTTTTTATCTGATACAGCCCAGGAGCAGGTTGAAGCGCCTGTGGAGACGGACACAAGACTGCCTTCTCCCACCCCGGCTGGCGAGGAGGAGGGTAAATGTGCTTTTTTCATTTGTCTCATACTTCCGTTATTTTCTTTGCTATACTTCTCAGAAGTTTTCTTTTCTTGTAGCAGTGGCAGTCGGGGAGCAAGCCGAGGCCATGATAATGACAGAAGAGCTGCCTCGACCACAGGAGGGTCACAAGACTCGGCCAAAGCAGAGTACTATTCCGGCCAGACGCATAATCACTCGATCTACATCCCGCCATACTTTAGAGGTACCGGCCCAGCATATAGCTAGTGTGGAAATATCTTCGGGCAGCTCCCAGGTCGCCTCCCATGAGGAGGAAGTAGATTTCAGCGACAGCGAAGGAGAAGGTATTGCCGAATCAGAAGCCCCTCCTGCATTTGCGAAAGGTGTTCTGTCTCTTCGACCCGCCGAACTATCAGTGTTATCCCCTGAGGAAGAATTCCAGGAGGAGTTTGCCGGGCTCGATACTGAGATTGACATAACTCCACCACTCGCCATTTCGGCTACGGAACTTTCTTCTCTTTCGCCTCATTTTGAGGGTGCGGACCCTGCTCCAAAGGTGGGTTGTTCATCATATATGCTGCTTCATTTGTTTCTTTTATTTAGTGCTGAAGGTCGCTTTGCTTTGGTCTCAGAGTATTGTTGCTGCTACCTCGGCCACCTCCACATCCTTCATGGACATTTCCCTTGTAGATTTGGCTATTGTTCCTTTTCTGCCTTTAACTTGCACGGGGACTCCTGAGATCATTCGCCCTGTGCCAGTGCGGATACAGTCCTCGACAGACTTGGCATCATTAGACTTGGGGGCTGCAGAAGAAAGCGTCATCCTTGCTAGGGCTTCAGATCTTAGAGCCGAAACAGATCCGGCTAGGAGCTCTGCTTTCATACCGGCCGCAGTAATGTCAATTGCGCCCGAGTTAGCAATTCCTGCCATAGTGGCTGCAGAGTCCGAATTCCTGCCTACACAGTCTAAGGCACCTCTGTCCCCATCACCAGAAAGGGCAGCTGAAGGTGCAGCCTCCATTGCAGAGATAACCCCATTACTCATTGATTCTCCTCCCGCGGATGTCCAAGGTGTAGCTCCCGAGGCAGCAGCAGAGGAGGAGTCTTCAGTCCAGCAGGGGAGTACAGAGAGATACCGGCTAGCTCTTTCGGCAGATTTGCCTTCTTCGTCCTCCCAAGCGGGCATTGGACTATGGGCAGATATTGACGGAGAGGTGACTTTCGAAGTCGTCGCATCTGCTTCCTTTGGCTTTACTTCTCCTGACAGCTTCGTCTGGCAGCATCTGGACATGTTACGCCAGCTGGTAGAGTCTCAGCCTGGCTTGACATATCTACAGCTGAAGGAAATCGCCAATCGCCTCACTGCTGGGCTGCAAGCCATGGGCTGCCCTTTGGACATATGGGCTCAGCGGGTCTTGCTTTTATTGAAATTCGTGCATCGGAGAGACTTCCTAGCACGAATCATGGTTGACAGGCTGACGGCGTTGAAGTTGCAGAGGTCGGAATGCAAATCCGAGGTGGAAAAGCTAACGCTGACACTTGATGAACGCCAGGCCGAGCTACAGAGTATTATTCAGCGGGAGGAGGCTATCCAGAAACGGGTAGCCGTTTTGGAGGCGGAGCTCACTGAACTTCGGGCCGAGCTGCAGCAATTATCTTCTGTTCGGCCACAGTCCACCGAGGAGGTGGCTTCACTGGAGGGTCGGGTGATGTCTTTCCAGGACCTGTCCATGAGGCTTCAGGAGGAGGAAGCGCGCCTTCATGAGTTAGGAGCCGCCCCCTATGTTGGTCTTCTGGCCTTTGAAGATATCTTTCGGCGGCCATGAATTATCTTCACTTTCTTTTCTTTTCTTTCTTCTCTTCCCATCTTTTTTGTTTGTGACACGGCGTCCCCTCGGGGCCCCTTATGTACTCACTTCGTAATGAAATGAAAAGAGATCTTTTGGCTTCATGTGTATCCATCTTGTCTACCATGTGGTTTCATCACTTCGGGAAGTGGGGTAGTGGTTTTAGCAATCCCTCATGTGAATGGCTCGTACCTAGCAGGAGAGCGTCCACCCCTTCAGAGAAAGGATGGGGAACTCGCTCCACCGCGTGACGGGCATCCGAAGAGGTGCTTAAACCGGATTGTGTTGGTATCATCAAACGTCCCTCTTGGCGACATGTGCTATGAGGGAGACAGTTTGCAGGGATGTGACAGAAGGGGTTTCATCAGAATAGACGGAAAGTCTAGACTTGGTAGAGGTTATGGCAGGTGGGACATTTGAAGGGGGCATAGTTTTCATCAGAACAGACGTAGGGTCCGAACTGGACAGGGTTTTATCATTGATCGGGCGTGGCGCCGGTCGATCAACGGTGGTTTCATCATCGATGCAAAGGGTTTTATAAGTTTCATCAGAATAAACGAAAGGTCTAAACTGGGTAGGGTTTCATCATTGATCGGGCGAGGTGCCGGTCGATCAACAATTGATTTCATCATCGATATTGGGCTTATATCGATGCAAGGAGATTTCATAAGTTTCATCAGAATAGACGAAAGGTCTAACTGGACAAGGTTTCATCATTGATCGGGCAGGATGCCGATCGATCAACGGTTGGTTTCATCATCAATATTGGGTTTATATCGATGCAAGGAGATTTCATAAGTTTCATCAGAATAGACGAAAGGTCTAAACTGGACAAGGTTTCATCATTGATCGGGCAGGATGCCAATCGATCGACGGTTGGTTTCATCATCAATATTGGGTTTATATCGATGCAAGGAGATTTCGTAAGTTTCATCAGAATAGACGAAAGGTCTAACTGGACAAGGTTTCATCATTGATCGGGCAGGATGCCAATCGATCGACGGTTGGTTTCATCATCAATATTGGGTTTATATCGATGCAAGGAGATTTCGTAAGTTTCATCAGAATAGACGAAAGGTCTAACTGGACAAGGTTTCATCATTGATCGGGCAGGATGCCAATCGATCGACGGCGGGACGTATGTGAAGGTGTTGGTCTCGTCAGGACAGACGTAAGGTCTATTCCAACAGGTTTTATCGCATATGGGGCTTGCCAAGAAATGCGTAGGCTTCATCAGGGCAGACGTGAGGTCTGAGCTGGACAGGCTTCATCAGGGTGGGGATGGGTTTCATTGTCGGTGGGACGTTTGAAAGTGGGTATGTAGGTTTCATCAGGGTAGACGTAAGGTCCACCCCGGGAAGGCTTTATCATCGGTGGGGCATAGAGCCAGATGACCGACGGAAGGCTTCATCAGTGAAGGGGAGGCAAAGGTAGCGTGCCGGTTGGCATGGAGCTTTTAAATTACCACATTACTGACCCAAGTGCCCTTTCGGGTTTTCACCGGAGCCAGCCCCCTCTTGCTTTTGCCCACGCGCCCTTTCGGGTTTTCACGTGGCGGGGTACCCGATTTTGCCTGCGGTGGCCTTTCGGGTTTTCACCACAGCTGGGTTTTTGGCCATTTTTGCCCTTATCCGGGATGTCCGAACAAGTCTGGCGGGGTATCTCTATTTTTAACCCCCTCTCTTTTTTTATATACATAGTTTCCTGAATTGGGACTTCAGCACGGATCTGGCGATGTGCTGCTTCATTAGTGCATGTTCTTATCATCGGTATTGGGTTTATACCAACGCAAGGATTCCATAGGTTTCATCAGGGTAGACGTAAGGTCTACACTGGGCTGGTTTTATCATTGATCGGGCAGGGTGCCGATCGACCAATGGTAGGTTTCATTACGGCGGGACGTAAAGGGATTTGCAAATTTGATAGGACGGGTTTCTTTGTTGATCAGGCAGGGTGCCCATTGATCAAAGGTGGGTTTCATCATCGGTATTGAGTTTATACCAATGCAAAGATCTTATGAGTCTTCATCAGAATAGACGTAAGGTCTACCCTGGGCTGGTTTTATTGCCGATCGGACAGGGTGCCAATCGATCAATAGCAGGTTCCATTATCGGTACTGGGTTTATACCAATGCAAAGGTTTCATGGGTGTGAGCGACGTCACGCGGTTCGGGGAAGAGCGGGGAAGAGGACGCGGAGCGCGCGCGGGCTCCTTCTTTTTTTTGTTTTTTGTTGTTTGTTTGCTGCAACACAGAAATAAGAGAAGGGGGAGAAGGGGCCACCACGGGAGATTGCTCCGGCGGGGCGAGCAGGACAAGTGTGATATAGCAAAATATGGGGGTTAAACGGCCATAGCGGGAAGTGACTCGCCGCGGTCTCGGGGGGACAGGAATGGTGCAAAAATTAAATAACAAGAATTGAAACGGCCATTGGGGAAGTGACTCGCCGCGGCCTCGAGAATATGAGCAGATAATAAGATGACAGAATATGAAGAGAATACAAAGAGCGGGAATTTAAACGGCCATTGGGGAAGTGACTCGTCGCGGCCTCGATGATAAGAGCAGAATATAACAGAATATAAAGAGAATATAAGAACGGAAATTTAAACGGCCATTGGGGATGTGACTCGCCGCGGCCTCGATGATATAAGCAGAATATAACAAAACATAAAGAGATTATAGGAATAGAAATTTAAACGGCCATTGGGGAAGTGACTCGCCGCGGCCTCGATGATATAAGAGAATTTAACAAAATATAGAGAGAATATAGGAAGCAGAAATTTAAACGGCCATTGGGGAAGTGACTCGCCGTGGCCTCGATGACAAGATGTGATCGCTAGGGGCCAAAAGACCCCAAATAAGAAAGTGATCGCGCCTACCTCGAGAGCGGGAGATGACGGGTTGCTTCTTCCTCTCCCTTCGGCCGGCCGACGGAGAGGGCTTTCCTCGGCTACCCTTGCAAAACAACGACAAACAAATGACAAGTGGATTAGAAAGATGGAGGTGTAGTATTCAAATCCTTGCGATAAAAATAACGAAATGATGGCAAGACACACACCTGGTTGGTGTTATCTTTTAAACCCCTCTCGGACTCGAGTGGGAGAAAAATGAGATGATGGATGCAAGAAGTATAAGAGAAGAGGCGCCCTTGTGAAGGGGGATAGAGGATGCAGTATGATGAATGTAAAGAACTATGAAGAAGAAGGGGAAGAAAAGGCTTATTGGATGAGCCGAGGGTGAAATCCAGCGGAGCTCCGGCAGCGTGGGGACGACGTGGAAGCGCGGTGGATGAAGACGACCTTCCTCTCGCGAGCATGGGCACCCGAGAAGCCGGCAGAACCTCCACCTACAAAAGACCCGACGGGTTAGAAAATGACTCCGTAGCCTCTGGGCTCCGGCAGCCTATCGGATCACTGCTTAGCTCTCCCAGAACTGAGGGGGTGGGGCTCTATTTATAGAGCTCCGGAGGGTGGAGGCGTCCAGGACCCTGGACACCTCCATCAGGGCCGAAATAATATTTTATTCTATTTTTATATATTTTTTTAGAATACTTTTGTGGAGGCGTCCAGGGTCCCGGACGCTTCAAGCAGGTCCACCGAAAGCCGACGACGGCCGCACGCGGTTTGGCACAACGCGTGGTTTTGTGAGCGGCGCCTCGTGATTCAGAAGTGGGCGCGTCCAGCTGACCGGACGTCTCTATATTTTAGATTTTTTCACACACGACAAACCATCATTCGGTGGCCGGCCCCGTGAGGGTTTTGATGGAGGCGTCCAAGGGCCTGGACGCCTCCAAAATTATATTATTTTTTATTTTTCTTTTGTCTTTTATACCAGGGCTGACATTTTTAATTTTTTTTATTTATTTTTATGGAGGCGTCTAGCGTCCTGGACGCC